>VDFB02271358.1:311165405-311569346 GCA_007258455.2 Sequoia sempervirens
GAGACTGATATTACTGAAAACCCAAACAAGAAACATGAATTGAAAACATCACATTTAATTACTTAATAAATTAAGTACACATACATTCCATACATGATAAAATTACATCCAAGCATAAGAGATACCACATGTTCCAATAAAATAATCTACAATATGATTACAACACTCATTCCCTGAATGAGGTAAATGCAATAAATATGATTACAAATTACATCTTCCACCTCGATAACAAATAAGGGGGGGATAAAATACAATATCAACTGAAATGAATAAAGCATGAGAAGAATCTGGATCCCATGAGCTCTCCAACTGGAAATCTCATCCACACGAACAAGAAGACGACCCAACGGATTAAGGTGCATGTTCCACCCAACCATGTGATACCCAAAGGCTCACCCCCCGTGCTAGGAGATAGTAACAAGGAATCCTATACAAGACCATCAATCTCTAGACATAGGCTAACTCACACTGACACAACCAATCACATGATCCATACAACCATACGAATAACACAAGACAACTCCAACATCACTGTCATGAGTCACATTGCTTCCAGAATTAAAACAGATCGAGTATGATAAGAAGACCATACGCACAAAACCAAATACCAACTGCTATCATAGAAAGAGTGTCATCACACAGCTTGTCATAGGATCTCCTCTAGGAATCTTCATAGGCTCCGGCCCCCACTATAAGTTGTCTTGGTGGCCTCTATCGAATCCTGACACCCATACTCACTCATGCGGAATCAAATACCTCTCGTAAAGACAAGATAGACAGCCTTGCCATTCCAGGCCTTCCCGTCTCATTCCAAGTCTATACAAGCCCTTGCGTCTATGAACGAGGCTCAATTATCTTAATTAGTGTGAAATACTACCTAACTTCTAAGTACATTGATTTAGTTATCACTTGATTAAACCACCTCTGAAGGTTTCCCAGTTCACCTCTATGGGTTCTGGCCCCTAACAAAAGCCACTCTTCTACTTGACAACATACCAAACAAAACCAAACACCAAGGGAATCCCAAGTGCATACCAACAAGATAAAACCACTCCAACTCTAGGAGGAACGCATAAAGAAAACTCACTCCAAACACTAGAGACAACAAAATTCAAAACCCTCTCCAACCACTGGAGGCAACAAAGGTCAAAACCCTCTCCAAACACTGGAGGCAACAAAGGTCAAAACCATCTCCAACACTGGAGGCAACAAAAATCAAAACCCACTCTTAATTCAAATGAGGCACAAAACATCCCCGCTCGTGAAAATTGGGTAATACAACAAGATACAACTATACACACTACCCAAGGCAAAACAACGGTTGACCAACATAATACAAAAACTCCAAAAGTTAAACCCCTCTGGAAGACTTAACAACCCTTCAAATTGAATTCCCCAAAGTGAAAATAGAAGAAGAGTACATTCAAGAAGGGCAATCAAACAAGAATTAAATCTATATTTGGATTTCCTAAATCCACTTCCTCCATTAACATTCAGTAATTTATTGCCTTAATAAAACTGATTTTAACATCTCTTTCAGACAAAAGATGAACTTTATACCAAATATTTAATTCCCTAATTGTCTTTAAAAATAACCAAATAAATGTTTACTTCTTCGATTTAAATCATATCCTTTTAAAATAACTGTTTCTCCTTTGCAAAATAAATCATTTTGAAATCAATTAATCTCGCTATTAAACACCTTATATTTAAATCCAATATTTGTCCTTTCAAATATATTGCTTTAAAACATCATCAATAACTTGACTATGAACTCAATATTTAAAATTCCTCAATTACACATTTCATAAAAATCACTAATCTTATTATAAGTTCGCTTGCAACCAATAAGAACTATAAATAAAAATGCTCTTTTAAATATCCCATTTCATTTAACACGAATATCCCTTTTTCCTTAAAATCATTCCCTTATTAAATAATTGTTTAAGCATTTGACAAGAAGTCATAATTTAAATCTAAAGGTCCACGTCAATTTCCCGATAATATTGAAATATAAGAATCCAATTGAAATCATTTCATTATAAAATCAATGTATACATCTTATATAATAAAATAATCCTAAATAATCGTGTTTAAATATAAATATATTTTAACCTGAAACATTATTTAAATATATATTTATATTTTTGAATTAAAATCCAACTCATAAATATTTCCCAAACTGGCCCAAAACCCATTTAAAATCAAATGCATTTAAATAATACATAAGTATTTCTTTTAACACATAAATAAAATAAAATAAAATAAAACATAATATATAATATATTATATATATAATAAATAGTAATATATTATACATATAATATATAATATATCATATATATAATAAATAAATATTAAATTATATATATATAATATATAATAAATATTATATTTTATATTATTTATAAAAAAATAAAATAAAATTAGCAAAAAGGAAAATCCATTGGGAATACGCAGAGTCAACCTGCCTCCCTAGGCTGTGTGCACACGATCGCCTCCACATGGCTGGCACATGCCATGCACCTGGCTAAGCCTCCCCAGCCAGGCGGCAGCATGCCACACACACGTCACCTCCCACTGTGGCTGTGTGTTTAACACCGGTCCAGCCCCTCCCACGAGGTGGCGTGATGAAATTTGAACTCCCCACTGCCTCCCATTTGAGCTGTTTTTTTTATATAAAGAAAAATAAATTCGCCCTTTTAGTTTGGTAAAAATTCTAGAACTAAAACTTGACAAAAATTTTATTTAAAAAAAAAACAGGGGAAAAAGAAACCTCCCAATTGAAATACCCAAAGCTTGCATAAATAAAACACATGTATTAATATACCAAAAATCTCCATTTACAGCCAAATTGTGAAACTTTTCCACATAAACTTTACAATAAAACTAATATTTCAAACACAATTCCTGGTTTAAACTTCAAATTTGATATGAACTATTTCAAAACCAAAATGGAGGTTTGCAAATTTCATTTTGTTCTCTCATTTTCTATTGTTGAAATTGAAGATTCCTATTGCAAGTTTTGATTTTCTACAAACAATCTAAATGTCTTCAAGATTTCCACTGGGTTTTCAAGAAAGATTGCAACAAGTTTTCAAAACTAAAAACCAGATTTTTAGAACAATAAAATAACAAGAAAATCTGTTTGAAGCTTGAAGAAGAATCAGGTATTGAGTTGCCATTCCAACTCTTTCAAAAAAACCTAATCAAATCTTCACTCCAATCCCAAAATGCATCCTCCAGAAACAAGAAAACCCTCTTTTTCTTCACAGCCCATCTCTCTCTCTCTCTCTCTTTTTCAAGCATGAAATAATAATCCCCAAATTTAGTCAACTTTCCCCAAAATAAAAAAATAATATCTACATTCCTATTCTCCACATTTTGTCAATATTTTACAAATATCTCCCTTTCTAAGATATTTACTTTTAAATCATTTAAAACAAAATTTAAATTTCAACATAGATTTAAATCAGTCACTTTATTATAAATTTTCTATTTCAAAATGAATTTAAAGCTTTTAATAATTTCTTTTCCAAAAAGCATTTAAACTTTTAAAATTTTCTTTTCAAAATAATTTAACACTTTTAATTCCAAAATGGATAACTTAATTCATTTCCACACAGTTAATTTAATTAATCAATAAAATAAATCTAATCCAAGATTAGATTATTTTATTAATTAAATTAAATTAATTAATAATTTCAATAATATTTCTAACATCATAACCCGATAAATTTAATAGGCAAATTAAATACATAAAACCATTTATTTACCTTTTCCAACTTGAAATTAAATAAAAACAGGGAAAGATGAACAACAAGAAGCAACTTAACCCGACTAAAACCCGACGACACACTATGTCTAGGGTGATGACTTGGCATGAAAAACCTAGCTACTATCTCCCAATCGAATACCGTTGGCCAATGGACATGCTCAAACCTGTGAAATCAGGTGGAGTCGATGTCCTGTACCTGTCAACCTACGGACAAAGAGTACATCAAACATGCATATATATAACATAATAAAACACACCGTGAAGAGGAAATCTCGAAATCGCAGGGAACTTGCAAGCGAGTGATGCGATCTCGTTCCCTTCACCAATACACTCATTACAGACTAACAGTTCCATCATAAACAAATATCTCACGCAATAACATGTTACCATAACTAATCATCATTACACCAATGAAAACATGTCAAATAAAGCATCAGATAAGATACATCACATCACACCAATAAAGTATTGCTCTATAATTATAGTTCAAATCGCACACACATGATACAACATCTCAATAACCAAAAAGCACATCAAAACAAACAAGGACACATTGTCCAGCCAGAAAGAAAAACAGAGGGGTATTACATATGAGACTTGAGATGAGTCGGGAAGGCCTGAAATGGCAAGGTTGTTATCTTGTCTTATCGAAAGATAATCGATTCCGCACTAGTGTGCATGTGGGGCTAGGTTCATGAGAGCTTACTAGGACGACCCTAGAGGGGGGCCAAGACCTAGGAAGATATCCTTTGGACAACCAATGCAACCTTTGTGATGACACTCCTCCTATGACAATAGTCGGTTTGTTTTGTACGATGGTTGTTCTTAATTCAATGAATTCTGGAAGCAATGTAACCTTATGTTATGTATTTACTAGTATAGTGTTGTTTTGTGTTTACTGGTGTTTGCTAGTACATTGTTATGTATTTACTGGTACAGTGTCGTTTTGTATGTTGCCTGTGTTTAGAGGTAGTAGGTTTGTCTTGGTTACCTTTTACTATCTCTTAGCACGGGGGTTGGGCCTACGGGTACCATATGGTTGGGTGGCGTGCACCTTACACTGTTGAGTTTCTCTTCCTGTTCGTGATGGCGGGATCTTCTTGTTCGAGGAGCTCATGTGGTTCTTTGGAGTTCTTCTCTTTCTTCATTGTAATTGTGGATCATTATGTATAATTGTAGTACCTCATTTGTATCGAGGTGAACTTTTGTGATGTAATTGTAATAATATTTATGATCTATTCATTATTGGATTTAATGGTGTATTGGATGTTATGTGGTGTTGTATTTGTGGAAATATGTTCAATACATTTCTATGTGTTAGATTTATCTTGCAATGGTTTAATGCTTTGTTGTATGTTGTATGTTGAGTTTAATATTCATATGCTATGGTTGGTTTATATTTTATAAGTAATGGGTTTACATGTAGACACGTTGCGTGGCCTAGAGGATGTATGTGGTTAGAGTAGGATACTTTACTTGTCTTGTTATACTTTTTAAGAAAAAAATTTGTTGGGCTTCCACAGTTTTACATTATATATTAAGATATCTTAGTCCTTATATAATAAATTAAGATTTAAATATAGCATTCTATATTCAAATTAACAATATATTTAATAATTAAAAAAAGAACAAAAACTAATTTTTTAGAAAATTTATAAAAAATCAAATCAAATAAATATATACATTAAGATTTAAATGTAGCATTATATATTTAAATTAATAATAGATAAATACTTAAAAAAATAACAAAACTGATTCTTTTGGAAACTTAAAAAAAAAAATTTCTTATTTTTTTTTTAAAATGAATTGGATATGATAATAATACTATTTATAATTAAAATGATTTCATTACTATTATTATTATTTAATATTAATTAATATTTAAATATTTTCTAATTATTTATAATTAAAATGACTCCGTTAATATTATTATTATTTAATATTAATTAAGATTTAAATATTTTCTGGAAATCAAATCAAATAAATATATAATAGAATTTAAATTTAAATTTAAAAATATTTGAACATATAATTTCTTATTATTAAGAAATCTAAAAATCTAAGTGAAAAAAAAATCATTTTTATCCTACCTTTCCCTATTTAAGTTAAGATTGGATAAGAGTCTAGTAGTTTTTCTTTAATTATATATTATATTTTTTAATATTTTAGAAAATTTGATGGTTGAGATCATTTCAATCGTCTTGCATCCTTTTCTTTCAATCATTGATTTTCAAAAGCAAGCCGTCCACTTCATATAAGTTTGGTGTAATTAGTATTTTCTTGTTTTCTTTCATTTTGTTTTTAATTTTTTCTAGGATTATTTTTATTTTATTTATTATTATTATTTAAGCCAAGAGGCTTCTTACACTCACATCAACGAGTATGTGTACATTTTTATCAATAGATTTATGCTTTTAAATCAGATTTTAAAGCAGTTTACATACTATGAAAATTTCCTTGTTTTAGACAAGAATATTTTTTTAATATCAATTTAGAATTTTTATTTAATTATAATATTATATATATATATATTTTTATATGTAAACTTTAAAAGCATGCATTATCATCATCTTTTTACAGTTTTACTATATATGACATTTTTAAGGAAATATAATATAGTATTCTAATTTATAATAGTGATTATATATCATTTTATAATATTTGTTATGGAAATACATATTAATTTAGAATATTTTCAAAAAATTAAAATATAAATTTTTAGAATATACATGATTTTTAATTTATAATATTTGTTATAGAAATACATATTAATTTACAATATTTTCACACTTTTATAATTTTTAGAAGATTTTTAACAAGATTATCTTCAATATCTAATACAAAAAAAATAAATAAATACAATATTCAAGCTGAGAGACTTCCTAGAGTGGCATCAACGAGTATGTGTACATTTTTATTCTCTGCATTTATTTTGAGTGTATAGTTGGCAGTCACACATTAGAAATGTAATTTCTTAGTTTTAGCTTTAGTTTTTTGCTTGTCTTTTGCTTTAAAACGAGTTTGATGCTTTGCCATCTTTCCATTATTTAGCTACTTTGTTCAACTTTCTTTATTCATGCAACCTATTCACATGACGTTTCCTTTATTGACGTTATCTCTAAAACTCTTTATATAAGAGATTGTTGTAAAAAAATTTGATATTCAATTGAATAATATTGTAGTTGTTAATTTTTTTTAGTTGTTGTTCACTCTTTCAATCTGCTATTCAATTCAGTATAGTGTTAGTGCTTAATTTTTAATCTTTCAAAATCTACTTGTAAGCAAATCGTTTAAAACAAAGAATAGAGATTACAGTTTGGAAAATTTCTAAGAGCACAATTATAATCTACTTGCATTTCTAACGTGACCAACAATAATTGCGAAGATGAACTACAATTACAATTCAGCGAATGGAAAAGCTCTAGGAAAGCAGATGACCTAATGCAATCCAGACCTAGACGTGGGCTAAATCACCTGTGAATGAGTGAGCTGCTATAGGTGATTGAAATTCTGCCCCTACCCAACACTAAGGATTATACTTTCAATATCATCAAGGTCAAGTGATTGGAATCCCCTCTTCATTTTTCTACAACAATGCCAAAAAGATTTGATTATTTCTTACTCTAAGGCGCATCCTCATTCTTCAGATGAGAAAGAAAAGGGTAAGAAATTTTGTTTTGGGAGGAGGTCTGACAAAACTTAATTCTCTATTTTTTTTAGATTTGTCCTATTAAGGGTTTATTGAGTTGTATTTGGTGCATTTGTAGTTGGTTCCATAAATATAACGTATTAACTGGGAAGTTCCTAGCTAAGATTCGTGCCAATGATCCAAATGTTCAAATTAGTCCAAGAAATCTTCCAAATGCATCTGCAATCAGAAGTACTATACACAAAGCTCTTGAAGACATCATGCAATAAAATATATACAAGAAATAGGCATGGCTTGGTTCATGTATGGTCAAATTGAGGTACCCACAAAGCGTGCAAAGTAATGCATGCTTGATTGCTTAAGGATCTGTGGTTGTAAGTTGATAGTAGCAATGCCAGCTAGTCGATGTAATCTGTTCGATGTAATCAAAATTATGCTACATGCTTCCATTTATTATATATCGGAGTCCTTGAACATCAAGCATATATTACATAGAATAGGGCATATAGACTGTGGAAGTTCAATTTTTCAGAACTCATAATGATGGTGAATGTCTGTTGTAGACAAACGTGTCCTTGTAAATTTGTGTTTTGAAGTACAACTCACAATTTCTATCGTGTAATTGTTCTTAAGGTAATTTTACCCATGTTTAATTTTTTTTTCCTAATTCTCAATTTTTTTTGGCTTATGTATTTTTCTTTGCCCACAAAAAGTATTTTTAGAGTTTCAATTTGAGTGTAACCTTAGGGTTTTAGTGGAAGTTGTGTGCCTTTCGACTTGGCCTAAATGGTGTATTTGATGGATTCAAATTGGGGAATGCTTTTTAACTACATTAATTTTTTTGATATTTACGAAGTTAAAGCCAAATTAAGCACATCAATTCAATGGTTGTATAATAGATTTTTTTTTGTTTTATACTCTATTTATAAAATTTTATATTTTAAATATTTTCAAGAGCAATTTATAAAGATTTTATAATGACAATATTTAATAATAAGCAAATAAAGTCTTTTTTTCATGTAATTAAGTGTTCAAGTGAATACTTTATATAATATTATTTTAATTTTAAATATAAATTTTAGCCTCGAGAAAGATAATTCTCGGTGTATTTTATATATATTAATATTTAATATATGTATGCTAGTTATTTATTTTTTCCTTACATTTTTTAATTTTTTAAGTTCTTTGTGGTTAATTTCTTGTGTCATCTTGATCTATTTGGTTCTTGTCTTTACTTTTATTTTTAAAATAAATTTTTTTATTTCTGGATTTGGTCTAGCTTGCATTTAAACTTTATTATTCTTCTATTATGTTAATATATGTTTTTTTTGTGAAGATGTATTTCTCAACTTTCAGATGAAGACATCTTTACTAACTATATTTTCTATTTTATCCATATGTAAATATAAATTAGTTCTTATTCTTTCTATTTTTATTCCCATGCTTTTTTTTGCTTATTTGTATTGTCATTAATTTGCTTTTTTTTTGGTCCTCTAATAACTTTGTTCTTGTTTCTTTTTTAGTATTGTAGAGGAGGTAACTATTACATTCGATTTGGTAATAATCTATGTACCTTTTAACAAATGAAATGCAAGAATTTTTTAGCTAGAGGTAAATATTGCGCTTTCTAATGTTTTCAATTGTTGAGATGTGAATTTTTTAACAAAAAAAATATTTAAAAATCAATTATTTAAAAAATCAGTTATTAATGAGTTCTCTATGTTTCTCACAAGTGAAAAAAGAATATAAAATTCTATTGATATTGATAAATAGTTTTTCTTTCATTTTGTTTTTAATTTTTTCTAGGATTTTTTTTATTTTTATTATTTATTTAATATTATTATTATCTATTTTTTCCTTAGATCTTTTTCTTTTTTTAAGTTCTTTGTGGTTAATTTTTTGTGTCATCTTGATCTATTTGGTTCTTGTCTTTACTTTTATTTTTAAAATAAATTTATTTATTTATGGATTTGGTCTAGCTTCCATTTAAACTTTATTTTTCTTCTATTATGTTTACTATATGTTTTTTTTTAAAAGATTTATTTCTCAATTTTTAGATGAAGACAACTTTATTAATTATATTTTCTATTTTATCCATATGTAAATATAAATTAGTCTTTCTTCTTTCTGTTTTTATTCCCATGCTTTTTTTCTTATTTTTATTGTCATTGAATTGGTTTTTTTGGTCCTCTAATAACTTTGTTCTTGTTTTTTTTTTTTTATATAAGAGGTAACTATTGCATTCAGTTTTCTCTAATAAGGTAATAATCTATGTACCTTTTAACAAATGAAATGCAAGAATCTTTTAGCCATAGGTAAATATTTGTGTTTTCTAATGTTTTCAACTATTGAGATGTGAATTTTTTAACAAAAAATATTTAAAAAATTAGTTATTAACTATTTATTGACAATCTGATTGGTGAGAGGGTTTCACTCACTTTTGCAACCTTCATGTCATTTGAAGAATTTTTTTTATAAATTAATAGTAATATTAATGAATGGTATGTTTGTAGAGTTCTCTATGTTTTGCATAAATGAAAAAAAATATAAAATGCTACTAATATATTAATAAATGGTACTTCTTTGATGTTTCGCGCAACAAAATACTCCCAAGCTATGATGTTGAAATAGGGGAAATGTGTGCCATTGTCACCTACTATAGCCATTTACTCTAAAATGTATGCAAAAAGGAAATAGGAAAATATTCAGCAAGGAAGAAAAGGGCGTCTCAGGAGCAATACAACTACTAGATCCTTCAAATCTGGATACAAATAAAAAATACCCAATTTCCATCATGCTTTATGTTGAGGTTTCCCAAATGCTTGCACATTTTCTTATTTCACTTAATTCAAAGCAGTTAGTTGTTGCTTCAATTTTTTGAGCTTGATAAATTGATTTCTCTTGGTAGAATTTCAATCTCTTAACAAAAAATAGATTAAAATCAAAATTTGCCAAAGAAAGATTTAATTTTATCCCACAACAGATTTCTTAGGAGCTTCATGCCCCCAGAGTAGATAATCAATTAGCTGCAAGCTCCACAATGTTTGGAATTGGGACTTCTAACAAGCCACGATTGAGATGGACTCCATAACTACATGAAGGATTTGTGGAAGTTGTTAAAAAGCTAGTGCTAACAGTGAGTAATTGGCATCTTACTACTTGGAGTGAATGGTACCATTTATTATGCTTTTTCCAATAACAAAGTTAAAAGCTAGTCTACTGATGAATCATATCTGGCATGTAGAAGCGACCCCAAAAGGTAGTTTAAAGATTATGAATATGGAGGGCTTAACAATATATCACATGAAAAGCCACTTGCAGGTTTATTGTTTGAAATGGTGATTTGCATTCATGTGGAAGTTTGTTTGCTACATGATTCTTTTTTAAGAAACATAAATAAAACTATGTTAATTTGCAAAAATATTGGATTGCTAAGTACATTCTAGATCAAACAAAAGGTAAAAATATATTTCATCATGTCATGTTTAGTTTGTCCTTCATCCTTAAGAACTTGAGTTTTTTGTATTATAATACTTGCTTTAGACTCTCTTTAGTATTATTATTTATTAGAGAGACTTATGGATGTCACACTCTTGGTTGAAAAAATCATCAAACAAATTGTCCATTTTTGAAAATGTATAATTTAATCCCAATCATGATAAGCTTAATTTTTTATTAGTAAATTGTGATAGAATTAACATGTATTATAGCAGTAGCCTATCATGGCCTTTTACTCGCTAAAGAAGTTGGGGTGACTAGGATTTGGTTAGAAGGGGACTCCCTCAATATCATAAATTATCTCCTTAAGCTAAGTCCACCGTCACGGTCCATTGCTCATTTAATTAAAAACTCTCTTTCTATTATTAAATCCTTTATTGAGGTAAAAATTACTCATTTTTTTCGGGAGGCTAACTCTCTTGCTGATGGGTACACCAATTTGGGTGTAATGGCTCATAATTATTGGTACTATTATGATGCCATTCTATTTAATCTTCAGAGTATTTCTAATAATGACCAAATGTCATGTCATGGTAGCAGATACATGGGGAGATAATTTATTTTATTTCCTCTTCCTTTGGATTTTGAACTTTGAGTTTAGAGCTTGCTCGTTTAATTATTGCATATCTTCTGATCACGAGATCATGGTTTGGGATTTGATGGATGGTTGTAATCAGGGTGTTAGGCTTACACAAATTGTGGATGTTATTTAGTTTTGCTCCTGGATTGTCTGTTTAACCCTTTTTGTGTAGAGGAACAAGGCGAAGGTTGTGAGTAGGCTATTTCAAGTGGCAATGGGAGGGGATAGATGCAGAGTCGAGTCGCTTTCATGCAAAGAATTCATTGGGAATGAGATCATTTTGGGAATACCTGGAGAAGGGTGGTGTTTTACCTTATATTTTCATTCTTCATGGTTCTGATTCAGAGGTGATGAAGGCCTTTGTGAATGGTTGGAACAACAGAGTTCCGTGCTACCAAGGTGTGGAGGTCAATATCACTGAGGAGTTCATTATCGAGATTATTGGTTTACCAACTAAGGGAAAGAAGTTTTATAGGGATCAGGCTACGTCTAAGATTGCTTTAGCTATTTTTTTCAAAGGCAAGGAGTGGTAGAGGCTTAGGTGCATTGGTACTAGAGGGCATGATAAAAAATCAATCAAACCACTCTGGAGAGATGTTGCCCTTGTGATTATGAAATTCTTTATGCTGGAGGGAAGGTGCTCTGTGATTTATGGCTATCATTTTCATCACAACAATCTGGTTTCATTCCCCTATTACTTGCTTGTTTCTATGGAAACCAGTATTGATGATCACAGAAAGAACCCAAGTAAGGAAATTCTTCACGAAGGCCTTATGAAACTTATAATTGACCACATTAAACTGGAGTTGTTACCTGAGATCCTATGCTATCTTCTGATAGTAAAAAGAAGGGTATTATTTATGGTTATGATATTGGTGAGTCAGCAAAGGAGTGGGATGGTGACTATGAGGAGGAAAATTTTGAAGATGAGGAGTCGTTGAAGGCTAAGGGGAAGTATGAGGATGATTTAGAGGCCTCTATGTCCTGGTCGAAAGGCTACGAGACAAATATTGAAATGAAGAAGATTGCTACTGCTACTGTTAAAAAGAGTTTGAAGGGGACAAAAGGGGACCCTAAGAAGGAGAAGTGTGCTCTTAAGTCAGGGGAAGTTGGGATGAAAGGAGTGGAGGAGACCCCTATTCCTTGTGTCAAGGGGTGTTAGGGGAATGTTAAGGAGGGAAATGAATGGGCTATAGCAGATAATGTTTTGGAAGGTGAGGGCTTTGTGAATTCTAGGGTGGCTCTTCCTAGCTATGGTGGTTTGGAGACCCCTGTTTCCAAGAGCGATGAGTAGGTTAAGTAGGCTAAAGACAAGGCTGGGCGGCTTGAGATGTTGGCGAAGTCGACCGAAATATCTGAGAAATATAGGGTGAAATTTGAGGTAATTGATGTTGAAGACTCTCATATTGAGGAGGATTTGGAGGGAAAGGGTGGGGATCAGAAGGACGCCCATGAGAATGTTGATGTTCCTACTGTTGTGTTGATCAATTGGGAGGAGATCAATATGGATCTTTTTTGTAGAATGGCAGAGGATGACACTAGAAATATTCTCTCTCTTGTGAAATGGCTCTTTTCAGAGGTTAAGGACCTTAATACTAGGCTAAAATATTGGCAGGATGTCTATGTGGCTTTGGTAAACTGCAATCAAAGGGAATGGTCGGTGAGGGATAAGGTCAAAACTATGAATGTGATCCTTGATAAGTTAGCTGTGGATGCTGACAAACTTGGAAATCATGAGGAGAGGTTGAATACTTTGGAAAATGTAGTTCACAGGGTTAATGAGGAGCGATTAGTGGCTATGGAGGATAGAATGAACAAGATTAGAAATGACTTGCAAGTTTTGGTTAGAATAAGCAATTAGTCCTTGAAGTATAGTGCACAGGGATTGTATTTATTGAATGATAAATTCATCAATTGGATTGGTAAGAACTTTGACCTAGGAAAAGATGAGGAGGCTATAGGTGAGATTAACCATATGAACCTAGCAGAGAAGGATGTGGATGCTGGCCTATGCGTGGAGAAGAATGTGGTTCCTAGCCCTTGCCTGCGTATGAGGAGAAAGACTAAGAAAAGGGAAACCATTTCGTTCCAGGAACTTGAGGAAGTGGTAGAGATGCATGACAGGGTCATCTCTAGTAATATGGACTCAACAAAGGTTCTTGATAATTTGTTGTAGTTTTTGGTTGTTCAACCTTCTACGTTGATGTTTTGTTGTTTGGTTTGCTGATGGTTTATCTAGTGTTTTATTTTGTTAGCATTTTTGACTTTTTTGGGTTGTTGGTGCTTATGTTTCTTTCTCTTTAGAAGCTTCCTTTCATTGTACAAGGTTTTAGGGTCCCTTCAAAACTTGCTTTTCCTTATCAAAAACATGTATTATATTACAACTTTAAAATAAGAGAGTACTAGAAATTAGAAATTAGAGTGAGTCTCCACCTTATGCCTAATGGTCACATGCAAAAGGTCCCATTAAGAAAAAAATAGATCTTAGATCATAGAGAGGTTATTTTTCTAAATTTCGAGTCCTACAACTCATGAAATTTTTAGCTCCCTGGAAGCAAGGGGGTCTACCTTCTGCTTCTAATGCTAGGGAGTATTTCTAGAAACATATTTTCCTTTCATTTTGGTATGTCATCATTTTTCTCTATTAAATTCTTGCATCATTTTTATTTTTTATTTTTTTACTGTAAGAGACAATGGGAACACATGGAATGGTAGTTGTATTTTTAGCTATCCATCTACTTCTATATTCATCTTTCAGTGGGACGGTCAATTAACACTGATACTTCATTTTCCAAAAGCCGAGATGTTACTTTGAAGTGCCAACTTATAGTGAATGGATGTTAATAGTCTTCACCTTTCTTTTTATTCCTGGGAATAAAGATCCAACTGTAGTGAATGGATGTTAATAGTCTTCACCTTTCTTTTTATTCTTGGGAATGAAGATCCGGCTGTTGAAAATATATGTAGAAAGCTCAAACTTATCATTTAGACTTAAAAAAAATCTAGTCTGAAGTTTGAGCAATATTTCTCTTCAGATCATTATAACCATGATTGTCCATTATTCATGTGTAGATTATCATCAACCACAATGGGAAATTCATATAGTTGATAATATTAGTAGCTATGTTTGAAAAAAATGGAAGCAAGAAGTCAAAATAATGTAAAATATGTTTATGTGAAAGAATGTAGATTTTGTTTCTTAGTTAACACCTCCAAAACATATATGATCTACTAATAAATTCATATAGTTTTTTTTTTGCAAAATTCATAATTGATTAAATCTTTATGTTTGATCATACTTAAATGGTTTCAATTTCCTGGCTCTATTTTTGCAGTCCTTTTTTGCCCCAATACAACCATATAATGTAACCAACTTGGAACCTGTGCTCAATCCTATGTTGGTAAGGCTTTCTTTGTACTTGGATTTAAACTCCTTAAACCTCTTTTGCACTTGGAGGTGAATTTTCCTTATGTTCTTAATGAAGATATCAGTTTTGCAGATTTTTGAATCCACTTTTTGTCGTATTGTTTGTGGCTGTTACATTACCACATCAAATGGATTAGGAGGTAAGCATTCAAAACAAGTCTTAAAAGGAAACCTATTTGTAGAGGAATGAATTGCCCTGTTTTAAGAGTGTTGAATATATGTCAAATTATCATTCAAAGTCTAAGGATGATCCTTGTTATACCCTCTTAAGAGTTGTGACAAAGTCTAATAACCTTTTTGGTTTGACCATATATTTGTGGATGAAAGGCATTTGATCTCTTCAACACATTATCCATCTTCTTCTCAATGTGGCCAATTTTTTGACATTAACTTGGAGTCCCTATCTAAAATAATGGAGTTGAAATGTTGAAGTGAACACACACATCAGTGAAAATAACTTAGCTACATCATTGCCCTTAAGTGAATTTTTTCTTGGAATAAGAATGCACAAATTGTCCAACCATGCACAACAAAAATCACATATTCATTCCCCTTTTTTGATAAATGAAAATCTCCTCCAAAATATATTTAGATGTGTTCCCATGGTTCATAAGTAACTGGTTATAGCACACATAAACCCAACATTTTTTTTTCTATGCTTACTTTTTCTACACAACACATGTTCCCTTATGAACTTTAACAAAATCAATTTGCATATTTGGGTGATACACATACCTTTGCAAATTTTCCAATGTCTTAGTCACACCAAAGTGACCTATAATTGTCAAAGTACAAGCTTTACTTATGACTGAACTCTTGCCTCTTTAGGTACACAACTTTCCCAATTTGTAGAGAAAACCTAATTGAAAATTGTAATCTTCCTTGGGCTCAAAATCTACACTCTTAGCCTCTTGTAAATTTTGAATAATATCTATAAAATATGAATAATTTTTGCATTCTTCTCCATAAATCTCATATTAGATGACTCATGTTGAGATATAAATAAATGGAACCATCAAAAAATGCAAAATGACAACAAATAGGCTTAACTCCTTGTAACAAAATAATCCTATAGTATAATCATTAGCATCTATTTCCATCTCAAATGGTAGCTTTGAATTAGGATGCCAAAACTGGTGTCTTGGTAATATTGTTTTTGAACTCAACAAATGCATTTTTCTTTGATAGCCTCCAATCACTTTCATTCACCTACCTAAGGGTTTGGGGGTTCATAGTCATTGAGTAACAATGAAACTGTCGTTTTTGACAATTAAAATTTTTATTTAAAAAAACCCTAAAAAATGGCTCAAACCCTATTATTTTATTAAAAAAAGTTGTGTTTGTGGTTTTGAGTGAACACCTTATGGAGGGGGGGTTCACTCAAACTAGGGGGTTCAAGAAAACCCTCAAAGGTGTTTTCTTGAACCCACAAGTTCAAGCGAACCCCCCTAAAGTGTTTTCCCACCGAAAATGCATTTTCCCTTCGTCAAACTAATTGTAACCCACTATTGTGAGATCACCCATGAATTGAAACTAAAACACATCAAGTAAAAGTTTAAGAGGTGGTTATTTTCAAATACACTTTGGTGAACTTGACCTCCATTCAATCCAACCTTCTGATATTTATTAAGGAAATAAAAAATAAAAAAACTACAAGATCAACATTCCAAACTAATTTTGTGGAAAGGGAATATGAATGATGCAAAGAAAATTCCTCTTATTTCTTTGGATAATATGGTTTCAGAAAAACATAAAGGTGGTGTAGGATTGCATGATTTATCTAAACGTAATCAAGCCTTTGGGGGAAAATTAATATGGCAAATGTATGCTAAACCAAAATCCAAATGGTGCTCTTTGATGAGAGCTAAATATTTGGATAGTCAAGACCCCAAGAGAATTTTTACAGTTTCAAATCCTTCGGAAGGTTTAGCTATGTAGAAATTCATGCTATCATGTAGAAAATTAGTAACAAAATACATCTCCTGGGAGGTCAATAGAGGTGATGAAGTTAATTTTTGGACTGATTCTTGGAATGGTCATCCCCCGTTGAGCCAAAATAATGATTTGCAGTCAGCCATTCCAATTTTATCACAGTTGTGGGGAATAAAATTAAAAGATTATGTAAGTTCTATTGAACCTCCATCAGGGAGAGTAATATGGAAAGACTTCTCCTCACAGATATCACATGAACAAAAGGATTTACTATCAACCATTCTCCAAAATAGAGCAGTTTTCTTAATTGGTAAATCTGACCGTATAATTTGGGCACCTTCAAAGGATGGTTCTTATTCAGTAAAACATGGGTATAGAGAAAATCTTAATAGAAGAGATCCTTCTCAGCCTCAAAGATCATTTTCCTTTTGTTGGAATAGCTCAGTCCTCCCAAAATCAGGTAGTTTCACCTGGCTTGTAATGAGAAAGAGAGCATTGACAAGTGATTGACTAGCTAAACTAGGCATTGTAGAACCTTTCAAATGTGTGTTATGTGATCAAGATTTTGAAAATCATGATCATTTGTTCTTACATTTCCCTTTTTCTCAGTCTTGTTGGTCATTTTTTTTGAGGAAAATGAATTATTCAATGCCCTTTCCTAATACAATTTGGGATCTTTTCTCTACTTGGCCATTGCTCTACAAAAAATCCTTTTTTGCATGCATATGGCAGGTTATTCTAGCAATGGTAACATGGGCTATTTGGTGGGAAAGAAACAAAAGAATTTCTAGAAAAATAGTTTCATCAGCAAATTTAGTTCATTCTTTGATTGAAAAATCTATCTCTGAGTCAGTTAATGCTTGGGTTCAGAATCATAAGAATGTTGGTTCACTGTTTTCAAATTGGGATAACTTCATTTTGCAAAATTGGAAACATGTAATTCTTCCATTTAAGGGAAGTTTGAAACAACCACACAATATAAAGATAGATAGGAACACCATTAAATGGTCACCCCCATCTCAAAATCTCTCAAAATTGAACTTTGACGGAGCATCAAGAGGTAACCCTGGAGCTTCGGGAGCAGGTTTTTGTATTAGAGACAATAAAGGTTTTCTCAAGGCTGCCATAGCTTTTTCTTTACCCCCTGGAATGAATAATATGGTAGAATCATTATCTCTTCTTCATGGGTTGATCTTGGAAAAACAATTGCAAATTAGAGCACTGCACAGAGAGGGTGATTCATTATTAATAATAAATGCTTGTAAAGAGAGACCGTGCTTCAATTGGGCTTTGAAATATATTTTGCAAATTGTCTGGAAACTTTTAGATGATTTTGAAGAGGTTCAAATTTCCCATATTTACAGAGAGGGAAATGTTTTAGTAGACCATCTAGCTAATCTAGGTTGTGATAAAAGGAATTTCTTTATATTCATGATTACACTAACAATAATGATTATACTTGTATCTAGGAGCTGGAAAATTTGAGAAGCATAATTGAAACTGATTATTCCAAATAAAAAATATCTGACCAGGTAATATGCATACATCCTCATATTTACATTGGCGCTAACATCACCAGGTTCTCTATCCATTATATCTGAATGGTTTGAAGCATATAGTATTAATGATGGTTTCTATTGTACTTGCACCATTCTCAAAGGAAATGTTTTGAAGCATATATTATAAAACATAAATTTTAATGATGGCTTCTAATTCCTTATGGGTACTCACACCATTCTCAAAGGACAAAAATTTATCACCTGATGATGTTAGCATCAATTTAAATATTTGGTTAGGGTTACATGACCACATTCCTTTATGCTTCCTCAGGTTGGCAGAATCCTTTGGGTATAGGGTAATTATGTATTGTTAATGTAGACTCTATTACGAAATATCTGGGCTTTCATTCGGCATGTATGGGCACTTATGAGAGCACTATGTTCTATGCATTTAGCTCCTCAAATTTCTATTAATAGCCATAGCTTTCTTTAAACTTAGAAAGAAAAAATTAATGTTCGCAACATTTGATAGCATTACCTTGCTAGTGAATTTTTTTTGTGTGAATTTTCTTCTTGTGCAATGGCACTCCGCCCCTGGAATTATAGAGTTTCATTACCAATCAAATTGTTGGAAAAACCCATTGAAGAGTATATTTCACATGAAATATTGAACTCTATATTTAGAATTGACTGTTTAAGAGTGGATGAATGTATCTGTATCATCTTGGGTATAGAAGTTACTAGTTCTCGTGCTCGCCATCTCCTCTTCCCTTTACATGTGATTTCTATCTTTCTTTCCAATGCTTTGGATTTGCTTCAATCTCTGAATGAAATTGAGGAATTGGCTAGGAATTATATTAAGTTTCAATTTTGAATGGATAATGCTATTCTTCAAGTTGTCCAACAGTATAATTTTTATAAAGGGGAAGGGTTTATTGGGGGCCTTTTCCCCAGAAGATTGGTGCAAAAATGTCAAGGTATTTAGGAAATTTTTGATGCTATTCGACTGGCTTTGTAACACAGAAATGAAAACATTTTATTGAGGGATTTAAGGAAAAATAGGCAGAGTGTTTGCATGCTAATGGAACTGGAAATTAAGGATAGATTTTATGCTCTATCTTTTCTTCGTGCATACACTCCGCGTCTTGCTAACCAAAATTTGTTACTGGACTTGCAATTACGGGTTAACTCTCCAAGCCATATGTCTTCTTCTGCAAGAGCTATGCCTCATGCACCAAATCAATGGAATCTCAGGGCTCTCAATACTATTCTCAAAGGGCTAGAAATAGAAACATTCCAAACATTCTACATTCAAAAGGAATGGATGAGAATTCGATAGGTGAAAGAGCTACAGGTGGAAACATACAATAGCTTTATGGTTCTCTATGAATTGGTTTTTGGGAAAATAAGAAATTTGTATTGGGTCTTTATATTTGGTTACAAATGTTTGAAAGGGTTGGGTTGATGATATTATTGAAATATTTTGTAAGGGTTCATATGTTTAAAGCATTGACAATTGTAAGGGCTGGGTCAATGATCATTTTGTGACGTTATGTAAGGGTTGGGTTTTTAAACATTTTGAGTCTTTTCACAACTAGTAAGGTGGTTCATTGAGAAGGTCATCTTAGTTAGTGTCATAGGTTAGATTGGGATAATGCTGAATTTTGAAGTTTTAACACTCTTTGTACAAACGATTTGTATCTATTTTTTCATGCTCAGAGCTATAACCAAAGGTTTTCTTACTGGCTCTTTCCTGCCAGAATGCTCCCCAAAACTAGTTTTTGTAACCTTTTATTTAATATATAATAAAATATAATAGTGGCTTGCTACTTTCACCAAAAAAAAAAGACATTCCAAACTAATCACAAAAATGTACTTTTTTAATTTACATTTCACTACTCTTATATTTTGATATTTTAGTTAACTTGTCTTTTCCTCCCAACCTACCTTGTTAGTGTAATTTTTTATTAAACATGGTATTTAATCAAGTTTACTTAGGTAATTATGTTTTATTCCTAGGTAGCTAATAATAGGATGTGTCATCCTTGATTGAAGTCAACTAGGTTCCAGCTCTTCCTCATCATTCATTGACAAAGGGTAACTAGGTGGCCTCTAGTGTGTTGAGTTAGCTTCTATACTTAATGAAGTTACATCAAATCATATTAAAAACTTGTCATTATGATTCATCCATCAAAGAGTATATTAATATGTATGGTCTTATTTTGAATAAAGAGGAGAATGTTGCAAGAATGCATATTTCTATTCATTTCTATTGTCATATTTTTCTTCCATATATGAATTCTAGTTGTAGTTAGTTTGATTGTTAGAGGTCTTTGGTAGAAATTTTATGGTTAATACTAAAATCCTATATTTCACACTCCTCACACCTTACCATGCCTTATTACATTTCCCTTATTATATTTTCTTTTTCTTTCATTAGTTCATGTCCTCTTCTCATCCCTCCCAACTAGGACCACATCATAGCCCCCACCTTAATCCTTCCATGTTTCTCCCTCCTCTACCCGTGATTAAGGAAACTAACACCTTCCCTCTTACTAACAACCACTTTTACCATGATTATCATTAGGAGCATATGGAGCTTCAAAAATTTAAACACATTAGATCTCATCTTCATCTCATTTGTGATGTGGTAATAATATTTAAGTATGGCACTAACCCTTCTCCCCTTATCAATTCCCTTCACAATATGCTTATTTCCCATTCTTCTTGACTTGATATCTTACTATGCCTTGACTATATATTTAATGCCATCACCTCATATTTTCCTCTTTCTATTCCATCTTCTCCTATTCCTTCCACTTCTTCCAATCTCATGTTGCTCCAATCACTCCCCCTCTTCTCCTACCTTCCTAACGTTAGATCTATCTTCCTACACCTAATACTTCTGTTCATACATGTTCTCTATTTTTTTCTGTTACTAATCCATTTGTTTATCCTTAACACTTTCATAACCCCACATGTCGTCCCTTACTTATCTCTAACCCTATACTTATCCTTTTCTCCACATACTCTTGTGATACTTCCTCCTAAACCCCATGTACACTTTGCTTTCTTCTCATCTCACTCAATATGCTACTTCATATTATTATTCCTACTAGGAACACTTTATCCCCTTTAACCATATCACTTTAATTCAAAGTCATTTTCCTCCTTCTCATGGGAAAATAAGATAGATAGACTTAGAGAGATAATTGAGAGGATGAGAAAAATAGATAATAAATAAAAGATAGAAAGACATATAGGGAGATAAAATAAAGAAATAATTTGATTGGTGAAGCCATAGTTTCTAGATCTAAGGCACCTTTGATCCAATGGGAAAAAGAGAAGGATGCTAAGTTACTTAATACGAATGGATTGTTGGTGTATCAATCAATAGGTACACTAAAATCACATTATAATTTTTTTGTAAATCGACCTCCAATTAATCAAAATATTCCAATCCAAACCTCCATCAAATACAATAAAAAACTATGGACCTCTCTCTCTCTCTCTCTCTCTCTCTCTCTCTCTCTCTCTTTCTGTTGACTCAAAGGTATCCCTATGATCCAACCCAATGCCCAACCTGCCTTACCGTGGTCTTACATTTTTCCAAGTTGGGGTCGTAAATGGTGAGCTGGGTCAGATGGATAGAAATTATTCTAAGGAACATTTGATCCAAAGGGTAGAGGAGAAGGATGCTATGCTACTTAATATGAATGGATTGTTGGTGTATCAATCAACAAATACACTAAAATTAATCAAAATATTCTAATCCAAATCCCTTTCAAAGATGATTAAAAAGTATGAACTCTTTTTTCTTTTTTTAGACTCAAGGGTATCCCTACGATCCAGTCCAACGCCCAACCCGCCTTACCTTGGTCTTACATTCTGCCAAGTTGGGGTTGAGAAAAGGTGTCACACTGGGGTGAGACTAGTCCCCTGGTGATGTATGCAACAACTCGCAAGCCATGTGAATCAAGTAAACCCAAACCTCAAAGTAAAACCCAAGACCATGGGGAGGATACCCATGACTTAATCCTCCTTCGCTATTCATGTGGGATCTAGGATGAACCCGACTTCTATTCCTTCTTAGGAGAGAGAATGAGGGTATGTAGATAAAAATTTTAATTCAATTTTAGTATAGATAATCCAATTACTATCTATGTCTCTAGCATCGTAAAATGATTGAAAACATGTTATGTATTAAAAATTGAAGGAGAAAGAGAAAGATAGAGATAAAACATGAAGGGAAGGAATGAGCTTGATAAATTAGATACAAGGAAAGATAATAGAAAAATAGATTTAGATATAAAATAGAGAGAATGAGAGGTGAAAGATAAAGAGTAAAAAAGAAAAATAAAAGAAATAAATAGAGAGAAAGAGGTAGAGACATCGCGAGAAAAAAAAAGAAAGATGGTAAGAGACACTCAAAAGACAAAAAGTAGACAAAAATGATAAAAATATCAAAAAGGAATCACTAAAGTTAGAAAAACAAAATAAAGAAAGAATAACATATCTAGATGAATAAATAAATAATGAATGGCCTAAAAACATAGAGAGAGAGAATGAAGACAAAGAGACAACAAAGATATACTCACGTAAGCAATTTGAATAAATAATAAAAAAATTTAGAAAGACATAAAATATATATAAATAAAATGGAGAAAGATAAAATCCCAAACATAGATCTATAAATATTCCAATCCAAACCCATTTAAAAGACAATAAAAAGCTATGGATTTCTCTTTTTTTTTTGTTGACTCAAGGGTATCTCCGCAACCCAGCCCAATGCCCAACTCACCTTACCTTGGTATTACATTCTACCAAGTTGGGGTCAAAAAGGGGTGAGCTAGGTCACAAGGATATAAATTTTTCTAAGGAACCTTTGATCCAAAGGGCAGAGGAGAAGGATGCTATGTTACTTAATATGAATGGATTGTTGGTGTATCAATCAATAGGTACACTAAAATTACATTATGATTTTTTTTGTAAATTGGCCTCCAATTAATCAAAATATTCCAACCCAAAAACCTTTCAAAAATGATAAAAGGTATGAACTTCTATTTTTTTTTTTTTAAGACTCAGGGGTATCCCTGTGATCCAACCCAATGCCCAACCTGCCTTACCTTGGTCTTACATTTTTTCAAGTTGGGGTTGAGAAGGGGTGTCACGCTGGGGCATGACTAGTCCCCTGGGGATGTATGCAATAGCTTGCAAACCACGTGCATCGAGTAAAACTAGAAGTCAAACCCAAGGCCACGGGGAGTATACCCACGACTTAAGCCTCCTTCGTTATTCATGTGGGCTCTAGGACGAATCTGACTTCTATTCCTTCTTAGGAGAGAGAATGAGGGGATGAAGATAATTTTTTTAAATTTAATTTTAGCATAAATAATCCAATTACTATCTATGTCTTTAGCATTGTAAAATGATTGAAAACATGTTATGTATTAAAAATTTAAGGAGAAAGAGAGAAAAAACATGAAGGGAAGGAATGGGCTTGATAAATTAGATACAAAGAAAAATAATAGGAAAATAATCTAGATATAAAATAGATAGAATAAGAAGTGTTAGATAAAGAGTAAAAAAGGAAAATAAAAGAAATAAACATAGAGAAAGAGGTAGAGACATGGTGAGAGAACAAAGAAAAAGTTGTGAGGGAAACTCAAAAGACAAAAAATAGACAAAAATGACAAAAACATCAAAAAATGAATCATTAAAGTTAAAGAAATTAAAATAAAATAAAGAATAACATAGAGATGAATAAATAAATAATGAAAGACCAAAAACATATAGAGAGAGAGTGGGAATGAAGATAGAGAGACAACAAAGATATATATTCATGTAAGCAATTTGAATAAATAATAAATAAATTTAGAAAGACAAAAATATATAAAGTGGAAAGAGAAAGAGAGAGAATTCCAAACATAGAGATAAAGATTCCAATCCAAACCCCTTTTAAAGACAATAAAAAACTATGAACTTCTCTCTCTTTTTTATTTTTGTTGACTCAGGGGTATCCCCGCGACCCAACCCAACACCCAACATGCCTTACCTTGGTCTTACATTTTTCCAAGTTGGGGTCGGAAAGGAGTGAGCTAGGTCACAAGGATATAAATTCTTCTAAGGCACCTTTGATCTAAAAGGCATAAGAGAAGGATGTTATGTTACTTAATATGAATGGATTGTTGGTGTATCAATCAACAGGTACACTAAAATTACATTATGTTTTTTTTGTAAATTGACCTTAAATTAATCAAAATAATCCAATTCAAACCCCTTTCAAAGACAATTAAAAGGTATGAAATTTTCTTTCTTCTTTTTTAGACTAAGGGGTATCTCTGTGATCCATCCCAATGCCCAACCCACCTTACCTTGGTCTTATATTTTTCCAAGTTGGGGTCGAGAAGGGGTGTCATGCTGGGGCAAGACTAGTCCCCTGGTGATGTATGCAACAACCCACAAGCCACGTGTATTGAGTAAACCTGGACCTCGAAGTCAAACCAAAGACCATGGGGAGCATACCCACGACTTAAGCCCTCCTTTCGTTATTCATGTGGGCTCTAGGGAAAGCCCAACTTATATTCCTTCTTAGGAGAGAGAATGAGGGTATGCAGATCAATTTTTTAATTCAATTTTAGCATAGATAATCCAATTACTATCTATGTCTCTAGCATCGTCAAATTATTGAAAACATATTATTTATTAAAAATTGAAGGAGAAAGAGAAATATAGAGAGAAAACATGAAGGGAAGGAATTGACTTGATAAATTATATATAAGGAAAGATAATAGGAAAATAGATCTAAATATAAAATAGATAGAATGAGAAGTGAAAGATAGAGTAAAAAAGGAAAATAAAAGAAATAAATAGAGAGAAAGAGGTAGAGACAAAAAAGGAAAGGTTGTGAGAGTAGCTCAAAAGACAAAAAGTAGAAAAAAATGATAAAAATATCAAAAAGGAATCATTTAAAGTTAAAGAAATAAAAATAAAGTAAGAATAACATAGAGATGAATAAATAAATAATGAATGACCAAAAAACATAGAGAGAGAGAACAAAGATATACTCACGTAAGCAATTTGAATAAATAATAAATAAATTTAGAAAGACATAAAATATATATAAATAAAGTGGAGAGAGAGAGAACTCCAAACATAGAGATGAAGCTTCCAATCCAAACTCCTTTCAAAGACAATAAAAAGCTATGGACTTCTTTCTGTTTGTTTTGTTGACTCAGGGGTATCCCCACGACCCAACCAAATTCCCAACCCACCTTACCTTGGTCTTACATTCTTCCAAGTTGGGGTCGAAAAGGGGTGAGCTGGGTCACAAGGATATAAATTTTTCTAAGGCACCTTTGATCCAAAGGGAAGAGGAGAAGGATGCTATGTTACTTAATATGAATGGATTGTTGGTGTACCAATCAATAGGTACAATAAAATTACATTATGATTTTTTTGTAAATTGACCTTAAATTAATCAAAATATTCCAATCCAAACCCATTTCAAAGACAATTAAAAGGTATGAGCTTCTCTTTTCTTATTTTTTTAGACTAAGGGGTATCTCTGCAATCCAGCCCAACACCCAATCCGCCTTACCTTGGTCTTAAATTTTTCCAAGTTGGGGTCAAGAAAGAGTGTCATGCTAGGGTGAGACTAGTCCCTTGGTGATGTATGCAACAACCCACAAGCCACGTGCATAGAGTAAACTCGGACCTCAAAGTCAAACCCAAGACCATGGGGAGAATACCCACGACTTAAGCCTCCTTTTCTATTCATGTGGGATCTAGGACAAAATCAACTTCTACTCCTTCTTAGGAGAGAGAATGAGGGTACGAAGATCAAAATTTTAATTCAATTTTAGCATAGATGATCCAATTACTATTTATATTTATAGCATCATAAAATGATTGAAAACATGTTATGTATTAAAAATTAAAGGAGAAACAGAAAAATAAAAAATAAACATGAAGGGAAGGAATGGGCTTGATAAATTCGATACAAGTAAAGATAATAAGAAAATAGATCTAGATATAAAATATATAGAATGAGAGGTGAAAGATAAAAAGTAAGAAAGAAAATAAAATAAATAAATAGAGAGAAAGAGGTAGGGACATGGTGAGACAACAAAGGAAAGGTTGTGAGAAAAATTCAAAAGACAAAAAGTAGACAAAAAAGATAAAAATATAAAAAAGGAATCATTAAAGTTAAAAAAATAAAAATAAAGAAAGAATACCATAGAGATGAATAAATAAATAATGAATGACCAAAAAATATAGAGAGGAGAATGAAGATAGAGAGACAACAAAGATATACTCACGTAAGCAATTTGAATAAATAATAAATAAATTTAAAAAGACATAAAAGACATAAATAAAGTGGAGAGAGAGAGAATTCCAAACATATAGATAAAGATTACAAGAAAGAAGGAAACAAAAACAAAGAAATATTGGTGAAGAAACAAAGAATCTTTAAAATAGATATGCAAAGAACAAATACAAATAAAGAGAGACACAAACTAAGAAAATGTAAGAAATCAAAGAAATAGATATTGAGAGAGTGTTAATGTGATAGAATGAGAAAACTACAAAATAAACGATAGATTAAAAAAACAAGACAAAAAAAAGAGAAAATAACCAAGGATTTAAGAAAAAAATAGATACAAAATAAGAAACTAATTTTAATATAAAATACACGAATGAAAAAATGTAACATAGAAAAAAAGATAGGTAATATTAAAAGTGTAGGCAAAAAGAGAATAGTATATAGATAAACAATGAGACAAATTTATAGAAAAATTAACAATAGAAAATAGAGACAAAAAAGAAAGAAGGGAGAAAGAATAAGCAAGAATGAGACAAAAAAGAAAAAAGAAAGAATGAGTAAATGAAAGTGAGTGAGAAAAAAAAAATCAATAGAAAAATAATAGTTAGTGAAAGGGAAAAGCAATAAGATGAATGCAAGTATTAAGTGAGAGAAACAATAAATCATAGAAAAGAAGACAATAATAAAAAGGAGAGAGTGGGAGAGTGAAATAAAAATAAACAAAAATAGCCCCCATGGGTTAGAGGAGTTGGTTCAAGTCTTGGGTTTTCTACCTGAGGTCTTGGGTTCGACTCTCTCTGGCCTGGAAATCACCCTGCCATGGACTCTAGGGGGCTGCGTTGGTTACCCCAAGGCCCCAGAGGATTAGTCTCGCCTCAAGCTCGCCCCGTAAAGGGAACCCACTGGGCTTGAGTCTCGGGGATACCTCTGAGGATACCAAAAAAATAAAAAAAATAAAAACAAAACAAAAAAAAGAAATTGAGAAAGGGCCATAAAAATAAATAATGAAGGTAACTAAAAAAGGAATTGAAAATATAATTAAATAGAAAACAAAAATGAGGTAGAAATAGGAACAATCATAAAGAGAAAGAAAATAGAAAGAAAGAAAAAAAGAAGAAGAGAGAATAAAAGAAACATTGAATGCCAAGTAAAAAAGAGAGAGAGATAAACAATCATGTAAAGATGAATTACGTGGTGAAGGAGAAACATTGAATGCCAAATAAAAGAGAGAGAGAAAAAATCATGTAGAGATGGAGAATTACAAGGTGAAGGTAATTAAAAAAAGATTTGAAGAGAAATAAAAAGGTGGTAAAAAGAAAGACAAAAATAAAGATAAATCGAAAAAAATATAGATTGAAAGAAAACATAAATAAAAGTAATAAGAAATAAAGTGAGATTTGCATGGGTAAGGTAAGAGAGACACACACAAAAGAAATGATAAATAGAAAATATGGAAAATAATTAAGAGAGAAACAAATGAGATAAAATATATGATTGAAAAAAATAACATAGGGAAAAAGATAGGTAATATTAAAAATCAAGACAAAGAAAAATAAAAGAATAGAATGAGCTAGATAAATAGAATACCAAAAATAATTGAAAATTATGTGACCAACAAGAGATGCTCAATCAACATTAGCCAACAAGCAAAAGGTTATAGAAAAAAGAGATTGACAAAGAGAGAAAAAATACGATAAATATAAAGAGGGAGAGAATGACAAATTTACATACAAAGATAATAAGGAAAAAAAAATGACAAAAAAATGAAACAAGAGAAAGATAAAAGATATATGGAGAGAATAAAAAACAAATAGAGAGTGAGTGAGCAAGCAAGCGAGAGAGAGAATAAAGAGAAAGAAATCGAGAAAAAATATAAAAATGTGAAAATATAGAAATGGGCAAGGAAGATAGATAGATTAAGAGATAATTGAGAGGATGCAAAAAATAGATAACAAATGAAAGATAGAAAGACATATGGGGAGTGAAAATAAAGAAATAATTTTGATTGGTGAAACCATGGTTTCTAGATCTCAGACACCTTTGATCCAAAGGGTAGAGGAGAAGGATGCTATGTTACATAATACAAATGGATTGTTGGTGTATCAATCAATAGGTACACTAAAATCACATTATGAGTTTTTTGTAAATCGACCTTCAATTAATCAAAATATTTCAATCCAAGCCCCTTTCAAAGACAATAAAAAGGTATGTTACATAATACAAATGGATTGTTGGTGTATCAATCAATAGGTACACTAAAATCACATTATGAGTTTTTTGTAAATCAACCTTCAATTAATCAAAATATTTCAATCCAAGCCCCTTTCAAAGACAATAAAAAGGTATGGCTTATTTTTCTCTTAAACTTTGCAAAAATTCAATCCATTTAACATTCCTTTGACTCAACTTATGTTGATTACTTATAAATTGTAAAGCATGATTATCTGTGAACAAAACAAACTCCTTAGGCATGAGATAACACCTTCATTTTTTCATAGCTTGTATGATAGCATAGAACTCCTGATCATAAGTTGAATACTTCTTTGCATCATTGATTTTTTCACTAAATTAAGCAATAGGCTTTCCATATTGGTTCAAAACAACGCCTATAGCAGTTCCACTAGCATCACATTCAACTTGAAAAAGCTTAGTAAAATCAGGTAAAGACAAGATAGGTTCCTCTGTTATCTTCTTCTTAAGCATTTAAAAACTCTTATCACCAGCCTCAGTCCAATGGCATGTATTCTGATCTCATTTAATTGTATCTACTGTTGGAGCACAAATCCCACTAAAATTCCTAATGAATTTTCTATAGAAGCTAGCCAAACCATGAAAACTTCTTTAGTAAAAAATACTCTTAAGAGTAGGTCATTCAATGATTATCTTTATCTTTTCCTTGTCCATATTCAATCCTTCTTGTGAGATAACAAACCCCAAGTAGATCAATTTAGTCTTCAAGAAAGTACACTTCTTAAGATTGATTAGTAGCTTCTCTTCATGCAACTTATCTAATACCATCCTTAAATGCCTAATATGCTCTTCCTTTGATTGACCATGTACCAAGATATCATCCAAATATACTATAACAAACTCACTTGTGAAAGCTTTAGGCACCTCATTCATAAGCCTCATTAAATTACATGGAGTGTTGGTTAAGCCAAATGGCATAACAAGCCATTCATAAATCCCATCATTTGTCTTAAACGTTGTTTTCCACTCATCACCCTCTCTAATTCTAATTTAATGATAGCCACTTTTCAAGTATATCTTAGAAAAATACTTAGCTCCACTCAAATAATCCAAAAACTTATTAATTCTTGGCAAAGGAAATCCTGTAGTCTTATGCTAAGATTCATAATCTCGTCTAAAATTTTGGCATTTGCAGCTGGTCTTCCTTGACCTCGTCCTCTTCCATTGGATTTGAATGCCATCTCTTGACAAAAGTCTTCTTTCACCTTTGTAGGAGTTAGTCCCTTCTCTGATACCAGTAATGGTATAGGGTCGAGAAACAATTTTCTTCTAATACAAACTTGAATTCTCAACTAATCAACAACTACATTAAAATGAACCGAAACATCAATCCTCTACTTGGCTCTGATACCACAAATGATGTTAAGCTTCCTCAGGGATGAGGCTAAGAGAAAAGGCCCAAAACATATACATAATACATAGAACCTTAATAACCACACTTACACCATACAATCACCTAATATGAGCTATTAAAACCATTAGAAAAGTTCTAGCACATTCTTAGACCCCATTGGAACCCTTAGTAGGCGACCTAGGAGCTTATAGCCTTTCTTAGAGACATTTTCTACCATAAAAACCTTCATACAACTGATAATAAAGATCTAAAACCTTATTTGGATACCCTTTTGGCCCTTACTAAACATATGTGAAAATTAGATTGGGTTGTTTTGTACGGAATAGGTAAAAATTAGACTGTTGTAGTCAAATTAGGCCTCTTTTTTAGGATTAATATGGACCAATAGATACTAAATGGATTAATAAAGTATTGAAAATAATATGGAAGGTTTATTTAGGCATTTATAACATGCCTAAATAGTCCCTAGTCTTGAATATTCCTAAAATACAAGAATTTGCACTAAAAATAGTCAAATTGCCATGTAAAAGTTAGGAAATCAAGAGCTTTGTGAAAAAGGAACTTGCACGTGTGGGAAAATAATGAAACTTGGCACATCTTCCCATATACAAATAAGCATCAAGAATCCAAAGTTTGGGAAAATTTGGACGGTGGAAAAAAAAGTTAAGCCTATGCTCTAGTTTGAGGGCAAAAAACACATAATTAACCCTAAAAATCACAAAACTGAGTGTAAATACCTCAAATAATTTTTTTGGCCTTGTTTTGACCTTGTTGAAGTTTCTAAACCTTCATAGAGGTGAAATGATTGATTTATATTGCTGGTCAAACTTTAGCTTGTTGTCCTATCATTGACAACATGACAGTTTTGAGGAAATATGAATAAAACACACAAAAATCACCTCAAACTTCACACACTTGCATTAATCTCGTCAAAAAACATATGTACATTCATTATTCTCACATATTTATGAAGAAATGGTTGTTTCCCTATGTTTAGCTCATCAAAATCCTCTCCTAAAGTCACTCAACTAACCCTAAAGAAGCTCAACAACATGCTAGGAAGGGAAAATTAGTTAGATATCACTGTTACATGCCTTTATAACTCTCTTTCCACCTTATTTATATGATAATAAGGATTTATGGTCTTATTTAGTTCATAACCACTCTAACTTGACTTCTAACACCCATTTACAAGCCTTTTTTATGTCATTTACACAAATTTGAAATTTGAACTACATACAAATGGAGGGAAACAAACTTTGAAAATACTTAGCAACCTAAACCTTACGATAATATTATTTTCTATCTCCTATCTAGTAGTGATGCTCCTGCATCATACTACCAAGAAACAAAAGGAGTTGCCTTCATTTTTTGTTGTTGTGCATCAATTTTTTGACACTTGCACCTGATTTAATGATGTGACCTTCAATCATCAATGTTGAATCTTCAGCTGGATGACTCTTCCATTTGACTAAATACCAAAAGTATTCTTTGTCCCTTGTTTTTTTGGCCACCTTCTTGTCCAAAATTACCTTAGGTTGCTTTGGGTGTCTCCTTAGGAAACTATTGCTCCCACTCAATGATTTAATGTTCACCTATTTCAGGCACTTGGACTGTTTGTTCTTCACATTTGTAAGGGTATAGATCTACAACATTGAAGATAGGAGAAATTCCCATTCCTTTTGGAAGTTCTATCTCATATGCATTGATTGAAAACCTCCTTAGAACATTACAGGGACCAATTTTCTTGATTTTCAACTTGTACTCACCCTTTGGAAACCTTTCTTTTTTGAGATGAGTGAGAACAAGATCACCAACATTAAAACTAACCTCCTTCCTTTTTCTGATAAGCTCTCTTTTGTATTGGATGGTGTTCTCTTCAAGCTTCTTCACTTGTTCATGCAAGTATTGCATTTCACTTTCAAAAGTTTCTCCATCAAAACTTCTTGTCTCTATTTTACCCAACCTTATTAGCTCATACACTCCTCTAGGATGCATACCATACATGATTTGAAAAGAACTCATACCTGTACTTCTATTAGGTAAGTCATTGTATGGAAATTTTTCTTGTGCAAGCACTAAATCCCACTGTTTCAGATGCATAATCACCAAGATCCTCAAGATGTTTTCAAGGCTCCTATTGACTAATTCTATTTCACCATTAGTGCGAGGATGGTAAGTTGAACTGAAACTCAGATTGGTGCCCAACTTCTTCCATAAATTCCTCCAAAAGTGTCCTACAAATTTAGTGTCTCTATTAGAGACAATGCTCCTAGGAAGTCCATGTAATCTAACTATCTCCTTGAAAACCAAGTTGGAAATGTTAGTAGCATCACTTGTCTTTGTACATGGAATGAAATGAGCCATCTTAGAAAACCTATAAACTACTACAAAGATTGACTAATTCCCCTTTTGAGTTCTTGGTAGACCAAGTACAAAGTCCATACTTACTAAATCCCATGGCCTATTAGGGTTTGGCAATGGATAATACAAACCTACATTTTGGCTGCTCCCTTTGGAATTTTGGCACACTTTACACCTCTCCAAAAACCTCTTAACATATTTTTTCATACCTAGCCAATAATAGTGTGCACTCACTTGAGCTAATGTCTTATTCTATCCAAAATGCCCTGCCAAGCTGCCACTATGTTTTTCCTTCAACTAATTCTCTCTCATGGAGCTTCTTGGAATGAAAAGTTGGCTACCCTTGAACAAAAAACCATTTTGTATCATGAAATGCATCCAAGGACTTGTATCCCTGCTAAGATAATTCTCACATGCTTCATATGCCTCCTTGAAGTCTACATCTTCCTTGTATATCTCTTTCAAGTCTTCAAATCCCAATATGCTCACTTGAGACTCTTGCATGATGAAAATCCTTCTACTCAAAGCATCTGAAACTTTGTTAGATTGACCACTCTTATGCTTGATAATAAAAGTAAAACTTTGCAAAAATTCAATCCATTTAACATGCCTTTGACTCAAGTTATGTTGACTACTTATAAATTGTAAAGCATGATTATTTGTGAACAAAACAAAATCCTTAGGCATGAGATAATGCATCCATTTATTCAAAGCTTGTATGATAGCATAAAAATCCTGATCATAAGATGAATACACCTCTTCTTTGCATCATTGAGTTTGTAAGAAGGATAATTAGTAGTTAGAAAATAGAATAAATACAATAAAAGAATAATGTTTTGTTAGGAATTAGTCCTTGTTATTAGTTAGTACTTGGGTAGTTGCCGACGGTTGGTATCCTCAACTTATTTTGGCTAACTATTTATAGTGCCAAATGTGTTGCAATCAGAGACTGGAATAGATGTAATACATTGTAAATGTTGCAGCCACATGAATAAGAATTTGAAACGTATTTTTGTGCAATTGTTCTATAAATGATTGTTATGCTTCAATGTTATTTTGTATTTTAGTTTACTCAGTATTGCAATTAACTCTTAGCAAGTAAACATTTGGTGTTGTTGTGTAAGTGTACCTAGGGAAATCTCCCAATGGTAAGATGGCAGTGTAATGGGTTGATCGGCGGAAGAGCCTGTGGAAACTAATGAAGAAAGGGAAGATGAGTTGACACAAGATTTGGTGAATCTGTGGAATATATCACTAAGAGACCATGTACGAAGGGAAGCTCTTAGGAAAGAGATCCCTTAGGAAGTTATCTAGGACAAATTGTAAGTGAACGACAAGGTCGACCATCTCCTCAACTATTTTCCTAGACTGTTGACCCACCATTTCATCATCTTGAAAGACCTTCAGGTAGAGAGCGACTAGGAATGCCAAAGGAAAAAAATTATTGCAATGGTACGAAGAGAAAACCAAACAAGAAGAGGAGGAATGAGACACTAGTTGGAGACGTACTCCTGGTAACCAATGATTGCGTAACCAACTTTTAATGCCCATACAACCTAACAAAGATAAGAACCATGTACCAGTTGGGCACAAAACTTAGGAGGAGAAGGTTAGGCGATCGCTCAGGCTACAGGAGCAAGAAAATAGATGACGAAGGCTAAAAGAACTTGACAAAGAAATCCATGAAGATATAACTCAAATAAATAAATCCATTACAAAAGCACACCAGAACTTGGATGGAATAGACCGATCTATCATAAGGGCACACCAAAGTCTGGCCGAGGAAAGGGACGAAGGACCCTTCAGTACACCGTATGGAGAAAGATACAAAATTTATAATGAAAATGAATTAAGTGAAGAACTCGACAGTAGCATCCGAAACATTTGGGAGTTGTCCATATCAGATGATGACGAAGGGCTAAGGACTGGAAGATATGATCCCAAGACCCCAGGGTAGAGGGAGTACCAGAATGAACCCCAAGAGACTTGAGGTGTTGAGGATACTGATAGAAGATGTGGGAGAGAATCATACATGGATGAGAGTGCAAGTGACACATCGAGACGTAGTGAGAAAACCAATCTAGTTAGGTCCAACAAATAAGGAGGGCATCAGGGAAGGATGGTGACTCCACCAGCCGAGCGACAAAAGCTGTCAAAATTCATGGGGAATAGGTTAGAAGATCCATTATGCCATTATAAAATGTGCGAGATAATTTGGGTAGTGAACAAACAGGATGATCCAAACTATTGGTTGAAAGCATTTCCAGCAACATTGAGAGATAATGCCATCGACTGGTACATAGAACTAGACCTAGTAAATAGGGAATCATGGAGATTACTCAAGAAGGCATTCCAAGATGAGTTCAAATTTCTAAGGGATGGAAATGAAATTGTATTGTAAATTTACAATACGAAGCAAGGGAAGCAAGAGAGTGTGCGTACCTATAATCAGAGACTTAAAGATTTGCAGGGGAAATTATAGGCATAGTCGACAGACAAGCTAAAGAAAAGGTGGTTCATCAAGGGATTGCTCCCGTTATTAAGAAATAAAATGAAAGTCGTACCTCCGTTTCCGTATGCTCAAGTGTACAAGTGGGAGATGGATATAGAGAGTGTAAATAAAACATCCTGAGGGAAAAGGAAGATAGACGATGAGGAGAGTACGAACAACAGTGATGGCGAGTCAAAGATGGTGCAAACACTCTGAAAGGATATGCTGAGGATGATGAAAGAATTAAAGGTTGAAAAAGAGAGCACGAAGAAGGCTAGAGAAATGTGGTATACAGATTGCAATGGGGAAGGTCACATGAAAGCAAACTATTCGAAGAATCTGTTCTACGATATCTACCAAGTGATGGGACATTCTGTCAAGGAATTCCCATACAACTTAAAAGCAAGAAGTGCACAAGTACTCTTTGCCCAGGGAGAAATTTCGACACCATCAAACACACCATCAAAATCACATAACACTTGCAACGCATCCTCTAGAGAGTAATTGAAGGAGCAATAATAGTACCCCATGAAGTAAGATATAGTACAATGGCAAAGGAAGGCCCATGATACAATGTAAAAAGTGCAACGAATGGGGCCACTTTGCTAAGGATTGCCAGAATGGTCAAGGCTCGGGAGGAATATTATGCAAGTGGTGTGGACCTGGCGACCATGAAGACAATGAATGCCCCAAGTAGAAGGGCATCCACATGTTGGAAGTGGAAGAGAAAGAGGTACTGGTGACCACTAGAGTGCAAGCAAAAAAGGCCACCTGCCTAGATCAACGCATGAAGAAAAAAAGGATGAAGGAAGCAAAAGTAGAAGTGGAATTGGTGATGATGAAGGAAAAACAAAACACCTCTAGAGAAACCATGAACCTCTTGGTGGTTGGAGGCGGAAACCGACATCATATGACATGTATTGCAGACCACCATATTGATAAAAGTAACCAACCTTCTCTAGACTTTTCCGTAGTTGGGATTGGAAATGATGAATGTCATCGGGGATGGCAAGGAATTGAGATTAGAGGACCTAAGGAAAGAACTAGTACCAAAACCACCATCGTACGATCAAAAAACCATTGACCCCATATTGTTGACAGTAAACATCAAGAAGATGCAAACGATTGTTTAGATGGAGATCAAAGGGAGGGAACATTTTGAAAAATACTATCATTGACGAAGGATCAGGAGTCAACATACTACCCAAAGACACATGGAAGAGTCTCGGGAAGCCAACACTTTGGCGATTGACATTCCAACTCATCGGTGCCGACCAACATGGCATCAAACTATTGGGAATGTTGATGGAATAAAAGGTGGTGATCGAAACAGAGCCATTCCTACTAAACTTCATAGTCATCCCATTATAGAGGAAGGTGTATGATGCATTGCTTGAGTGAGGGTGATTAGTGGAAGCCAGGGAAAATCACAATTGGAAAAGAAACACACTATCAATAAAGAGCAACAAAAGGAAGTACGTGATCAACTTGAGAAATAAAACGGTTAGCAAAGAACTGGCATCAGACTTTGAATTAGAGAAAGGAGGTGAAATGGAGGAAGGAGGAACCATAGAGCCAAATGATGAAGGCATCCTAGACCTCCAAGAGTGCTCAGAAGATGAAACAAATTCCTTGAATGAATTATTCCATTGGAAAATGGAGGATTACAAAGTTTTTCAACAAGATTGCCATATGCTCCAAGTCAAAGAGGAAGGGATGGGGGAGGACAAAGCATCAACAAGCCAACCATTCCGTCTAGAGTATGGAGAATTTAAAAAAGGAGTGGCTAGAGTAGATGACACACTAGCACATCACTTCAAAGGAGATAAAGTCATCAAGTACGAGGAATCAAATATAAGGGTCAACCTAGGGTAAGAAGGTAATCCCCATACGATCCTAGTGGGAGATGATTGGAACCACGTACTAAAAATTGTTGCCTTTAGAATTTCCATGGAGTACAAGGATGCCTTTGCATGGATGTACAAGGACCTAAAAGGTGTACCTTTAGAGTTGTGTGTACACCAAATTCTACTTATACTTGGAGCATAACCCATATGGAAACAACTGTATTGGATGAACAAAAACTATGCCACAAAGGTGCAACAGGAAATTGAAAAAATGTTGGAGGCTAGAATTATATTCAAGGTCGAAGTGAGTGTTTGGGTGTCACCAATAGTAATATCTTTGAAGGAGTCAGAACAAATTAGAATATGCGTATACTTTCAAAGCCTCAATGCGGTGATGATAAAGGATCCCTTTCTGATCCCATTCACTGATTCAATCTTAGAGGAAGTGGCTGGGCATGAGATGTATTCATTCCTCAATGGGTTTTTCAGGATATAACCAAATAATCATAGCCGAGGAAGACAAACTTAAGACAACCTTCATTGTTGACGATGGAGTGTATGTGCACAACAGGATGCCGTTCGGTCTGTGCAACACTCAAGAAACCTCCCAACATATCATACTGCATATATTTAACAAGATGTTTGTGGGAAATTTCAAAGTGTTCCTTGGTGACTAGTCCATTTTCAGTAATGGGAAAATGCACCTGAAGGTCCTTCTGGAATACATGGAACAATGTAGGGTGGATTGGTTGGCACTCAACCCAAAGAAGTGTTGATTCATAGTACCTCAAGGAAATCTACTCGGACACATCGTCTATAAGGTAGGATTGAAGATCGATTTAGAAAAAAATCAGGTGATCGCATAGATGGAAACTCCGCAGAATGTCACGGGAGTGAAATCATTCCTCGGTCACATAGGTTATTACAAAATATTTTGTAGTAATAGAAAAAGTATTCTTTTTCCCTTACTTGGTTTGATAATTGACATTAAAATTGGATTAATGGTGTCTTGTAGTAGTGTTGTAATGTGTTGTACACATTCACATCATTCTAGGACCTTTATTTGATTAAAACATGCCTCAATTTGTCCTTTGTGAAGGTGTTGTAACACACTTTCACACTTTTCTAGGATTTATTTACTTAATTAAGCTTGATGGGCCCCTTCTTAACAAAATGTATTTAAATTTGTACCTTATTTAGGTGTTGTAAAGTGCTTTCACATTTATCTAGGGTGGTATTAAATAATTGTGGCTAATTGGAGTTAATTAACCCCTTTAATTCAAATTCAAACCTTATTTATGATACCTCCTGAAGATCTATCCTGACATCCATGATTCAAATAATATAAAATTAATTGGGAAAAATTAGGTCCTAGAAAATGGTGCAAGGACCCATTCACCCTAGGTGGCAAATGGGTCCTCTCTTAATAGGACCCCCCTTCATTAGTTGATTCTAAATGATTTTTTAATGCTCTTTTCATCCCCCGGGGTTAGGTCCTGGAAAAGTGAGCCAGGACCCATTCGCCCTAGGTGGTGAATTGGTCCTCCCTTAATGAGGACCCCTTTTCAAATTTAATTCTGACAGGAATCTAATAAAGTTTACTTCCAGATTTGGTGTCGGCCTTAATTGTTTGAATTTTGGGGTTAATCTCCCAATTTAGTATAAATAAGGGGTTAATTCACATTGTCTCTCCTGAAAAGACCTAGAAATTCATTCTAAGCCTTCAAGCATTCAAGTTTTCAAGTATTAGAGCATCACAAGAGCATTCATAAGGAATTTCAAGGCAGATTTCAAGAGTTTATTGTAGAAATTCAAGATCATATCGTCATGACAAGGGTTTAATGCATTCATGTATGTTGTTGAGCTAAGAAAGTGGATGTAGCTTTGAGGATCTACTTGCAAGCATTGTTTCACATCCTATTCAAGGATCAAGATCTACATTCTTCATGGCCACTACATGCTAGTTTATAGATTTGTTTCACAAGACATCATCCAAGGTGATGTCAATTTCATATTTCATGTTTCATGCTTCAATTCCTTTATTTCATCATTTGTTTTAATTGCCTACAAGGGGTTTGATCAAGGAAAACTGCCATTCACTAATAAACAACAAGTTTTTCTTCCTTCGAATGTGTGTTTGCAGATTTATAGGTTGAAGATCAAGTGGAGCAAGCTCGGAGCAAAATTGTCAAAATTTCCAAAGTTACAAAAGTTGTCATCTAAAGTGAAAAATCAAATATTTGAAGCTACAAAATTATCTACAGACTTCCACAAGCTGATAATTAGGATTTTGAGAGTGCAGACATCAAGGAATAAGATCCTGATCTTAGTTTCAGAAACCCTAATAGGGACCCATTTGCCACTGAAGGCGAATGAGTCCTCTGTAGCTTAAAAACAATAAGTTTTTGACAAGGTACACACCTTTTTATGCTCTAAAAACTTCCCTCATAGTTGCTATAATAGTTAGGAATCATTTCTGATTGTTATTTTCATCTTATCATACACATAATTGAATGAAACATCCCTTAGAAAAAATAGTGGTTCATCATCTTGTTCATTAAAATTTTTGGTGAACGCCCATTTTTCGGTGTTTCAGATTCATAAAGAATTTTTCTCAGATCTCCTACCCACTAGACATACTTATAATGCAGGGGCAACCATTCAAATGGATGAAAGCACAAGAAGCGACATTCCAAGAATTGAAGGTATGACTGATCAATTCACCAATCTTGGCATACCCGGATTGGGAAAAGGAATTTCATGTGCATGTAGATGCTTAAAACTTTTCTATTGGAGCAACACTGACACAAGTGGGCATTCAAGGACTGGACCATCCGGTGTACTTTTCCAGTTGGCTATTGTCCAGAGCAAAGAAAAATTATAGTATGATGGAGATGAAAGCTTTGGGAATGGTGTACGTCGTACAGAAGTTTAGGCATTACCTATTGGCAACCTCCTTCATGTTTTATATGGATCATCAGGCATTGATTTACCTAGTGAACAATCCAATCATTCAAGGAAGGGTAAGAAGATGGCTACTACTCCTACAAGAATTCACATTCACCATCATCGTATGGTTGGGGAAGAGTCATGTCATCTCTGACCAACTGTCAAGAGTACGGTGTGGCGAACCATTAGATGGGGTAAATGAAGAATTCCCAGATGCACACCTCTTTCAAATAGTAGCCCTACCCCCATGGTATGAGAATATTTGGGAGTACTTATCCACCTCATCATTCTCGAAGGACATGCCACCAGAAGAATGAAAAAACTAGTACTGAAGAGCAAGACATTCCAACTCATCAACGAGTTGCTATATAAGATGGGACCTAATCAAGTAATCTGACGGTGTGTTATGGAGGAAGAAATCCTAGCAGTACTGAAGGAAGCACATGAAGGACTAGCTGGAGGACACATGGGTCCAGATGCCACAACAAGAAAAGTTTTATTGGCAGGCCTCTGATGATCGACAATACACATAGACGCACCGAAGTGGGTGGTAGGATGTGACACCTGCCAGAGGGTTGGTAAACCATTGAAGAGAGACTTCATGCTGCTCTTCTTATTGTGGCCTCAAGAGATTTTTGAATGGTGGGGGCTCAACTTCATCGGGCCACTGAAAGTTAGCCAACTATATTGATGTCGATACATTATTGTCACCATGAAGTACTAAATGAAGTGGGTGGAGGCCCAAGCACTGTTGGATAACACTGCAGTCAGTATGACTAGATTCATGTACAAATAAATTGATACAAGGTATGGGATACCTATTCATATTATGAGTGATCAGGGATGTCACTTCATGAATCATGACATATGACTGATGACATTGAAGTTTAAGATCCTACACAACCTATCTATCCCGTACTATCCAAGAGTGAATGGTCAGGTGGAGTCAACTGAAAAAATAATTATGTTAGTCATCCACAAATCTGTGGCATTGGGGAAAGTTGGGAGGAATGAATACTAGTTGTACTATGGGTGTACTGTATGACTTACCAAGTAACAACTAACCATACACCATTCGAACTAATGTATGGGCAAGAAGCTTTGGTATCGACAAAGTACCTAGTGCCAAGTTTAAGGGTCACAGTGGAAAATAGACTGGGTGATACAAAGAGCTTGAAAGAGAGATTATTCCAATTGAAAAAGTTGGACGAATGACAAGTACTAGCTCAGTGGGAAACGAAGGTACACCAGAACTGGCAGAAGTGTTGGCACGACAAATATCTTTGGTGAGAAAAATTCCTATTGGGATAGTTAGTTTTGAAATACAATAGCTATAATGAACTCAAGTTGGGAAAGTTTAAAACTAGGTGGTTGGGACAATTTTGGATCCATGAAGTCAGAGAACGGAGTAGTTAAATTAGCAAGACCAAACAACACTATGTTGAAGGATCTAGTGAATGGATCGAAGTTGAAGATTCACAAAGAAAGGAAGGAACTTGTACAAATAAATATGTTGGGATACATAACCAAAGAGGATTGGTTGGTGCAGAAGGAGGAACCCAATAGAGAACAAGACTAGGGCCTAGGAGGTAGTGGATACATTGTCGAAGAAGACTGGGCCACATCAAGAAAATATAAGATTATTGAAGAAAGGCTGGCAGTTAAGAAAGTTGAAGGTATTGCAGTCCCTTGGATGCACAAGCATCTAACAAATGCAGTGTTTAGGACACCCGCCTTGTGGCGACGGATGGGGGGATACTAGATTTACTAGGCCTCGTACGAAGGTATAAAGAGATTTTACCTCGCCAAAGAAGTAGATGTGGATACCCAAAAAGAGAAAGAAGAACAAGTGGTGAAGGAACAAAGGGAGTTCCAACCAAGTGACATCAACGAAGAGGACAAAGAATGGTGGAGCGATGAACAATGGAACGCATATGCCGAGAGGATTGGTCCTTGGTTGAAGACAATTATAATGACTAAGGATATGATCATGTCACACGTTGATGGATACACAAAAGACTTGTTGAAGAAAATGAGAACAGACATAAGGAAGGTATCGAAGGTGGTGAGGATAGTAACAACAGATGGACTGTGTTGAGTGATACCAAGCCCATCTAGGCCATCAATAGTGGAAGGGGAAGAGGTGAAATGGTATCAGCAGTACGATGGAAGATACATTAACGACAACTTTAAAGGTATCAGTCTTGCTCCACTACTTGATAAATGGTTTGATGTAAAGTATATGGGAATGTACTGAGAGGAAGAATGCTACAAGAGACCCTTGTACACATGCAAATGGAACTACTCCTCAGAATTAAGAGTGAGAAAAGGAAAAGAGGTCAGAGGAACGAAGAGAAAAGTGGAGAGAAAGAAGAGAGAAGTGAGAAAAGGCAGAAAAAAAAATGAAGAGAGAAAGTAAGGAGTATCAAGTAAAACAAAAATTAAAAAGAGAGGAGGGAGAAAAAACTAAAATTAAATTGATAGAAGCAAAAAATGAAAAAATCAAGGAGGTAAGGAAGGAAAAAATGTAGAAAAGTGCCAAAGGAGAATAATTTTTTTTTTAAAAGCAAGAGAGAAAATGAAAAATGAAAAGAGAAAAAAAAAAGTGGATGGAGGCAATAAAAATTAAAGGGAAGAATATTAAAATAAAATATATTTAAGTTTCAACCAAACAAGAGGTCGTATAGCCACAAGCGATTGAAGGTGATAGCCAAAGCAATTAAATGGTGGAGAGACATTTTAAAAGCCAAACTATACATCGTACGAACAAAAGGAGATAAAGAACATCACCAAATAGAAAATAAGAGCACACCACACAAGACAAAAGCATCAGGCGAGGAAGAACTATTCAACCCACGAACACAAAGAGAAAAAATGAAAAAGTGAAGTTTGTGTTGTATGACCTTTAGCTATACAACCAACAGTTTCTAGAAAAATACACAAGGTGCAGCAAGATCGTATGAAGGAAAAGGAAGAAGCTTGATAGGAACAATAAAAATCACACATAAACACAAAGGGTTTACAATCATGAAGATTTCCAAAAGAGAGTCCATACATAGTGAAGAAAGAGCTGTACGAGCCCAAGGAAGGAGGACTATATGAAAATTCCACTTGAATGTTGTACGATCTAGAAAAAATCCTGTACTATTGGAAACAAGCAACACTGAGAGGGGGGGTGAATCAGTGTTGTGCAAAAAATTACTTTATTATTCTGATTATTAACCCACTTAAAATATACAACCAGGAGAAATATGCACAAGTAGAAAGCGAATAACCATAACACCATAACACAAGGAATTTTACATGGAAACCCTGTTTGGGGAAAAACCATGGTGGATGGCCAATCCACAATATAATATGAGTATACCCAAAAGGAATAGTACAAAATGGGAATGCACTTGCATTTAGGCTAACTACTCAAAATGGATGGGCTCATTTCCCTACAATGATTTGGAATAGATACAAAAGGGAGAATTGATAAAATAGCATCTAAAATGTCTGATTACAGTTCTAGTTAAGCTGTGTTGATAATCTTTTGTCCTTCTGACTGATTCAATAATTCTGCTCTACTCTGTACAACTCACATTGAAAAAATATTAATGCACAAGTGAAACTATGCATAATTGCCTAATCACCCTTCTGGTGATCGCAACACATCACTATATTTCTTACACCCAAAAAATGATATATCGAACCTCTTATATATATCCGCATTTATAAATTAAGTTGCTATATGTCGGCTTCAATAAGACTTGGAAATATTATCAATTGTCAGCTCAGATCATGAACAATTTTTGATGCACACCCATACAAGTCAACCATGACATGGCTTGGACCAAAAACTAAATGTATGAACATAAGAACATTTAAATAATTTCTCCTTACACATCCACAACACGCCACATTCACCGAGTCAGCGATAATGAGCAAATAAATAGAAAACATCCTGCTGGACCTTCTAGCTCGTACAATGACTAATGAAACATCACAAAACTTAGTAATAAGATAATACACACACTTAACATACTATCTCGGGGATCCAAAACTCAAAAAGATGATCCAGTGAAGTAAACAAATTGACTAATTGACCGGATACCCTGTTCTTCAAGCATTTTGGTGGTAATACATTGTATTGCACTTTATTTTCTAGTATGACCAGATTATGATCTACATACCATAGAAATGACTTTAGTTGCCATCAATGACAACACTAGAAGCCATATGCAAACAATCTCCTCCTTTGGCATTGATGGCAACACTTAGTGAAAAATGACTAAGTGTCAAAACTAGTAGGTACACTACCAAAATTCAAAATTTTCAAAACATTGCTCCCCCTTAAAATGTCAAGGAATTTTTCACTACACTCTCTCTCCCCCTTTGACATCAATGATAAAATTGGGAAGTCCAAAATTTCAAAAACTATATAGGCATGAGCTTGTAACTTACAAAGATTTGAAGACATCTGCAAAATCTTGCTTCAACACTCTTAAATTATCATCACAAACCGTTTTGAGACTTTCCAAAACTGTTATGTGACCACACATTAAATAGGATTGAGCCTCTGCAGTTTCAAGATTCTCCGGATCACTAACTGATTTAGCAATTTTTTCTTCCTTCAAAGCACTTATCATTATCTCAATATTTGGATAAATTAGTCCCCTGAATTCACATACTCTTCCAACAATTATGTCATTTTCATTCTTTAAACATCTTATTTTGTCAAGTAGGGATGTTACTTGGCCTTCTTGCTAAACCACATCACTAGCTAATGGATCAAAATTAGTAGAAATGGTAGCCAATTGATTTTCCAGATCCTTCACCTTTTTCTCATTACCTTAAGTAAACTTGGAAAGAACCAAACATGATTTATAGGATTTTCCAGCTTCAGATATAAAACCTTGATTGTTCTCTATGCAATTAGCTAGTAGAATCTTATCCTTTGCAATCATTGCCTTCAACTGACTAAGTCTTTTTATATTAAACTCCTTTTGCACTTTATCCTCAATACATTTTTCAAGAGACTCAAATTGAGTACTTACAACATTTATGAGCTTCTTTAGCTCACTGGAAGAAGAACCAAATGGATCCATAACATGAGTAGGCATTAATTTTTGTAGGATTCCAGATGCAATACTTAGCAATTCACTATCCTCTATGTGAGACTTCAGAATCTTCTCACTAGATTTGGCTTGAGAAATTGATGCAACCTTCATCATCTGAATTGGGGATAGAGTAGATAGATAGATTGAAATTTCATCTAATTAGGATCAAGATCTTCCTGTTGCTCCGTTAGAGATTTCTTCATTGTCTTGGCAGTGTCTCTTGCCTCCACTCTGATTTCCTGAACTTTTTCTTCTTCATCCTTGGTTTCTTCAGAGATTGATTCTAGATTGACTTTGAGTGCCTCAACCTTTACATTTCACACTACCTTCTCCTCAGCTAATACCACCTTAGGAACTTCAGTTTCCATAGGTGTCTCTATATTTTCCACATTAGGAGAAATCAAAATATCCTCAAATTCTAGAGGATCAGATACATTCATATTCTCCTCATTCACATTTACATTTACATTTACCTCCACATTCACTCCCTCATTTTTTGAAACATTTTCAGTATCCATTTCCTCAATGTTAATCTTATTCCTTGATAGAAATTCTTCCAGAATTTCCTTAGTTTCACCAATCATGAGTTTATTCACCCTTGTCTTGCTCCTAAATTCCTTTTTAGCTTTTTCAAGGAGTGAATCCATCTCTTCAATTGACATTTCTGGGCACAAATCTACAAGTACTCTCTTCCTCAGATTCTCCTCTATTGTTCTAGCGCTTAACCTTCTGGACTCCAAAATATTATACAGATTCTTGGGTAAGCCAGAAATAATCTCAACAAGAACTTTATTAAAAATGTTCATATTTTTTATTGTAGCTTCTTATAGAACTCTTTGACCTGATTCATCAAAGGTTTCATACAATTCATAGAGGGGCTTGAGATTACCATCCTTGACAACTACATTCACAACTTCATCAACTGACATACCAGGTTTATCAACTTTAACCTTCTTTTCCTTTTCTTCTTTTCCTAAAGATTTGTCCTTGTTTAACTCGACAGCCTGAGTTCCGGAAGCTTTTACTTCTCTCAATACTTCTTCTGATTCTGTTTCCTCATCTTCTAAAATAGGCTTATATGTTCTTGTACTTTTGTTCTTCTTCCTTTTACCAGAAGGCTTGTCTTTAGCTAGATTAGCTACAGGGGAATTCCTTGCAGATCTGGTGCAGGAAGAGGATGCACTAGGACTAGCAGACTCTATTTTTTCTTTCACTTCTGCTGCTTCTGCCTCATCTCTTCTCCTTCTTGCTTCTCTCAAAGCTTCTACAAGTAAGCCCATTCTTTCTACAAAAACTTATGTCTCTTTTCTTACTTTCCTGACTATCACTGGTTTTCTTAATTCCTCATGAACCTGCATACTTTTCTTTGCATATGTTCCAAACCTCTCTTCTCCCTGATCCAGAGGTGAATTCAGCAAGTGTTCTGCGTACATCTTCAAAATGTTCTCCTCTACTTCGTATCCCATGGGCATGATCCAGATTGTTCTAGGATCAACAACTTCCATATGACATTGATCAATGTCTACCATGAAGCAAATAGTGTCTTTGTACTATTCCACTATTGAGGTAGGGATTCTTTTCCTGACATGCATCATATTCTAGAAGTTTTTAAAGTATCCCCAAAGAACAGTATTTTGGGTCTGTCGATCACCCATACCAAATAACATGTTCCTTATTTGAATAGCTACAAACTCATCATTTTTCCATTGTACTTTTCCAATTCTTGGAACCTCACCTAAAAAGTAGAAAAACAAACATAGCAGGAAATTGTCATACTTAAATGTATTCTTCTTATCCTTCTTGATTTTTCCCAGATTCTCCAATAGCTGACTTCTGAGCAGTTCACACAAGTCATAGTCTATATTTTGTTTTACCATCTCATATGTTGCATAGATAGTTGTACCAAATACAAAATTCTCCCAGCTTGAGTGATAAATTTTATAACTGATAACCATTGATGCAAAGTTTACATCTACTACAGAAATATCCTCGATTGTCATTTCCCTTCTATCCCATTGTGAACTTGTCACTTCAGTGACCTTATCATTCTTTACAGACTTCAAAACTGGAAGTCTACTGTTGGAATTTAGACCAGTAACTGCACATATAGCCTCTTTCATGATTTTGAATGGAACATCCAACCACATGAATTCATCATGAACATGGATCAACACATATCAAACCCATTCATCTTCTTCAAATATGGGAAATTTTGAAAATTGCGCAAACTTCTTATCCTCTAGGTTTTATATTCTAGCTTTATAGTAAAATATTCTTGAGCTATATGATGAGAGTAAAAAATCATCAAATGAGAGCTTCCAAAATCTTCAATATTTGCATGCACATAAGCCCTAATGTCCTCAATGTGTAAGACTTTGTACGACATAGATGAAAACACACCTAAGGGCTCGGTCTTGAAAAACTTATAGGGATTCCATTTGAATTTAGGACGAGGTCTGTCCTTGAATTCGACTAACAAAGGAGTGGACATGATTGTAAATTCAAAAATTCACAAGCTTTTCAAAAAATACCTTTCCGTTGGATCAAAGTTCGTTCACAGATTCTTCTTCACACTTTGAATCTCTTCACACTTCAACAATGTTCACTTCAGGGCTCACTAATTTCTTTCCTCCAAAATGCAAATTGACAAACAAAAGATAAAAATGGATTTTTATCACTCACACAACTAACACTTTTGTCACAATAAATGCCTTAACCCTAGTTCATCTAGTTAATTTGATTTCAAGTACTGAGATAGATAATTTTTCTTTGGATCTCCAATATCCTTCAGTACTGCCTCCAACTAGTTGAACAACATCTGAAAAACATCAACACACTTACTGGACTCATCTGGATTTTAGTACCAATCACCTGCAGGGGGTTTAAGAGTTTTTCTTAAGAGCTCCCCCTAGGCCAGAGGCCTAAAATTAATTCCCTAAGGAATTGCCAGAAGTTGTTGCTGGTGTTGGCACATTTCCTTTAGAGGGATTCTTCTTCACCCATTTCTTCTACATTTGCTTCTTGATCACATCAGTAGTGACTTTTCCTTTTCCTTTAACATCATGTTGCATGTCCTGTTTTACCAGACCTCTTTTGTTCCAACAAAATCTAGTAGTGTGGCCAAATTTGTTGTAGTTGTAGCACACAACACTTCTCTATCCAGGCCAACTGTTCCACTGACTTTGTCTTGATTCGCATTGGTTAGAAATATGTCCAAACCTATTGCATGCATTGCATCTGACATCTCTATGAAAGTTATTCATCACAATTCTACATTCACTTGACTTATGACCATACTTATAGAAATTAAAGCACTGACCTAAGAATGATGGTCTACTTGTGTTCATCCTACTCCTACACTGAGAAGCCATATGACCAAATTCGTTGCAAACATAACAATAGCCATTAAATATTTGAGCATTTTTTTTCCTTACCGAATTTCTTCTAGCTCCATTCATTTGATTTCCTTGTCGGAATCTTCCTTGTCTGGAATTCCTTTGTCTAGAGTTCCTTTGTCCAGATCTAGAACTTTCTCCTTCTTCAAATCCAAGACCTCGCCTGTCACCATCAATCCTCTATCCTTTGATCAATTCCTCAATTTTGGCCGAGCTTGCATTAAATTTGTCCTTGAACTCATTTGCAACAACAAGTTCATCTCTGAGATGATCAAGCTACTTTTCAAGCACCTCTTCATTTTTTTTGGATTGCTCTAGTTCATTGTCCAGTTAGCTACATTGTTCATATTTTTCTTTCAAAGATTGTGCAAGATTTTCTTCATTCTTCTTTCTGTCCTCAATCTCCTTGGTCATTCTCACCATGATATATTCCATCTCACACTTCAAGGCAACATTTTCTCTGGAAAACTTTTCACATTCTTCTATTTTATCTTTTAGGGCAGGATTGAGTTGTTCATCTTCCATGCTTTTGTTATTCTGCTCGAGCTGACCACATAATTCCTTTCTTTTCTCCCTTGATTCATTGATTTTGTCTTTCAATGACTAGATGATTTTTTTTGCATTCTCAAGACTTTCTTGCAGTTCCCGGTTCTCATATTTTTCCTGGTCAAGATCATCTAGGGCCACCATAAGTTGCTGTTGAAGTCCGATTGTATCCATTGAAAAAACTTTCCAAGATCTCCTCAAGCTTTTAGAATTCTTCAAAGGAACCTACTCTAATACCAATTGTTGGAAATAAGCAACACTGAGAGGAGGGTGAATTAGCGTTGTGCAAAAATTTACTTTATTATTCTGATTATTAACCCACTTAAAATATACAACCAGAAGAAATATGCACAAGTAGAAAGTGAATAACCATAACACCATAACACAAGGTTTTTATGTGGAAACCCTGTTAGGGGAAAAACCATGGTGGATGGCCAATCCACTATAATATGAGTATACCCAAAAGGAATAGTACAAAATGGGAATGCACTTTCATTCAGGCTCACTGCTCAAAATGGATGGGCTCACTGCCCTACAATGATTTGGAATAGATCCAAAAGAGAGAACTGATAAAATAGAATCTACATTCCTGATAACAGTTCCGTTTAATCTCCGTTGACAATCTTTTGTCCTTCTAATTGATTCAACAATTTTGCTCTACTATGTACAACTTGCATTGCAAAAATATTAATACACAAGTGAAACTATGCATAATTTCCTAATTGACCTTCTAGTGATCACAAAACATAACTATATTTCTTACACCCACAAAATGATATATCGAACCTCTTATATATATCCGCATTTAGAAATTAAGTTGCTATATGTCAGCTTCAATAAGACTTGGAAATATTATCAACTGTCGGCTCAAATCATGAACAATTTTTGATGTGCACCCATACAAGTCGGCCATGACATGGCTTGGACCAAAAAATAAATGCATGAACATAAGAACATTTAAATAATTTCTCCTTACACATCCACAACATGCCACATTCACTGAGTCGACCATAATGAGCAAATAAACATAAAACATCTTGCTGGACCTTCTAGCTCATACAACGACTAATGCAACATCACAAAATTTAGTAATAAGAAAATACACACGCTTAACATACTATCCTAGGGATCCACAACTCAAAAAGATGACCCGGTGAAGTAAACAGATTGACTAACTGTCCATATACCCTGTTCTTTAGGCATTCTGCCGGTAATACACTATACTGGACTTTATCTACCGGTATGACCAAATTATGATCTGCGGACCATAGAAATGACTTTAGTTGCCATCAATGACAACACTAGAAGCCATATGCCAACATGTACATGGTGAGAAGAAGGCTTGCAGTCATCAGGAAGAACTCTCGTTAGAAAAAGCTCACGTGACCATATGAAGTAGAGGAGAATTCATTGTTGTATGAGATAAACATAGGCTGTGCATCATACATGGTAGTAGTTCCAAATATGTACGAGGCATTGCAATCAATAGATCTATACAAGGAAGTGAACAAAAGAGGGTTGTACGAACCAAACAGAAGGAAGCCACACTAAGTGTCATACCATTTATCGATTGGAGGAAAAAATAGAAGGTCATATGAATACCATCTATCAACCTTGTAAAGGCACACCAAAGTCAAACAAAAAGGACTGCCATACCAACCATTGATTGGAGCCCTCAAAAATAAAAAAAAGTTATTTTAAATCCACACCAATTCTGGAAAAGGACAACTGTCGTACCAAAGGTCAATGGGAGTTTTAAAATATTCAGAAAAGTCACATTCAAGCATTGTCATTTTTATAGGTGGAGGAAAATGGATGCCAACACGAGTGCAAAAGGGAAGAAGATAATAATCAGAGCCAAGGTTGCTAGAGGCAAGGAAGATAAAGGAAAAGTGGACAACGTGACAACAAATTTGTTGACTTGGGAGAGTCTTACTAGCATAGAGTGCAAAACATGGTAGCAGGAGAAATCACCAGACTATCCCATTAAGTGAGCATTTACTCTGGCACAAGTTGACAAGGTAGCTCAATTCCCTTTCTTTAATACCAGGGATTTTGAAAATTATCTAAAGGAAATTGTAGTGAACTACAACCAACATGGCCACAAGAGCATAATTGAATACAAGGGCTTTCCAATTACGATATCTTTCTACCCAACAAACTTCAGGAGAGTTTTTGGCATACCTGCATCTGGGTAGGTGGTTGCCAAACCTACGAAAAAGATGATGACGCAACAAAAATAAATGATCATCAAATGTATTTGCAGGCCCAATATAACTACAAAAGAATGAGAAACAATTTGAAACTTAGGAGCTTGAGGGTTGAGGAAACAAATGCTTGTAAATTCCAACTAGAAGTGTATCATGGACCTCATAAAATGGAAATTGACAGGAGCCAGTTGAGCCTTGGACATAGCAACTTGGATGGTTGACTACATGTTCAGAGTAAGCATGGGACGGGTATACAATTGGGCACTATAGCTGTTAGAGAGGATCAAGGAATTTTTGGAATGCAAACACAAGGCATTCTACATGACCCAACACCTCATAGCCCTATTTCTAGATGCAATATACAATCAGGTGCCTGAGGGAAAATTAGGGAGATTATAGTCGGCGAGTGACTATGACTATTCCTGGCTGACAATTTTTTAGGTGGAAAAATTTGGATGCTAGAGGTATAGGAGAGGAATTGAATACGGAAATGAGGAAGAGGAAGCAAGCAAGTAGTTAGGACTATGAACATTTAGCACTTTCCTCGTTCACTGTGTGCACCTCACTTGTAGGCATCTATTGAGTAGACATAAATCCCTGAGTAATGGCACCAACTAAGCAAGAGTTAGGGGAGGAATTTGCTGAGGGTGGAGTAGTCGAGGGTACACCAATAGCAGAACAACAAGAGTTTCCCAAAGAAGGTGTTGTAGCAAAAAAACATTATGAGTCAGCTGGAGGAGAGGCAGTGGCTGAGGGAGGAGTGGCTGAGAATGCAACACTGGCTGGAGGAGAGGTAATGGTCGATGGAAGAGTGGTTGAGGACACAAAACTGGCTAGAGAAGAGGTAGTGGATGGGAACACAACATTGGATAACATGATGGACGAGACTGACACCATGACATCACTAGGAGGGGCACCACATGTAGATAGACAATTACGGCAAATGGGGACTCCTATTTGAGAGGAAAAAATTTCCCCATACACTCACTTGGTCAGATGGATATGGAGGCAAAGAGAGAGGTTGTACCAACTAGGAGCACTCAGCTGATAGGAGCAACAAAGAGCACACAACCAACAACAACCATGCCAATCATCAGGCAACTGACTATCGAGCAGCTAGTAGTGGAGGGGGGAGAGATGGCATAGCAGGTGATTCACATTCTATTAGATGAGGAACCTCACGCTACACCAATGCTAGTTGTACTTGCACCTGTGAATACTGATGGGGAGTCCAGTGACACTAATGTAGCCTTGTCAGAGGGGATTGTTGTGGTAATCCCCAAGCCAAACCAAGAGGATCCAATAGGAACTATTGAGAGATACATCCACAATTTGGAGCCTATCATGCTCGTGATAAAGGAGGTGTCAAATATTGTAAAAACATTACATCGAAGCTACTCTCCCATAGTAGAGTGCGAGGCATAGCGGATCATACAGTTCATGAAATTAGAGAGTGGTAAAGAGTTTAGTCATATATTCATAGGTGATTGGACAACCACACAAACACCAGCAATGTTGGTAGCTTAGTTTCCCAAGAGGTCAACCTTCTACGGGAAGGATGATAAGTTGGTGGCACAATTCTTCAAAATGGAGACAACCTACAAAACACTCTTCTTGGCGTGCAAGAAGTATGAGGTGAACTTTGATAAAATGATCAATAAAGAAAAACAGGCCATCACCCTCTCCCACAAGATTTGGGCCAAGGTAGAGTCCTTCAAAAGGGAAATTCAAGAGTAGACTCACCTTTTGGAAGAGGAGAAAATGAAGGTGATCGCTTGAGAGGCATCCATACTGGAGAAAGACAGAAAAATAAAAGCACTTGAGGAGGAGATGGCCAAGCAGTTGGCAGAGAAGGATAAGGAATTGGAAAAGGGAAACAAACACCTAAAGGGGGTCGTGCACCTAGTGAAGACTACACGAGAGAAAGAGATGAAGGCTACCTATCACCTACAACAATGTACTGAGGAGGTGTACCGACTGAGGCAACTGACCACTCAGGAAACCACTTCATCAGTCCCCCAGTCACCAAGGATGTCCTCTCAAGCCTCCTCACACTAACTTTCTTTGTAAAGGTCTCCCAGTATTTGTATTACTCATCTGGGAAGATGACTTTTTTCTGAGGGGGGGATGATGTAAGAAGAATAATTAGTAATTAGCAAATAGAATAAATAAAATAAAAGAATAATGTTTTTTCAGGAATTAGTTCTCGTCATTAGTTAGTACTCAGGTAGATGCTGATGGTTGGTATCCTCAACCGATGTCGGCTAACTATTTATAGTTATGAATATGTTGTAATCAGGGACTGGTACAAATGTAATGCATTGTAAATGTTGTAGCCACATGAATAAGAATCTGAAATGTATTTATATGCAATTGTTCTGTAAATGATTGTTATGCTTCAATGTTATTCTGTAACTTAGTTTACTAAGTATTGCAATTAAATCTTAGTGAGTAAACAAAGTTTTTCATTAAAGTAAGCAATAGGCTTTCCATCTTGGCTCAAAAAAGCACCTATAGTAGTCCCACTAGAATCACATTCAACTTGAAAAAGCTTAGTAAAATTAAGTAAAGACAAGATAGGTTCCTCTATTATCTTCTTCTTAAGCATCTAAAAACTCTTATCAACAACCTCAGTCCAATTGAATGTCTTCTTATCTCCTTTAATTGTATCTACTATTGGAGCACAAATCCCACTAAAATTCCTTATGAATTTTCTAAAGAAGCTAGCCAAACCAAGTAGATCAATTCTGTCTTCAAGAAAGTATGCTTCTTAAGATTGATTGGTAGATTCTCTTCATACAACTTGTCTAATACCATCCTTAAATTCCTAAGATGCTCTTCCTTTGATTGACTATTTACCAAGATATCATCCAAATATACTATAACAAACTTACTTGTGAAAACTTTAAGTACCTCATTGATAAGCCTCATGAAAGTACTTGGAGCATTGGTTAAGCCAAATGGAATAACTAGCCATTCATAGAGCCCATAATTTGTCTTAAAGGCTATTTTCCACTCATCACCCTCTCTAATTCTAATTTGATGATAGCCACTTTTCAATTCTTTCTTAGAAAAATACTTAGCTCCACTCAAACAATCCAAATAATCAATTCTTGGAAAATGGAATCTATACCTGATAGTAATTTTGCTGATTGCTCTAGAATCTATGCACATTCTCCAACCTCCTTATTAGGACTAAAAACTGTTGGAACAACAAGGATTTAAACTTCCCTTATCAATCCTTTCTCCAACAATTCTTGCACCTATTTCTTAATTTCTTCATTCTCCTTTGGATTCATCCTGTAAGCCACCTTATTTGGAAGGTTTGCTCCTGGAATCAGGTCTATATGATGGTTGATGGTTCTCAATAGAGGTAAATCATTAGGTAGATCATCCAATACTATATTTTCTACATACTCAACCAACATATCTTTAATTTCTTGAGGCAAATCAATCAAATTTATGCTAGTGACTACACTTTTAGGTTTTCCTATCAAATAAAAGTTTACCTCTTCCTTCTTCATTTGGTGCAAGAACTATTTACCACTCATTAGCAACACTTTTGAGCTTGTTTCAACATGTTCTTCTTTCAAGGGTGTAAGAGTATGCTTTCTTCCATCTTTTTCAAAAGTGTAAGTATTATGCCTCCCATCATGTATAGCCTTTCTATCATATTGCCAAGGTCTCCCAAGAAGAATGTGACAAACATCCATGGGCACGACATCACACACCACTTGATATTTGGAGGTTCCTATTTAGAAATCCACCTTGCATTTTTCATTAACCAAGAGTCGACGTCCTTTTTGTAGCCATGATACTTTGTAAGGAGTAGGATGCATTAACTTTTTCAAGCCTAGTTTCTCCACCATCTCTATTGAAACAAGATTGTCTATACTCCCACTGTCTATGATGGATTTGCAACAAGTTCTTCTACTCTTGCATGTTGTCCTAAATAAATTCTTCCTTTGAGGTGGTTCTATGATTTCTTTGTTGAGTTTGTGTAATATTCTCTTCATCAAGAGTGATTCACCAACTTCAGGTGGATCTTCATAAACCACAGGTTCTTCTATCTCTTCCTCCTCTTAACATTGAGCCACATGAACAACTCTCTCTTGAATAGTAGAGGGGTTTTTTGTACATTCATATGATCTATGACCTGCATATTTATTGTAGCTAAAACATCTACCCATAAACCTTCCTCTTCCTCTTTGGTAAGGTCTTCTTCCTCTTGATGCATAGTCTCCTCTTGGGAATTGTGAGCTACTAGCCTCCTCTTGAGATGATTGCAACTACCTTCCATTCCCTTTCTGTCCTCTACCTCTAAATTTTTTTCCCCTTACTCTTGAGTATGAAGTTTGCTTGCTGGAAAACTTCTCTTCCACCTTGAGTGCCAATTGATAAGTTTCATCAAATGTTCTAAGAGAAAGAATATTAATCTCATCTAGAATGGTAAATTTCATACAATTAAGATATCTTTCTACCTTTTCTAAATCATCCTCTATATGTCCTTCTCTTACATTTAGCCTATAGAAATCCTTTGTGTAGTCTCTTACTAACATGTATCTTTTCCTTAAATTTTGAAGTGTTCTAAATAGACTAGTTTGATAATATTTAGGTATGAACTTACCTCTTAGTTTTGCAACCATTTTGTCCCAATCTTTGATCTTGGGCTTTCCTTTTCTTATCCTCTCCTTCTATACTCCATCCCACCAAATGCATGCATGACCCTTCAATCTTGTAACAACAAATTTCACCTTCTTTTCATCATCCATTTCTTCATACTTAAAGTACTTATCTAATGCATCAATCCAATCAATGAGTTCTTCAGGCTTCAAGCTACCCTCATACATATGAATCTACATCTTAGGTTTGGAACTGATTCCCATAATAGCCTTGATCATTCTATTTTCTACCCTCTCTTCTTCTTCTGGGACAATTGCATCTACATCTCCTTCTACCTTTGATTCTTCCTCATTAAAATCTCCTTGATCTATGGCTCTCCTCTGAGACATTTCAACATCCTGTAGTCCTATCCTAAGATTCCCGATCTCCTCTAAAATTTTGGCATTTGCAGCTGGTCTTCCTTGACCTCATCCTCTTCCATGGGCTCTGGATGCCATCTCTTGACAAAGGTCTTCTTTCACCCTTGTAGGAGTTAGTTCCTTCTCTGATACCAGTAATGGTATAGGGCTAAGAAATAATTTTCTTTTCATAAAAACTCCAATTCTCAACTAATAAAATCCTCTATTAAAATGAACTGAAACATCAATCCTCTACTTGGCTCTGATACCACAAATGATCTCAATATTCCTCAAGGATCAAGCTAAGACAAAAGGCCCAAAACATATACATAATACATAAAACCCTACTAACCACACTTACACTATACAATCACCTAATCTAAGCTATCAAAACCATCAACAAAGTTCTAGCACATTCCTAGACCTCATTTCCCTTAGTAGGTGACCTAGGAGCTTGTAGCCTTTCTTAGAGACCTTTTTTGCCATAAATCCCTCCATACAACTAATAATGGAGATCTAAAACCTGATTTGGATACCCATTTAGACCTTACTAAATGTAAGTGAAAATTAGATTGGGTTGTTGTAGTATAAGACCCCAATTTTTTTTTCCAGTCTTTTATCTTGTTGATTGTGTTTGTGTTTGAGTATGTTTGTTTATTTTTTCAATGTTCCATTCAATGTTTCAACATGATAATGAAGTGATAACATAAGAGCAAAAATAACAATGAATGAAAAGCTTGCAAATGAACAACTTTCAACAAATGAAACTCAAACTACAAATCAATTTTTTTTTTGAGTTTGCATAATGTTTTAGACTTCACATTCAACTAGGAAAGACTTAGAAAGAGAACTTTCAGAGCTAGAAGAAGTGACCAAATAGCAACAATGATATTCCCAAGGGCATCAAATAATACCCAGACTTTAGTAATTAACTCCTTGCTTTTCAACACCAATAATCTCTATAACCAGACCTGAATGATATGAAATATTTGCCAAAACAACAGCAGGCTATAAACTCATACTAGAGACAAATCTCACAGACTGAAATTAGAAAGGTATCCTTTGACTAGGTGCCAATCCCAAAAATGGAAATCTTCTATGTAAAATCAACAAGTGACATATAAATATGAAAGGATATATGTTTTGAATCAATAGGAGAGGAGCATTCAATTCTTCAATACCCAAAACACCTTTCCCATTCATAACAGAGATATGAATAAATTACCAAGTTTAGGCCCAGATGAAATATGCCTAGAGAATACCTGATAATCACCACCAAACCCACTCCAATCCACACCAAAATGAAGCAACACTTTCATAAGCCAAAATATCACTGACCCACACAAGAAATACTTAGAAATCTTCATACTAATTGACTGAAACTACAATTTTGAAGCTCAAAATGTGATCCCTGGATGAAACCACGCCTTCACCGACTAGGGTAGGTCTTGCACTATTGAAACTAGTCCAAGATGTCAAGGGTTTTCGTCCTCAACACTCATTTTCAGACCTTCTGGAGTAAATCCAACATCATCTCCTTATGCAACCAAAATCAACATGACATAATGAGAGCCAAAACTCATATTTATAAAGTGAGGGAAGGATTAGGGAAACTTGCATTTGAGTTTGAATACATTTCCCTCTCATTTCACTTTATGAAATGTCATGAAATTACCCCAAGAGGGGCGTCCAACTTTTTGCCTCCAAAATTTCACTTTTGATTTTTAATTTAAAATTGACTTTTAGCCCAAACTAGGCATCCCACCTTATGAGGCATAACATTAGCCTTTAAAAATGATAAATAGACCTCTTTTCAAGGCATCCATTTGAAAAACATGGCCCCTATTTTAAAACAATGTTGTGCAACTAGGCCAAGGGGTCTGCTCCTAAGGAAACTATTTTCACTTTTGTAGCCTTCTAAAATGACTTAAAGTTATCACTTAGGCACCAAAGTACTTTTTAATGTCCTCTCTGACGCTCAACTTTAAATTATAAAGTAACTTTATTTTAATTCATTTTAAAGAGGAAAGCAAATATTTAAATATTCCAACATTAGCAACCAAGAGCCTCAACTAAAATAATGCCACTGAGGAGTAGCCTGATTGGGTCTAGCTTCTAAAAATAGACTTACTATTTTTAGTAAGTACTAAAAATAGTAAAAACATCAAGGACACAAGCTAGAAAGATAACTGATGTGCTAATGAGCTCACTGTAGACAATAAGCTGCTAGACTGGTCCCCTGCTAAAAATAGAAAGCCACACCTGAAACACCGAAAAACCCCATAGTAAGGACTGATATGAGGCATTAAAGCTCATCAAACAACTTTGACACATTTCCCAAACAGGAAACCCTACATTGCTTTGCCTGCCGGACCAATTACTAAAAATAATACTTACTAAAAATAATAAGTGTGTCAAAACCAGACTAATTTGAAAGAAGAAATCGAAAATAGGAACATTGTAGTTGTTTTGTATGGAATGGGTAAAAAATAGACTATTATAGCCAAATTAGGCCTCCTTTTTAGGACTGTTATGGAACAGTAGATACTAAATGGATTAATCAGGTCTTGAAATTCATATGGAAAATTTATTTAGGCATTTATAACATGCCTAAAAATTCCCTAGTCTTGAACATTCCTGAAATACAAGAATTTGCACTAAAAATAGTCAAACTGCCATGTAAAAGCAAGGAAATCAAGGGCTTTGTGAAAAAGGAACTTACACATGTGGGAAAATCATGAAACTTGGCACATATTCCCATATACAAATATGCATCAAGAATCCAAAATTTGGGAAAATTTGGACAGTGGAAAAAAAAGTTAAGCCTATGCCCTAATTTGAGGCCAAAAAACACATAATTAGGCCCAAAAATCACAAAATTGAGTGTCAAGACCTCAAATAAAGTTTTTCGGCCTTATTTTTACCTTGTTGATGTTTCTAAACCTTCATAGAGGTGAAATTATTTCTTTAGATTGCTTCTATCAAACTTAAGCTTGCTATCTTGTCATTGACAACATGACAGTTTTGAGGAAATATGAATAAAACTCACAAAAATCACCTCAAAATTCACACACTTGCATTAATATTTTCAAATAGCATCTGTAAATTCATTATTCTCATAGTTTCATGAAGAAATGGTTGTTTTCCTATGTTTAGCTCATCAAAATCCTCTCCCAAACTCACTCATCTAACCCTAAAGGAGCTCAAGAACATGCTATAGATATCACTGTTGCACGCCTATATAACTGCCTTTACACCTCATTTACATGATATAAAGATTTATGGCCTTATTTATTTCATAACCACTCTAACTTGACTCCTACCACCCATTTATAAGCCTTTTTAACAATATTTACACAATTTTGAAATTTGAACTACATACAAATGGAGGGAAACAAACTTAGTACATACCTAGCAACCTAAACCTTATGATAATATTATTTTCTATCTCCTATCTAGCAGTGATGATCCTACATCATACTACCAAGGAAAAAAAAGAGCTACCTTCATTTGTTGTTGTGCATAAATTTTTCCACACTTGTACTTGATTTAATGATCTGACCTTCAGCTATCCATGTTGAATCTTCAGCTGATTGACTCTTCCATTTGACCAAATACTGAAAGAATTCTTTGTCCCTTGTTTTTTTGGCCACCTTCTTGTCCAAAATTACCTCAGGTTGCTTTGGGTGTCTCCTTAGGAAACTATTGCTCCCACTCAATGATCTGATGTTCACCTGTTTCAGGAACTTGGACTGTTTGTTCTTCAACTTCATTAGGGTATAGATTTGCAACATTGAAGATAGGAGAAATTCTCATTCCTTTTGGAAGTTCTATCTCATATGCATTGCTTGAAAACCTCCTTAGAACCTTACAAGGACCAATTTTCATGATTTTCAACTTGTTGTACTCACGCTTTGGAAACCTTTCTTTTTTGAGATGAGCAAGAACAAGATCACCGACATTAAAATTGACCTCCTTCCTTTTCTGATCAACTCTCTTCTTGTACTTGATGGTGTTCTCTTCAAGCTTCTTCTTCACCTGTTCATGTAAGTCTTGCATTGCACTTGCAAATTCTTCACCATTAGCACTTCTTGTCTCTATTTTACCCAAACTTCTTAGCTCATACACACCTCTAGGATGCATACCATACATGATTTGAAAAGGACTCAGACCTGTACTTCTGTTAGGTGATTCATTGTATGTAAATTCTGCTTGTGCAAGCGCTAAATCCCACTGTTTCAGATGCATACTCACAAAGATCCTCAAGATGTTTCCAAGGCTCTATTGAATAATTTTGTTCGACCATCCGTTTGAGGATGGTAAGCTGAACTAAAACTCATACTACTGCTCAACTTCTTCCATAAATTCCTCCAAAAATGTCCTACAAATTTAGTGTCTCTATTAGAGATAATGGTTCTAGGAAGTCCATATAATCTAAATATTTCCTTGAAAAAAAAGTTGGAAATGTTAGTATCATCACTTGTATTTGTACATGGAATGAAATGAGCCATCTTAGAAAACCTATCAACTACCATAGAGATTAAATCATTCCCCTTCTGAGTTCTTGGTAGACCAAGTACAAAGTCCATACATACTGAATCCCATGGCCCATTGGGGATTGGCAATGGTTGATACAAACCTACATTTTGGCTGCTCCCTTTAGCATGTTGGCACACTTTACACCTCTCCACAAACCTATTAACATCATCGTTCATACCTGGCCAATAATAGTGTGCACTCAATTGAGCTAATGTCTTATTCTGTCCAAAATGCCCTGCCAAGCTACCACTATGTTTTTCCTTTAACAAATTATCTCTCATGGAGCTTCTTGGAATGCAAAGTTGGCTACCCTTGAACAACAAACACTCTTGTATCATGAAATCCATCAAAGGAATTCTATCCCTACTAAGAGTATTCTCACATGCTTCATATGCCTCCTTGAAGTCTACATCTTCCGTGTATATCTCTTTCAAGTCTTCAAATCCCAATATGCTCACTTGAGACTCATGCATGATCAGACTCCTACTCAAAGCATCTGCAAATTTGTTAGATTTACCACTCTTATGCTTGATAACAAAAGTAAAACTTTGCAAAAATTCAATCCATTTAACATACCTTTGACTCAACTTATGTTGACTACTTATAAATTGTAAAGCATGATTATCTATGAAGAAAACAAACTCCATAGGCATGAGATAATGTCTCCATTTCTTCAAAACTTGTATGATAGCATAGAACTCTTGATCATAAGTTGAATACACCTCTTCTTTGCATCATTGAGTTTTTCACTAAAGTAAGCAATATGCTTTCCATCTTGGCTCAAAAAAACACCTATAGCAGTCCAACTAGCATCACATTCAACTTGAAAAAGCTGAGTAAAATCAGGTAAAGAAAAGATAGGTTCCTTTGTTATCTTCTTCTTAAGCATCTAAAAACTCTTATCAACAACTTCAGTCCAATGGAATGTCTTCTTATCTCCTTTAATTGTATCTACTATTGGAGCACAAATCTCACTAAAATTCCTTATGAATTTTCTATAGAAGCTAGCCAAACCATGAAAAATTCTTACCTCAAAAATACTCTTAGGAGTAGTCCATTCAATGATTTCCTTTATCTTCTCCTTCTCCATCTTCAATACTTCTTGTGAGATAACAAACTCCAAGTAGATCAATTCTGTTTTCAATAAAGTAGCTTCTTAAGATTGATTAGTAGCTTCTCTTCATGCAACTTGTCCAATACCATCCTTAAATTCCTAAGATGCTCTTCCTTTGATTGAATATATATACCAAGATGTCATCTAAATATACTGTAACAAACTTGTGAAATCTTTAAGCACCTCATTCATAAGCCTCATGAAAGTACTTGGAGCGTTGGTTAAGCCAAATGGCATAACTAGCCATTCATAGATCCAATCATTTGTCTTAAAGGCTATTTTCCACTCATCACCCTCTCTAATTCTAATTTGATGATAGCCACTTTTCAAGTCTATCTTAGAAAAATAATTAGCTCCACTCAAACAATCCAACAAATCATCAATTCTTGGCAAAGGGAATCTATACCTAATAGTAATTTTGTTGATTGCTCTAGAATCTGTGCACATTCTCCAGCCTCCATCCTTCTTAGGACTCAAAACTATTGGAACAACACAAGGAATTAAACTTCCCTTATCAATCATTTCTCCAACAATTCTTGCGCCTACTTCTTGATTTCTTCATTCTCTTTTGGAGTCATCCTATAAGTTGTTGGACTTGTCGTTGCACCAAAAGATCGACCTGTCAATGTCTGATACAAGCTTCGGTTAAGAACCATATGAGGCAATTAGACCATGTCACAAACCCAAGCGCTAGTGCTGAAAATAAGACCAAGGGTCACACATTGCAACAATCCCCTCCCCAACACAAGCATGGGGTTTGAACTTGTGACCAGCTCTGATACCAATTGTTGTACTTTCCGTTGCACCAAAAGATCAACCTGTCAATGCTTGATACAAGCTTCGGTTAAGAACCACAGGAGGCGATTAGACCATGTCACAAACCCAAGCGCTAGTGCTGCAAGGAAGACCAAGGGTCACACCTTGCAACATAAGCTGCCTTATTTGGAAGGTTTGCTCCTAGAATCAAGTCTATATGATGACTAATGGTTCTTAATGGAGGTAAATCATTAGGTAGATCATCCACTACTATGTCTTCATACTCATCCAACATATCTTGAATTTCTTGAGGCAAATCAATCAACTTTGTGCTAGTGACTACACTTTTAGTCTTTCCTATCAAAGCAAAGTTTACCTCTTCCTTCTTCATTTGGTGTAAGAAATCTTTACCACCCATTAGCAACACTTTTGAGCTTGTTTCAACAATAACATGTTCTTCTTTCAAGGATGTAAGAGTATTATTTCTTCCATGTTTTTGAAATGTGTAAGTATTATGTGTCTCATCGTGCATAACCTTCCTACCATATTGCCAAGGTCTCCCAAGAAGAATGTGACAAATATCCATGGGAATGACATCACACACCACTTGATCTTTGTAGGTTCCTATTTAGAAATCCACCTTAAATTTTTCATTAACCAAGAGTTGATGCCCCTTTTGTAGCCATGATATTTTGTAAGGAGTAGGATGCATTACCTTTTTCATACATAGTTCCTCCACCATCTCTATTGAAACAAGATTGTTTGTAATCCCAGTGTCTATGATGACTTTGCAACAATTTTTTCTACTCTTGTATGTTTTCCTAAACAAATTCTTCCTTTGAGGTGGTTCTATGATTTCCTTGTTGGGTTTGAGTAACACTCTCTTCATCAAGAGTGATTCTTCAACTTCATGTGGATCTTCATAAACCACAGGTTCTTCTACCTCTTCCTCCTCTTCACCTTGAGCCACATGAACACCTCTCTCTTGACAAGTAGAGGGATTTTTTGGACATTCATATGATCTATGACCTGCATAGTTATTTCATTTGAAACACTTACCCATAAACCTTCCTCTTCCTCTTTGGTAAGGTCTTCTTCCTCTTGATGCATAGTCTCCTCTTGGGCTTTGTGAGCTGCTAGACTCCTCTTGAGATGATTACAACTGCATTCTACCCCCTTGCTATCCTCTACCTTTGAAATTTCTGCCCCTTCCTCTTGAGTATGAATTTTTCTTGCTGGAAAGCTTCTCTTCCACCTTGAGTGCCAATTGATAAGCTTCATCAACTGACCTAAGAGAAAGAATATTAATCTCATCTAGAATGGTAAGTTTTAGACCATTAAGATATCTTGATACCTTTTCTAAATAATCCTCTATATTTCCAACTCTTATGGTTAGCCTATAGAACTCCTCTGTGTAGTCTCTTACTAACATGTCTCTTTGCCTTAAATGTTGAAGTGTTCTAAATAGACTAGTTTAATAATATTTAGGTATGAACTTATCTCTTAGTTTTGCAACCATGTTGTCCCAATCTTTGATCTTGGGATTTCCTTTTCTTATCCTCTCCTTCTATACTCCATCCGATGAAATGGATGCATAAGCCTTCAATCTTGTAACAACAAATTTCACCTTCTTTTCATCATCCACTTCTTCATACTCAAAGTACTTATCTAATACATCAATCCAATCAATGATTTCTTTAGGATTCAAGCTACCCTCATACATAGGAATCTCCATCTTAGGTTTGAAACTGATTCCCATAATGGCCTTGATCATTCTATTTTCTACCCTCTCTTCTTATGAGACAACTGCATCTACATCTCCATCTACCTCTAATTCTTCCTCACCGACATCTCCTTGATCTATGCCTCTCCTTTGAGACCTTCCAAAATCCTGTAGTATTATCCTAAGATTCTTGATCTCCTGTAAAATTTTGACATTTTCAGTTGGTCTTCCTTGACCTCGTCCTCTTCAATGGGCTCTAAATGCCATCTCTTGACAAAGAAGGTCTTCTTTCACCCTTGTAGGAGTTAGTTCCTTCTCTGATACTAGTAATGGTATAGGAATGAGAAAAAAATTTCTTCTCGTACAAACTTTAATTCTCAACTAATCAACTCCTCTATTAAAATGAATTGAAACATCAATCCTCTACTTGGCTCTGATACCACAAATGATGTCAAGCTTTCACAAGGATTAGGCTAAGACAAAAGGCACAAAAAATATACATAATACATAGAACCCTACTAATGAAACTTACACCATACAATCACCTAATCTAAGCTATCAAAACCATCAGCAAGTTCTAGCACATTCCTAGACCCCATTTCTCTTAATAGGCAACCTAGGAGCTTGTAACCTTTCTCAAAGAACTTTTCTACCATAAATCCCTTCATACAAATGATAATGGAAATATGAGACTTGATTTGGATACCCTTTTGCACCTTACTAAATGTATGTGAAAATTAGATTGGGTTGTTTTGTACGGAATAAGTAAAAAATAGACTATTATAGTCAAATTAGGTCTCCTTTTTAGGACCGTTATGGAACAACAGATACTAAATGTATTATTCAGGTCTTTAAATTCATATGGAAGGTTTATTTAGGTATTTCTAACATGCTTAAATAGTCCCTAGTCTTGAACATTCCTGAAATACAAGAATTTGCACTAAAAACAGTCAAACTACCATGTAAAAGCAAGGACATCGAGGGATTTGTGAAAAAGGAACTTGAACATGTGGGAAAATCATAAAACTTGGCACATCTTCCCATATACAAATAAGCATCAAGAATCCAAAATTTGGGAAAATTTGGACTATGGAAGCAAAAGTTAAGCCTATGCCCTAGTTTGAGGGAAAAAACACATAATTAAGCCTAAAAATCACAAAACTGAGTGTCAAGACCTCAAATAAATTTTGTTAGCCTTGTTTTGACCTTGTTGAAGTGTATAAACCTTTATAGAGGTGAAAGGATTGCTTTAGATTGCTGCTGTCAGACTTTAGCTTGCTGTCCTATCATTGACAACATGATAGTTTTGAGGAAATATGACTAAAACTTGCGAAAATCACCTCAAACTTCACACACTTTCATTAATCTTGTCAAACAAAATTTTTACATTCATTATTATCATGTATTTATAAGTAAATGGTTGTTTCTCTATGTTTAGCTCATCAAAATCCTCTCCTAAAGTCACTCAACTAACCCTCAAGAAGCTCAACAACAAGCTAGGAAGGGAAAATTAGTTAGATATCACTGTTGCATGCCTATATAACTCCCTTTCCACCTCATTTACATGATAATAAGGATTTATGGCCTTATTTAATTCATAACCACTCTAACTTTACTTCTACCACCCATTTACAAGCCTTTTTTATGACTTTTACACAAATTTAAAATTTAAACAACATACAAATGGAGAGAAACAAACTTAGAACATACTTAGCAACCTAAAATTTATGGTAATATTATTTTCTATTTCCTGCATCACTTAATGGTATCCCCATGACCCAACCCAACACCCAACTCGCCTTACCTTGGTCTTACATTTTTCCAAGTTGGGGTCAAAAATGGGTGAGTTGGGTCACAAAGATAGAAATTATTCTAAGACCCCTTTGATCCAAAGGGAAAAGGAGAAGGATGCTATATTAGTTAATATGAATGTATTGTTGGTGTATCAATAAACAAGTACACTAAAATCACATTATGATTTGTTGTAAATTAGCCTCCAATTAATCAAAATATTCCAAGCCAAACCCCTTTCAAAAGATGATAAAAATGTATGAACTTCTCATTCTATTTTTTAGACTTAGGGGTATCCCTACAATCCAGCCCAATGCCCAACCCACCTTACCTTGGTCTCACATTTTTCCAAGTTGGGGTCAGGAAGGGGTGTCACACTAGGGAAAGACTGGTCCCTTGGTGATGTATGCAATAGCTTGCAAGCCACATGCATTGAGTAAACTTAGACCTCAAAGTAAATCCAAAGAGCATGGGGAGAACACCCTCAACTTAAGCCTCCTTCACTATTCGTGTGGGCTCTAGGACAAACCTGAATTCTATTCATTCTTAGGAGAGAGAATCAGGGTATGGAGATTGGTTTTTTAATTCAATTTTAGCATAGATAATCTAATTACTATTTGTTAAAAGGTGCAGGACAATTGAGAGGGGGGGTGAATCGGTTGTCACAAAAATTCAAACTTAAAATTTCAACACTTATCAATTCCACAACCACACTATTCTATTATTAAGCATGAGCATGAAATGCATAAAACAGAAAGTAAAATCAACACACTAAACACCAGATTTTATGTGGAAAACCCAATGAGGGAAAAACCACGGTGAGGATTAACTCATAATATAAAGTATTTCCAAAACCAAATGTATAAGGCTCACTACCCTAAAAGGACTCACTGTTTGGATACAAAAGCTCACTACTTACAAGGAGGATCACTACCTACAAAAAGATTTAAAAAACAAAATTGGGCTTCACAGCCAAAATGAACTAAAAATAGTGCACCTAACAAGTACTAATACAGTTCCAATGATGCTCAATAGACTGACGTAACACACTTCATCATTTTTTCTCTTCTTCACTTTCACATTCACTATTGCTTCATCGATCACACACACACACACTCTCTTCAAAAACTATTCAATATATATATATATATATACTCGATTTATCCGCAAGCATCAATTAGGTCGGCCTAATTAGTTGCATCTCAAAAATACCAACCTGTCGGCTTCAAGTATTCAAAAAATATTTCCAAATGGAAATTCAAGCACTTAATACACTATATCATGCCAATATAGACCTAAGATAGGTCACACATATATCTGCATAACAAAATTAATTCACCATATCATGACTAATCCAAGAAGTCGACCATAAATAAACTTCATTGCAAAAAGAAATCAACAAAATAATGCCAATATGTTGTATGAGCATCGTAGCACGAGAAATTTTGAACATACATGCCTTCAGCAACCATAAATAGTTTCCCAAAACTGCAAGCAACAACTGTCAACTGCGGAGGATTGTAGATTAGAATATCGGAGGGTGCAACTTGAAAACCGGTTCAGATACCGGACCAAAATACCGGATCAAGCACTGACTTAGACTTGCAATCACAACATGGTGACATCAATGACAATGCAAAACTATAGAGATTGCCATTCTTCTTCATTCTTCCAACACTATCTATGTCTCTAACACCATCAAATGATTGAAAACATATTATATATTAAAAATTGAAGGAAAATGAGAAAGATAGAGAGAAAACATGAAGGGAAGGAATGGGCTTGATAAATTAGATACAAGGAAAGATAATAGGAAAATAGATCTAAATATAAAATAGATAGAATGAGAAGTGAAAGATAAAAAGTAAAAAATAAAAATAAAAGAAATAAATAGAGAGAGAGGTAGGGACATGGTGAGACAACAAAGGAAAGGTTGTGAGAGAAATTCATAAGAAAAAAAGTAGACAAAAATGATAAAAATATCAAAAAGGAATCATTAAACTTAAAGAAATAAAAATAAATAAATAATAACATAAAGATGAATAAATAAATGATGAATGACAAAAAAAATAGAGAGAGATAGAATGAAGATATACTCATGTAAGCAATTTGAATAAATAATAAACAAATTTAGAAAGACATAAAAGACATAAATAAAGTGGAGAGAGAGAGAGAGATAATTCTAAACATAGAGATAAATATTACAAAAGTGTTAGGAGAAATGATAAATAAAAAGAGGGAAACAAAAATAGAGAAAGATTGGTGAAGAAACAAAAAATATTTTAAATAGATATGCAAAGAATAAATACAAATAGAGAAAGAGACACAAACTAAGGAAATGTAAGAAATCAAAATAATAGATATTGAGAGAGTGTTAATGTGACATAATGAGAAGACTACATAAATGATAGATTAAAAAAAGACAAACAAAAAAAAGAGAGAAAATAACCAAGGATATAAGAAAAAAGAAATAGATACAAAATAAGAAACTAATTTAATATAAAATACACAAATGAAAAAATGTAACATAGAGAAAAAGAAAAAAAGAGAATAAAAGAAACATTGAATGCCAAATAAGAAAGAGAGAGAAACAATCATGTAAAGACAAAGAATTACATGATGAAGGAGAAACATTGACTGTCAAATAAGAGAGAGAGAGAGAGAGAGAGAGAGAGAGAGATAATCATGTAAAGACGAAGAATTACATGGTGAAGGTAGTTAAAAAAGGAGTTGAAGAGAAAAAAAAAGATAATTTTTAAAGAGAAAGAAAGAGAGACAAAAATAAAGATAAATCAAGAAAAATATAAATTGAAAGAAAAGATAAATAAAAGTAATAAAGATAAAGTGAGATGTGCATGGGCAAGGTAATAGAGAGACACACAAAAGAAGAGACAAATAGAAAATAGGGAAAAAATTAAGAGAGAAACACATGAGATATAAAACATATGAATGAAAAAAGTAACATAGGAAAAAAAAGAAGGTAATATTAAAAATCAAGACAAAGAAAAAAAATAATAGAATGAGATAAATAAATACAATACCAAAAATAATTGAAAATTATGTGACCTACAAGAGATGCTCAATCAACCTTAGCCAACAAGCAAAAGGTTATAGAAAAAAAAGACTAGTTCAAAAAGAAGAAAAATACAATAAATAGAGGGAGGGAGAGAATGAAAAATCTACATACAAAGATAAAAATGAAAAAAATGAAAAAGAAATGAAACAAGAGAAAGATAAAAGATAGATGGAGAGAATAAAACACATAGAGAGTGAGTGAGCAAGCAAGCGGGAAAGAATAAAGAGTAAAACTGAGAAAAAATAGAAATGGGAAAGGAATATAGATAGACTAAGAGAGATAATTGAGAGGATGAGAAAAATAGATCACAAATAAAAGATAGAAAGACATATGGGGAGCGAAAATAAAGAAATAATTTTGATTGGTGAAGCTATGGTTTTTAGATCTAAGACACCTTTGATCCATAGGGTAGAGGAAAATGATGCTATGTTACTTAATATGAATGGATTGTTGGTGTATCAATCAATAGGTACACTAAAATAACATTATGATTTTTTTGTAAATCAGTCTCCAATTAATCAAAATATTCTAATTTAAACCCCTTTCAAATACAATAAAAATGTATGAAGTTCTCTCTCTCTATTTTTTTTGTTGACTTAGGGTATCCCCACAACCCAACTCAACGCCCAACCTTCCTTACCTTGGTCTTACATTCTACCAAGTTGGGGTTGGAAAGGGGTGAGTTGGGTTATAGGGATATAAATTCTTCTAAGGAACCATTGATCCAAAGGGAAAAGGAGAAGGATGCTAAGTTAATATGAATGGATTGTTGGTGTATCAATCAACTAGTACACTAAAATAACATTATGATTTTTTTGTAAATTGGCCTCCAATTAATCAAAATATTCCAATCCAAACCCTTTTCAAAGACGATAAAAAGGTATGAACTTATCTTTCTATTTTTTTAATTGACTCAAGGGTATCCCTATGACCCAACCCAACATCCAACCCACCTTACCTTAGTCTTACATTCTATCAAGTTGAGGTCAGGAAGGGGTGTCACGCTAAGATGAGACTAGTCCCCTGGGGATGTATGCAACAACTTGCAATCCACATGCATTGGGTAAACCCATACCTCGATTTCTAACCCAAGACCATGGGGAGCATACCCACGACTTAAGCCTCCTTCACTATATGTGTGGGCTTTGGGACAAGCCTGACTTCTATTATTTCTTAGAAGAGAGAATGAGGGTATGGAGATCAGTTTTTTAATTCAATTTTAGCATAGATAATCCAATTACTATCTATGTATCTAGCATTGTCAAATGATTGAAAACATGTTATGTATCAAAAAATGAAGGAGAAAGAGAAAGAGAGAAAATATGAGGGGAAGGAATGGGCTTGATAAATTAGATATAAGGAAAGATAATAGGAAAATACATCTAGATATCAAATAGATAGAATGAGAAGTGAAAGATAAAAAAGAGTAAAAAAGAAAAATAAAAGAAATAAATAGAGAGAGAGAGGTAGGGACATGGTGAGACAACAAAGGAAAGGTTGTGAGAGAAAGTCAAAAGACAAAAAATAGACAAAAATGATAAAAATATAAAAAAGAACCATTAAAGTTAAATAAATAAAAAATAAAGAAATAATAACATAGAGATGAATAAATAAATAATGAATGACTAGAAAACATAGAGAGAGAGAGATAGAGAGAGATAGATAGAGAGAGAGAGAGAGGACAAAGATATACACATAAGCAATTTGAATAAATAATAAAAAAATTTAGAAAAGACATAAAAAACATAAATAAAGTGGAGAGAGAGAATTCCAAACATAGAGATAAAGATTACAAAAAGTGTTTGGAGAAATGACAAATAAAATGAGGGAAATAAAAATAGAGAAATATTGGTGAAGAAACAAAAAATCTTTAAAATAGATATGCAAAGAACAAATACAAATAGAGAGAGACACAAACTAAGGATATGTATGAAATCAAAGTGATAGATATTGAGAGAGTGTTAATGTGACAAAATGAGAAAACTACAAAATAAATGATAGATTAAAAAAAGAAGAAAAAGACAAAAAATGAGAAAATAACCAAAGATTTAAGAAAGAAAGAAATATATACAAAATAAAAAATTAATTTAATATAAAATACATGAATGAAAAAATATAACATAGAGAAAAAGATAGTTAATATTAAAAGTGTAGGAAAAAAAATAGTATATAGATAAAAAATGAGATAAATTTATAGAAAAATTAACTATAGAAAGTAGAGACATAAAAATAAAGAAAAAAGGGAGAAATAATAAAGAAAGCATGAGAGAGAAAAAAGAAAAAAGAAAATGAGTAAATGAAAGTGAGAGAATTTACTGAAAAATATCATTAATAAAATTAAAACAAAACTAATTTACAAAAAAATGTCATTAACATGAACAATAATTAATATCTCTAAAATAAAATAATTTACACAAATATCATTAATAAAACTAAAACAAAACTAATTTACTCAAAATATTATTAATAAAATTAATTTAGTAATTTTTTTTATTAATGTGCAAACTAATCAATGTCTAAAATAAAACTAATTTACTTAAAATATCTTTAGTAAAGCTAAAACAAAACTAATTCACTAAAAAATATTATTAACATGCAAAATAATTAACATATCTAAAATGCTAATTTATTGAAAATTTATTGCAAATAAAAATAATATTAAACTAATTTACTATAAAATATCATTAATAAAACTAGAACAAAATTAATTTACTAAAGGGGTAGAGGGCCTAACTTGATTGCAAGAGGTCACGAGGTCTAGTCTACCCTCCATCCCCATGGTACCTGAGGGCGTGTCACGCTAGCATCACTAGTCACATGAAAAAGGTTACCAGGTGCATTGCAGTTTATAGGGTGCGAGGGGGGGGGGGGCTACTTGATTCTTGCAGTCTAAAACAAACTAATTTACTAAAAAAAATATATATATATATTTTTTTGTTGGTACTAAGAGTATTTTTATTGCTAAAAATAAATTTACATAGATTTAGAGTTCATCTTCAGACCAAAAAATATCAACAACATAGAGTTTTGCCTTGAGGCACATTAACATGCATAACTACAAAAAACTACCATCCCTGCACTATCGGTCTTTTCACAATTTGGGCTAAACATAAAACACCACCATAAAATTTAAACAGTTTTTTCTTAAACAAAATAAAAACCCCTATACAAAAAACACCCACTTCATGTCTACTACAACCTATCTATCTTCTATCTACCTTTAGACATATCTAAAGGTACAAACAAAAATTTAGAATTTTCTTCCACTGCACCCTACCCGACACTTCATCGACTTTGCTTCTTCACCTTCTTCGATTGCCTCCTCGGTTTTTCCTTCACTTTCTCCATCCTCGTAGCTTCTACCTTCACTTTCGCAATGAATTCTTCGACCTTCACCAACTCAACGAACAAATTGAGAGCTTTCCAACCCAACCACACTTCTTCCCTGCATCGTGCTTTAAACCTCCCCTCTGGCCAGCGAATGAAAGGAAGAAAACACATTGTGTCTTCAAAGTCCTCAATCTCTAAAGGTTCATTGATATCTAACCCCACACCTGGAATAGCCCATTCAAGAAAGGAGTCCATCCCCAACAAGAAATCTGGGTGCACCAACATTTTCATCACTTCCTTGACCATTTCAACTGATTCTCCAAGATCAAGACCCCATGCAACCATCATGGAGTACACATCCATGTTTGTCCTATAACGGTGCCTCAGTATCTCAAAGTCTCTTCCAAGAATCATTCTAACACATTTCACCAGCCTTTCATCATCAATAAGAAACAAACCCATTAGCTGCTTCACTGACACATTCCCATAGAATGGGTTGAGCTACCGCCGAGATAGAAATGTAAAATTATCTTCCATTTTTGCTATGCTCACCATTGCCTTCACCTCAAAACAATTTCACTGAAATCCTTCACCACACCTAACACATTCCTAATAGCGAGACCGAGGAAATAAAATGATGGCTTCTCGGTTCTTCCACTTCGAAGTAAAAACTTTTCATCCTTCAAGTCCATCACCACCCTTTCAAGCACTTCAACCATCTTGTCACAACTATGAAACTCGAATCTCCAGGCTTCCTATTAAATGCACCATACCTTCAAAGCTTCACTCAATCTGCCAAATTAACACTCCTTAAGTCCTCCAATTTTATTTCGCCAACTTCACTAAAATTTAAGGCCCATTTTGACAATACATCTACTTCAATATTCCCTAACCTTTTAATGTGGCTTACTGCAAAGTTTTCACATGTAATTAATTCATTTCTAATTTCCTCAATTAAATTTTGGAGGTGCCATGCATTTATCGTTCCCTTCATCACAACTTGGACAATTATTAAAGAATCCCCTTCGAGATGAATTTTTGAGGCTCCCAAGGTTTTGCATAGTCGAACCACCATTAAAGTTGCTAATGCCTCGACTGTATTGTTAGTCCCATCCTCCAATTTATCTGCACCAAAGGATACTACATCACCCCTCTAATCTCTAATGATGAACCCTGCTCCTGATGGTCTTGGGTTCCCTTTTGAAGCTCCATCGAAGTTAATTTTCCACTATCCTTCTTTTGGTTTTTCCCATTTTATCACTTCATATTCATTTATAGCTGGTTTAACCCTACTAGGCCCCTTAACAAGCCGCTAAAAACATTATTAATAAAACTAAAACAAAACTAATTTACTAAAAAATATCATTAATAAAACTAAAAAAAAATAGTTTACTAAAAAAATTATTAATAATTAACATCTTTAAGAAAATTTAATGAAAAATATTATTAATAAAACTAATACAAAACTAAGTTATTGCAAAATATTATTAGTAAAATTAATCAAAACTAATTTTAAAAAAATCATTAACAAGCAAAATAATTAGCATCTTTAAAACAAAACTATTTTACTCAAAAATATCATTAATAAAAAATAATTTAATCAAAAATATCATTAACATGCCAAATATCTTTAATAAAGTTAATTTATTAAAATATATCATTAAAAATACTAAAATGAAACTTATTTACTCAAAAATATCATTAATTGATGCCTTCCTAGCTCAACCATACTCACATCAACTTGGCTCTTTACCTTGAACACTTGCTTACAACCTATCATGCCTTCATTATTCACATGACTTCTAACTTTCATGGCCATTTACTATGACATATATCTTGTCTAGACTCTTGAACTAGATCATATGACCTCAACTTGATATGTACATGCAATGAACTAATCAATTCAATCTCCCACTAGCTCACACTAGGTTCACTCTAGGTCTAGAACAAGACCAAATCTTGATTGGAAGAACTATAGAAATTTGATCGATGGTTTGAAAACACTCAGACATAACTAAATTCACTATACCAACCTTATACATGCATGGGTAGAGCTATGTGATCAATATAACATGTACTTGCTTTGTAAGTGGTCTAGGATCTTGTACCCTTTCTCAAAGACATTTTGTCATAACTCCCTTCATACACCTGATAATAGATATCAAAGACTTGAATTGGATACCCTTTTGGCCCTTATTAAACATATGTAAAAATAAGGTAGGGTTTTTTTGTACGGAATAGGTAAAAATTGAGCTGTTATAGTCAAATTAGACCTCTTTTTTAGGATTGTTTTGTAACAACAGAGCGTAAATGGATTGATCAAGCAATAGGATTCATAGGGAAGATGTAAATAGGAATATCTAACATGTCTAAACACTCACCTTGCAATTATCACTCAAAAAATGCAGTCATACTACCCTATAGAAGCCTATAGACCAAGAGTTTGGTGAAAAAGGCACCTGCAAGAGTGAAGTAGGTAAAAAAATTGGCACACTTTTTTATACACATGCAAACATCAAGAATCCAAAATTTGGAGAGTTTTGGTTAGTGGAAACATAAAGTAAGCCCCTGCCCTAGTTTGAGGTAAAAAAACACATAATTAGGCCTAAAAATCACTAAAATGGGTGTCAAGACTTCAAATAAATGTTGTCGGCCTTGTTTTGACCTTGTTGAAGTGTCTAAACCTTCACAGAGGTGAAAGGATTTCTCTAAATTGCTACTGTCAAACTTTAGCTTGCTGTCCTATCATTGACAACATGAAGGTTTTATCGAAACATGACTAAAACTTAATAAAATCACTTGAAATTTCACACACTTGCATTATTTATGTCATACATCATTAGTACATTCATAAATCTCACATATTTTGAAGAAAAGGTTGTTTTCCTATCTTTAGCTCATCAAAATCCTCTCCTAAAGTCACTCAAATAACCCTAAAGAAGCTCAACAACATGTTAGGAAGGGAAAATCAGTTAAATATCACCGTTGCACACCTATATGACTCCCTTTCCACCTTATTTACATGATGACAAGTCTTCATGGCCTTATTTAGTCTATAAACATTCATCCCAATCCAAAAATGACCTTTACAACTTATTTACAAGACCTTATTTACCTCCTCCATGACATTTACACAAATTTGAAATTTTAACTACATACAAATGGACAAAAACAAACTTGGAACATACCTATCAACCTACACCTTATGATAATATTATTATCTATCTATAGCTAGCAATGATGCTCCTACATCATACTACCAAGGAGCAAAAAAGAGCTTCCATCATTTGTTGTTGTTGTGCATTAATTCTTCCACACTTGTACCCAACTTGATGTAGTCATTCATGTTTATTCTTCAGCTGGTTGATTCCTCCATTTGATCAAATATTGAAAGTACTCTTTTCCTCTTGTTTTCCTAACCATTTTCATGTCCAAAATTGGCTTAGGTTGCTTTGGTGTCTCTTTGGGCAACTGCTCATGAATTTCCATCTTTTCTTGTTACTTCTTGGTCATGTTACTACTATTTATGATTTCTCCATCTCTATCATTCATTTGTTAACCTTTCTTTTCTACTTTCTGATCCTCATGTCGTGCTTGGTCCCATGGTCTTCTTTACAATGATAAGGATTGACTTTTTTTAGCATGCTCTTCAAATGAGAAACTTTCTTTCTTCTTGGTGCCAACCTTCCTCATACAATTTTAACCTATACCTACATATACAACAAACATATCAAAGATAATCATATCCCCATTAGGCTCTTGACTCCATTCCTTGTCACTCTTCCAAGATTTAATGTTTTCATAGTGGAACCTCCATGTTTTGATGTTCTCACAATCTTTATTGTAATAATGGATTCTAAGGTATTCATCCTTAACTATCAATGAATTCATTTTCTCATGCATTATGGTCTTCAAAATACCTTCCTCTTTCTTATTGCCTATGTTTGTAGTAGTTGCCCACATCTTCCCAATTAATTCTCTTTACCACAACAACTAAATCTCCACTAGTTTCTTTTTAGACCTTGCTCTTCTATGATTCTAAAGACTTGTTCTTAAACCAAAATATGCTTCATATCCCTTGTTTCGCTTCCTATTTCCTTAAAATTATTGCATGCTCTTGCTTTTGTTATTAGCTTCTTGTTCTTCTCTATGATTTCTTGGCTCTTGAAGTGTAATTGTCTTTGAAAAGTCTATTAAACATACCTTTTCCTCAAATTTTCCTTCCACTTGTATGATCTTGTTCTCTTTGTATAACTCTCCTTCCTTGGAAGTATCTTGACCTCTTTGTTGCTCTACTAGTTCTTTAGGCACATCCTTTTTCACCATATTTTTCTCATATGTGACTTTTCTTTGATTATTCTCTTCTCTTATCAACTTCCCTATTTGATATCCTTCAAGAGCTTCTTCCACCAACATACTTGTACCTACATAACTCACAAAAGTGTTAAACATAACACATTGAGACTTGTGAGTCTCCTCAAACAACCATACTGTCTCCTTTTGTAAATCCGCCTCACTGCTTTTTCATCCTCCTCCTCTTGTGTGAGGGTCTTCATAAGCTCAAATTATACTTCTTTGATAGCTTCCTCATCTCTTATGAGGTCTAACTAGTTAGGCTCTTGCATGACTTGATGTCCAAGTTGCTCTTTGTAATACCCCTCTATTTTGCTTTCTGGCTGGATAGTGTGTCCTTGTTTGCTTTGATGTGCTTTTTGGTTATTGAGATGCTTTATCATGTGTTTGTTATTTGATCACTTCTTATAGAGTGATAGTCTATTTGTATGATGGATGTATCTTATCTGATGCTTTATTTGACATGTTTTAATTGGTGTAATGATGATTAGTAATTGTAACATGTTATTGCATGAGATATTTGTTTATGATGGAACTGTCAGTCTATGATGAGTGTATTGGTGAAGGGGACGAGATTGCATCACTCGCTTGTGAGTGCCATATGATTCCACGATTTCCTCTTCACAGTGTGTTTATTATGTTATATATATGCATGTTTGATATACTCTCTGTTCGCAGGTTGACAGGTACGGGACATCGACTCCACCTGATTTCACAGGTTTGAGCATGCTCATTGGCCAACGGTATTCGATTGGGAGACAGTAGCTAGGTTTTCAGTGCCAAGTCATCACCCTAGTCATAGTGTGTCATCGGGTTTTAGTCTGGTTAAGTTGCTTCTTTGTTGTTCATCTCTCCTTGATTTATTTAATTACAAGTTGGAAAAGGTAAATAAATGGCTCTATGCATTAAGTTGTTTATTAAATAAATCCAGTTATAATGCTAGAAATGTTATTTAATTTATTAATTAATTTGATTTAATTAATAAAATAATCTAATCTTGGATTATATTTATTTTATTGATTAATTAAATTAATTGGGTTGAATTGATTAATTAAACTTATTTGTGAGGGTGAATAAATTAATTGGTTCATGTTGTATTTGAAAAGTGCATAAAGTAAAAGATTTAAATCTATTTTGGAAATTAAATGGTGTTTTAAATTATAGTTTTTAATTAAATAAATTAAATAGATAAAGTTGTTTTGAAAATGCATAAAGTAAATGATGTAAATCTATTTGAAATTTAAATTGTGTTTTAAAGTATTAAAATGCAAATATCTTGTAAATGAATAAATTAAAAGAATTAAATTTATTTGAAAATGAATTTTGTTTTAAATTATTAAAAGTAAGATATTTTGTAAATGCATGAAAATATCTTGGATATTTTAGAGCATATTGAAAAAAATTGGAAAAGAAGGAAAGGAGGGGGATTATTCATGCTTGGAGAAAATTTGCTATGAAGAAGGAAAGAGGGTTTTTTCTGGGATTTTTGATCTATTTTGGATTTTGAAAGTGGAGATCTTGGAAGAAAGGAGAATCTGGATCTTGTAGGAAAGCTCAACTCCAAATCTCATTTTGTCTTCAAGCTTCAAAAACAGGTTTATTTTATTTCTTTATTGATAGAAGTTTTGATTTTCAATTTTGAAGATGTTTGTAAAATTGTTGTGAGTTCTTGAAAATTTCTGTAGAGAAATCAAATGAAAACAACAAAAAAAATTCAATAGAAATTTGAAAGAGGAGCAAAAGAAATTAGAAAACCTCTATGAGTAAATTCCAAGAAAATTGAAACCCTCATGCATTTTTTGGAAATTATACTTCTAGTAAATAAAATTAAAAACTCTCATTATGTAAATCTGGCTTATTCTCATTTAGTTTTGTATGAAACTTGCTCTTCTTGAGCAATATTATGTGATAGTGATTACATGTATATGCATATACATATAATTGCATTTAGGTATGCCTGAAGCAAGTTATTTTTTTTTTTTTTTAAATTATTATTCTATGCCTAGTTGTAGAGCCGCACGGCGAAATTTTGAATAGGGGAATTTCTTTAAAAAAAATAAAAATAAAATAAAATAAAATTTAAAAAAATGGAGGAATTAAGGGGGGGCGACTGCCCCACAACAACCCCATAGAGGAGGCGTTGCTGCCAACATAGCAGCATACCTCCCCCATGGGAGGGCTACGTGGGCAGCAACCCCTGGCCACAACCGTGGTTGCTATGTGCGCTCGACTGTGGGTTGGGGGTTTTGTTCGATATAAAATTTTAATTTTAATTTTATTTATATATACATTATATTATATATAATATATATAATATATAATATATAATATTATATATAATATATATAATATATTATATATTATATATAATATAATATGTATATTATATATTTTAAATTTTATTCATATTTTTATATATGTTTTTTTATAATTTTATACAATATATGTATATATATTATTTTTAATATATAAAATATATATATATATATTATATATATGTATACGTTATTTGTATTTTTAATTGGCAATTATTTGGGGTTATATTTTGAGTTGGAAATTAAATTGAAAATATAAATATTGATTTAAATAATGGTTATAGGTTTAAATATTTTTTTATATTTAATTACAATTATCTTAAGGTTATCTTATTATATAAGATGTAAATATGGATTTTATAATGAAATGATTTCAATGGGAAATATGATTCTTATATTTAGATTTTATTGGGAAACTGAAGTAGACCTTTAGTTTTAAATTTATAATTGCTTGTCAAATGTTCAAGTAGTTAGTTAATAAGGGAATGATTTTAAGGGAAATAATTATTCGTTTTAGATGAAATGAAATTTTTAAGAAAGCGATTATTAATTATTTATATTTTTTTTGGTTGCAAAAGAATTTATAATAAGATTAGTTAATTTCAGGTAATGTGTAATTGAGGAATTTAAAATATTGTGTTCATAGTCAAATTATTGATTTTATTTTAAAAATAATATATTTGAAAGGACAAATATTGGATTTAAATAGAAGGTGTTTAATAGCGAGATTAATTGATTTTGAAATGATTTATTTTGCAAAGGACCAATAGTTACTTTTAAATGATAGGTTTTGAATCGTAGAAGTAAATGTTTATTATTATTTAAAAGCAATTAGGGAATTAAATATTTGGTCTAAATTTCATCTTTTGTTTGAAAGAGATGTTATTAAATCGGTTTTATTAAGGCAATAAATTACTGAATGTTAATGAAGGAAGTGGATTTAGGAAATCCAAATATAGATTTAATTCCTGTTTAATTGCCCTTCTTGAATGTACGCTTCTTCTGTTTTTGCTTTGGGGAAATTTGATTAAAAGGGTTGTTAAGTCTTCCAGAAGGGGTATAATTATTTGGGGTTGTATTATGTTAGTCAACTGTTGCTTTGCCTTGGGTAGTGCGTATAGTTGTATCTTGTTGTTTTACCCAATTTTCACGAACGAGATTGGTTTATGTGGTATGTGTCTCCTTTGGATTAGGAGTGGTTTATGTGGTTTGTGCCTCCTTTGGAAGGAGTGGATTATGTGTTTTGTTGCCTCTTGTATTTGGAGTGGGTTTTCATTATATGTTCCTCTTAGAGTTGGAGTGGTTTTATCCTGTTGGTATGCACTTGGGATTCCCTTGGTAATTGGTTTTGTGTTGGTATGTTGTCAAGTAGAAGAGTAGTTTCTGTTAGGCACTAGAGCCCAAAGAGGTAAACTGGATAACCTTTAGAGGTGGTTTAATCAAGTGATAACTAAAACAATATGCTTAGAAGTTTGGGTGGTATTTCACACTAATTGAGATAATTGAGCCTTACTCATAGACACAAGTGCTCGTATAGGCTTGGGATGAGTGGGAAGGTCTGGAATGGCAAGGCCATTTATCTTGTCTTTACGAGAGGTATTTGATTCTGCATGAGTGAGTATGGGGGCTAGGATTCGTTTGAGGCCACCAGGACAACCCATAGTGGGGGTTGGAGCCTATGAAGATTCCCAGAGGATATCCCATGTCGAGCTATGTGATGACACTCTTTCTACGACAACAGCTAGTACTTGGTTTCATATGTATGGTCTTCTTATCATACCTGATTTGTTTTATTTCTGGAAGCAATGTGACTTATGTTAGTGATGTTAGAGTTATACTTGTGTTATTCTTATGGTTGTGTGATTCATGTGATTGGTTGTGTCAGTGTGAGTTAGCATTGTCTAGAGGTTGATGGTCTTGTATAGGATTCCTTGTTACTATCTCCTAGCACGGGGGGGAGCCTTCGGGTATCGCATGGTTGGGTGGAATGTGCACCTTAATCCGTTGGGTCATCTTCTTGTTCGTATGGATGAGATTTTTAGTTGGAGAGCTTGTGGGATCCAGTTTCATTTCATGCTTTATTCTTTTCAGTTGAATCATGTAATTTATTACCCCTAATTTGTTATCAACATGGAAGATGTATTATGTAACCATGTTTATTGGATTTACCTCATTCGGGGAATGAGAGTTGTAATCTTATTGTTAAATGATTATTATTTGAAAACATGTGGTATCTCTTATGATCCAATGTAATTTATCATGTATGAAATGTATGTGTATTTAATTTATCAAGTAATTAAATGTTATGGTTTCAATTCATGTTTCTTGTTTGGGTTTTAAGTAAACTCAGTCTTGTAACCTTAGGGGTTGTTGGCAATGGGTGGTGAACATTGCATGTTAATTATACTTAAATAAAAAAAATAAAAATTAGTACGTTTGAGTGGTTAATTGCAACTTCCCCTAGGGTTGTGTGGCGAGGCGTTACACTCTTCTTCTTTATTATATTATTTCTCTTCTCCTCTTACCCCTTTACCTCCTTCTTCATGAGGTAACACAACTGATGTCTTACCATACTCTAGACTTTTACTCACTACTTTAGGATGCATATTAGACTTTATACTCATTTCATGAGGTCTTATGGCTTCATTAAACTCTTAAATTGAAATAAGTACCTCCTTACTCAAAGTAATTTCTTCAATTTTATCTTCATATTCAATTGTTTCAGTTACTTACATGATCAACTCCTTTAGGTATTGTAGATCAACTTGCTCTCTGTAATGCCCCTCCATGATTCACCCTGTTGGTCGGTTGGTCCATTAGTATTGTTGTGATTTCTGGGTGGATGGGTATTGTTTGGTATTTTGTGCATTTGATTTAACTTGCGCTGATTAGTACTTTGATTAATTATTACATTGAAATAAAGTTATCAAAATTAAATAGCATGGTGATAATTAAAATAAAAGTTTCTTTTTATAAATTATGGTAATGATAAAATAAAATGTTATTAATGTTTTATTTGGTTTAAATAAATTAAAAGTATGAGTTCATAATGAAATATTAAAATAAATATATATTGGTGCAAACAAAATTAAAATGAAAGATTATAATTAATAAAATTGAATATTTTAAAAGTGCATTTGTTGAGTGTAAATAAATAAACATATGTTTGTAAATGAATATTTTTTTAATAGTGGCGGTTAACAATGGATGGAAAATTAAATAAATAATTAAATTAAAGAAAGTTGCATGCAGCAACGATTAAGGTGAAGTGGTTAATATATTGATTAATTTTCTAAAGAAAGGGGGGCTTTTTGCACATTCTGGGGAAAAAACTAATCTTGTTTTGTTTTTTTTTTCTGTGAAAATTGATTCTGTTCTTGGGGGGAAGATCTTGGGAATTGGGGAAATTCTACAGAGAATTTTGGGGGTTTTGGGAAGTGATTGGAGTTGCAACTCAAGAAGTTGGAGCTCATCATCAAATCTGCAACCATGTCATTCGATCGAAGTCAGGTTCCACTTCTTTCCCTGAATTTCATCTATATCTTTGAAAACAAATGATAAGCCATCTGGAACAAAACAATTCTTGATTATTTATTTTCAAATTAAAATAATTATTAGATTCCTTCTCTGAAGATTTTCAAGCTCCATTTGTAAATGGATTTATACTTATTTTGAAAATTCATGCAGTTATTGAAACCCTATTTCTTGGAGTATTCTATTTGTTTTGAATTTGTGAATTTATGCTACTTATTTGTTGGAATTTTTGATCAACTTGAACAGTAGTAGCGCTGGCCTATCTTTTTGATTGTTTCATTTTATACCACTATTAATCTCCACAAGAACATCATGTCTGTTAAGATGGGAATGGTTCACATCTCTCTGAACAATTTTTCTTGCAAATATTTTGGAGATGAATCTAGATACTTCGTAGCAACCAGGTCATACTCGAGGTTCTTAACATTTCTTATGGTGGTTCTAAAGCCATACTTATCAAACCAAATACAAGTGTTAACTTTCAGCATGGCGGCCGATTATGTTTCCTCTGCTTTTCTTCTGCATTGTTAAGTAAAAGTCTCGAATCTGGAAAAAACCTGTTTCCCTCATCTTTCAAGCCAATTTATCCAACTTCGTAGAGACTTAATAACCTTATTATCCTTCACATTCGTGCTTATACTCATAGCTCTATGTATATTATTATACATAGTCGTGTATCTCCCGTGCCTTACATTGGAGTTGGACACCTCAATTTCGTTTGGATAGCCCTGTCTTGGTAATCATTGTTGATACATTATGTATGAGGATGCTTACTTTATTTAAATTCGATGCTTATATGTTAGATTAAATGTTTACCATAGTGTTGGGAATATGATTCGATGGCATTGTGATTGAGTATTGAAACTATGTATTGCCTAGTTACATAGGTAATTTGATTATGCTGAGTTTGGTTTGGAATCTGAATCACTTATATAAATTCGATGATTATGTATAGTTGGTAATATATATATATATATTACCAACTATACATAATCATCGAATTTATATAAGTGATTCAGATTCTGTAGTACCCCTCCGTTTATGCTCATGTTTTTCTGCTGTTATGTTTTCATACTATTAGATTATGATATCTTGTTTGGATATTTTGATCGCTGGCATTGAGCGATAGTGGGCATTTAGTGGATTTATTCTGTGATATGATGATACATTGTATGGTGATTACTGATTTTAGACATGCTTTGAGAGTGTAGAGTTTTATTTTCAGATGATTATTGCTATGTACATGTTATGATGGACTAATTGTTAATTTATTTCGTCAGTCTGATGTGACGTGTATTGGTGTGGAGAACGGAATCGCATCACTCGCTTGCGAGTGCCTTGTGATGTCTATGATTTTATCCGCATGGTGTTCCTGTTCAATGCTTTATATATATATATGTATGTATGTTATTGCTTGCTTGCAGGAATTGCAGGTACATGACACCGACTCCACCTGGGTACTCAGGTCTGAGCGTGTCAAGACTCAACGGATACGTTGATTGGGAGATAGTAGTTTGGTTTACCCTAGTCTAGTTTATAACCCGGTCACTGTACATTGTCAGTTTTAGTTTGAGTTTTGGTTGTCTTGTCTTTTCTTGATTAGATTAAATTGCTTTGATAGGAAAATCTGGTCAATTTTAATAATAGTTTATTATGTCTTATTTTCTGTTATTTAAATTGATTTTTAATATTGAAAGAAATTAGTTATATGTTATTTAATTAATTAGTTAGCTTATTTGGTTAAATGGTTTGATCTTAAAAGATTAAAATTATTTAATTAAATAAATAAATAAATTAAATTAAATTAATTAAATGTGTGAATAGATTTAATATTTAAAATTAAATAATTTGTGGAAATGACATGCTTTATTATTAAATTTATTTGCTTTTGAAATTGTCAAATTTAAAATAAATTAATTAATTTGCATGCAAATTGAAAATTGGCAAGATTGCCGAGAAGTGGTGGAGAAGACATTTTGCAACCACTTCTTGACATGTGTGCTAGTGCAATAATTGTTTATTGTTGAGGAAATTTGTTTACGGAGGATAATTTGGATCTGGGGAAATCACAAAGGTTATGCTATTATTCACGGGAAAATATTTTGGTGCTCTGTAAAATTCTTGGTATATGCTTTTTGGTTCTTTTGTTGCAAATTTGTGGAAGATCTTTGGCTTTTGGTTATTTCTGGAATTGGTTTTTAGGAAAGAATTTGGAAGCTTCAGGCAATAGAGGCAACATAAGCTTTCTTCACCAGTAAGCAAAGGAAAACAGGTATTCATCTTGTAAATATTTATTTTGTTGGTTTTGAAAGGAAATGTTTCCGTAAAGAAAGCTAGTTTAATTTAAATCCCTGTTTTTCACGCACAAAGATTGTTTACTATATTTTGTTGTGTAAAATTTTGATGGCTTCAGAAAGCTTCTGTAGAATTTTCTCTATTGAAATATATTTAAAATTTTGTGAGGGAAACAATTGTTAAAAGAGAAATTAAACCTTTGGGGAAATTTGGTTTTGAACAGAAATATTGTGCATGAATCTTTGTAAACCCCAATTAAAAATTCTACAATTTTTCCAATTTCCCCATTGTAACCCCGTATAAATTTCTTTATTTCTCTGTTTTTAGAAAAACCCTGTTGAAAATTTGTTATATATATATATATATATATATATATTTAATCTCATAAATGAATTGGATTGTGAAATGTTTTAGAATTTATATATATATAAATTTATGTGAAAATTTTCTTTAAAATCCGTGCGCCGTACAGGCGAATTTTATTAAAATTCAGATCGAAATCCGATAGGCGGAAGTATTTTTTTTTTTCCGCGGATTTTATTTAAAAAATAAAATAAATCACAGTGGGTTTGGGGAGGGCTGAAACCCTCCCCTCACCCCTTTATGGAGGCGCATCCCCCATGGCTATGCACAACAGCCTCCAGGGCTGCTGGGTGCAGCCCTGGTAAGGGCCGCGGCCTCCCCATAGGGAGGTCGCGGGCAGCGCCGAGGGTTTCCAAAGTTTATTTTATTTAAATTTTCTTTTAAAACGAAAATTCACAAACGCAATTTTTAATTGTTATAATTTGTATTTATAAATATATATCTATATATATATATATATGTATATAATATGGGAATAAATAAGTTCAAATTGAATATATATGATTATATATATGTTATGTTAGGAAAAATAATTTTGGAGTTCTTAAGATAAAATATATTATTATTTAAATTATGTTGCATGTAAAAAAAAATAAGATTGAGAAAATTATAGAATATTATATATAGTGAATTTGTGAAAATCAGAAAAATAGATTAAATGAAGTATTTATTTTTCTTGATTATTAAAATAGATCTTTTATTAAGATGATTTATAAATATGTTGTTTTCAAACTGATACATATGGATTTAGTATATATCCAAATGATAGATGTGAATTTGCTTTAAATTATTTTAATTTTTGCGATTGGGCAAATTGGGAAAGTCTCAAATGATCAAGTCTTCCAGACCAAATGTTAAATGGGGATTGTGATTGTTAAGTTAAATTCTTGTGTTAACTAAGGATGTGTACATGGCTTTGCATGGTGGTTTGACACTTGTTTTATGAACAATGATTTGATGTCCGTTATAACACTGTTAGTCTTTTATATTGAATTGGTTTTATGTACACCTTGTAAACCTTAGTCAGAGAACATAGATTCTTTTGTTATGTTTAGGGGAGTGGCTTTTTGTAAGGGCCGACACACAAAGTGGTGTCAGGGTAACTTACAAAGAGTTAGTAATTCAGTGATAACTAAATAACATAGTAGTTAGATAAAAACTCTTAACAAGATGTTTATGCCTCGCTTATGACTCTTGAGCTACTACAGTCTTGAGTATAAGATGAGAAGGCCTGGAATGGAAAATCGATGTCTTGTTTCTTTAAAAGACATTCGATTCCGCAAGGATTTGCATTGGGGCCGGGTTTCGTAAGAGGTTACCAGGGTAACCCATGTTGGGGGGCCGGAACCTAGGAAGAAACACCAGGGTAACCTTTGTAATATTGTGATGACACTCCACCTAAAGTAACAGTTAACCTTGTATTTGTAATACATTCAATTGTCCAAATCTGGAAGCAATGTAACCAATAGTTTGTTATGTACTAGTGTCTAGGGTTAGTAGATTATGTCTAGGTAACCATATTACTATCTCCTAGCATGGGGGGTGGACCTACGGGTACCACATGGTTGGGTGGAACGTGCACCTTACTCCGTTGGGTCCCCAGTTTGATCATGGCATCAAGAGCTTCATGGTTGGAGAGCTCACACTTGGAAACTTATATGTACTATATCATTGTAAATTGTAAATCTTGTATTTGAAAGCATCCCTCAATTGTTATGAGGTGAACAATGTAAATGTAATTGTAATTATAATTAAACTACCTCATCAGATGGATGAGTATTGTATATTCTATCAAATGCAATGTATGGAAACATGTTTGTACCTTATATTATCTTAAATGGAGTATTAAATGAAATGCAATGTTTACCTTTATGTTAATGTTAATTATTATGTGCAATGCGAAATACTAAAGTCGCTTATGGAAACTCAAAGTAGTGTAACGTCGCATAGCTTAATGAATGTATGCAACTAATTAACTTAATAATTAAACTTTAAAAAAAAATTTATTACACTTTTATACACAATTGCAACATTCCTTAGGTTATTATGACGGGGCATTACAGATTGGTATCAGAGCCAAGGTTACAAACACTGGACGCTCTGGGTAATCGCGAGCCCATTAGGTTGACCTAGTACGTAGTGTCGCAAACTGTTAGCCTTGGTTGAATAGTATCTAAGACTCGTTATTGTTATGTGTAGGAATATGCCTAGGCGAGGAGGAAGAGGTTGTGGTAGAGGTCGAGGTGGAGGCCGAGGGCCAATCCCTCAGGTTACTCCTCCTCTGAGCCCTCATCACAGTGATCAGGCAGAACAGTTGGATCAGAGGAATGAGGGACAGAATCCTGAACAGTTAGCAGTAGAGGGTTCTCAGATACGTCCTTTATTAGAGGAGAGTCCTAGCTCGTCTTGGACCTAGACAGGTAGATGAGCAGGAGGTTATGAGAGAGAGATAGATCTCCTAGGAGAATAGAGGACACAACACATCAGGATGCTATCATTGCAGGTCACATGAGAGATTTACTAAGGGCACGTCCTCCTACCTTTGATGGTACTGGAGGTGGCTTAGAGGCTAAGACTTGGCTACTAGATTTGGGTAGATGCTTTGCCATGCACCCTTATGGTAGCAATACCCATGCCAGATGCGCTATTATGCACTTGAGAGGATTCACCTCTACTTGGTGGCATCTAGAGGAGAAAAAGCTCCATTTGGATATTGGTTTTTTGTCTTGGGAGATGTTTCTAGAGAGGTTTAGAGCATGGTTCCTGTCGGAACATTGGAGGCAGCGTAGGGCTGACGAGTTCCATGATCTACGTCAGTTGGCTCTTTCTGTAGAGCAATATGAACGTAGGTTCTACGAACTCAAGCAGTATGCTGGTATTGGCAATGATGAGCCTATGCTAGTACAACACTTCATTAGGGGTTTAAACGCCCACATCAGTGGTGGTGTCCGAGTCTTTGAGACAAAGACTATGGAAGTTGCGGTGGAGAAGGCTCGCATAGTAGAGGAGAACCTTGTTATGGCTTTAGGTGGGCACACAGGAGTGCAGATTGGTAGTGCTCCTGTAGCAAGTTTTAGTCCACGGGGTGGACAGGCCCAGACAGGTGGTTCCTCTAGGAACCAACAGACACCCACAAAAGGTGGGTAGCAACAACAACAACGAACACCTCAAAAGAACAATAACCCTCAACCACAACAACAAAATAGTCCTCAAACAGGAAAGGGTCACAACTGGTGGCACAACAAGCGCAATAGGAAGGATCAGCCTGCGTAGAGTGCTCAGTCTACTGTCAGTAGGGGTGGTTACCAACAATCCAATGCACCTTCGGGTGGCAGAGGATTCGGTAGAGGCACAGGCACAGGTTGTTACTCATGTGGGTAGCAGGGACACATAGCTAGGCAGTGTCCGATGAGAGGTTCTACTAGTTTTGGGCCTCGACCCTACAGTTTCAGAGCCTATTGGGTGATGTAGGATGATCACATATTATATGCTTCGGTTAATGACCGCCAAGCCGATCACGAACAGTGGTTGAGACTTCAGGTAAAGTTACATGGTGTTAGTGTTTCCATTCTTTTTGATCCAGAGCCACTGACTCCTTTATTTCACCGACCATCATTGACCATTGTGGTCTTGTGGCGGTAAAACAAGGTGGTAAGTGGCATTGAATTCACTCGGGGTGAAAGTAGCAGAGAAAACTTAGTACATAATTGTGAACTTAAAATTTGCGTTAACTACCTTAGTAGATTTATATGTTACACCTTTAGGATCTTATGACATAGTTTTAGGTATGGATTGGTTACATCTTATCATGCTATAATTGACTGTCGACTTAAGATAGTTAGTTGCATTAATGATTAGGTGCGAAGTGGAAGATAGGTATTCAAAGACCTATCTCTTTGCGGTTGATATTCGCTATGCAATTAAAGGAATGTCTTAAATGGGGATGTCATTTTGCAACCACATTACTGATTTGGAAAGGTGAGAGTGAGGTATCTCTTGATGATCATCCTATTCTTAAATTCACAGACGTGTTTCGATGACATTCTGGAATGCCACCGAAGAGGGATATTGACTTTAGAGTTGACCTAGTTCCGGAGTGAGCCTATATCTGACTCCTTATAGAATGGCGACTTCGGGAGTTAGAGGAACCATTATCGATTAGAGGAATTATTAGAAAAGGGTTTTATTAGTCTAGTGTTTCTCCTTGGGAATTTTTGTCATCTTAAAGTAAAGAAGAGCCGGATCTCTTAGGTTGTGCATTGACTATCGTCAATTGAACAAGGTAACGATTAAGAATCATTATCCTTTGCCTAGAATCGATGATCTTTTTGATCAAATTAAGGGAGCTAATGTGTTCTCTAAAATCGATTTGAAATCTGGTTATCATCAATTGCGTATAGCTGAAGCAAACATTCATAAAACTGCTTTTCGAACTCGTTATGGGCACTACGAATTCATAGTAGTACCATTTGGGTTAACGAATGCACCATCAGTATTCATGAGTTTAATGAATGGTGTTTTTCGTACATACCTTGATCGCTTTGTCCTGGTATTTCTCGATGGTATATTGATCTATTCGAGGAACATGAAGGAACATGAAGAACACTTGAGACAGGTATTGCAATGTTTAAGGGAAAATCAATTGTATGCGAACCTAAAAAAGTGTGATTTCTTTCAAACTGAGATTAAATATCTTGGACATGTAATATCTGGTAAAGGTATTGCTGTGGATCCTTCAAAGATCCAAGCTATTGTAGATTGGCCCACGCCTACTAATGTAGGTGAAGTCCGTAGTTTTATGGGTCTAGCTGGTTACTATAGGCTGTTTGTAGAGGGATTTTCTAGAATCGGTCATCCTATTACTTCTCTTCAAAGGAAAGGGAAGAAATTTGTTTGGACAGAGCAGTGTCAGTTGGCTTTTCAGACTCTTAAAGAAAAGTTGACTAATGCGCCTATACTGATTGTTCCTGATCCTACTAAGGATTTTGTGGTTTGCACAGATGCATCCTTAGAGGGTTTGGGAGTAGTTTTGATGCAAGATGGGCGTGTGATTGCATATGAGTCTCGCAAACTCAAAGATCACGAATTAAACTATCCCACTCATGACCTAGAACTAGCTGCAGTAGTGCATGCATTAGTTCGATGGAGGCATTTCCTATTAGGTCATCATTTCAAACTTCATACTGATCACCGTAGTTTACAATACATCTTCACGCAACCTAATTTAAATGCTAGGCAAAGACGGTGGATGGAGTTCCTGTGTGAGTACGATTTTGAAGTGAGATATGTTCAAGGAAAAGAGAACGTAGTGGCTGACGCTCTTAGTCGTCGTCGACATGAGATCTCTGATACTACTCTTGAAGTAGATTTGAGGGGTCAAATATTAGCTGCACTTCCTATTGATAGATTGTATCAGGAAGTGAGGTCAAAGATTGAATCTGGTAGACTTTTAGAAGGTCGATTTGTAGGGTATGTCCTTGAATCAGATGGTATATTACGACATTTAGGTCGTATTTATGTACCACATTTCGAGGGTCTACGTACTTTAATTATGACTGAAGCTCATCAAGCTCCGTATTCAGCTCATCCAGGAGTTAAGAAAATGCATGCTGATCTTCGGCAATTGTATTTCTGGCCTGGTATGAAACGTGATATTGCTGATTATGTATCGAGGTGTCTTGAATGCCAGTGAGTCAAATCTGAGCATCAACATATCGCTAGATTATTGTAGCCACATCTCATTCCTGAATGGAAATGGGATATTATATCCGTTGATTTTATTGTAGGGTTACCTACGTCATCACGTCGACATGATGCCATTATGGTAACTGTTGACTGTTTGACTAAAGTAGCTCATTTCTCACCAGTACGTTCATCATACAATGCTTCATCCATAGCTAGGATATTCATGGAGGATATCGTTAGATTACATGGGATTCCTCGTAGGATTATATCGGATAGAGATCTCGTATTTACTTCAGCCTTATGGACTTCTTTACAACATGCTTTAGGTACCCAGTTGAACTTTAGTTCAGCGTATCATCCTCAAACTAATGGACAAATGGAAAGAGTTAACCAAATATTAGAGGATATGCTTAGGATGTACGTAATGGACCAACAGTCACGTTGGGAGGATTATCTGTACTTAGTAGAATTTTCTTACAATAATGGATATCAGAGTTCCATAGGTATGCCACCATTTCAGGCATTATACGGTCGTCCTTGTCAAACTCCACTAAGTTGGGATCGACTAGAGGATAGAGTATTACTTGGACCTGAGATGCTTCGTGACATGGAGCAACAGGTTGATCATATTAGAGAGCATTTGATAGCAGCTCAGGATAGGCAAAAGAAATATGCTGATGCACATAGAGTAGACCGACAGTTTGCTGTTGGTGATAGAGTGTTTCTTCGAGTGCAACCGCAAAGGAGTCCAATCCGTTATGGAAAAGGCTCTAAGCTTGCACCTCATTTCGTTGGACCATTCGAGATTTTAGAGAGAATTGGTCTGTGGCGTATCGACTCGCCTTACCGCCCAGTTTGTCTCGTATTCATGATGTTTTTCATGTATTAGTTCTTAGACCATATCATCCCGATATATCTCATGTACTTGATTGGAATGCGTTACAGGTAGAGGACGGGCAGTTGGCTTTGGAGCCCGTGGCCATTCTACAGTGTCGGATGCTCGGTCTTAGGGGTCAAGACGTTGATCAGGTGAGGGCCCAATGGGATCCTAGCCATGAGGCTTCTGCTACTTGGGAGGATGCGACACGAATGAGGGAACTTTATCCCTATCTGTTCGCAGGCTTTCAGGAGCAAGCCTGATCCTAGGGGGGGAGGATGAAGTACCCCTCCGTTTATGCTCATGTTTTTCTGCTGTTATGTTTTCATACTGTTAGATTATGATATCTTGTTTGGATATTTTGATCGCTGGCATTGAGCGATAGTGGATTTATTCTGTGATATGATGATACATTGTATGGTGATTACTAATTTTAGACATGCTTTGAGATAGTGTAGAGTTTTATTTTCAGATGATTATTGCTATGTACATGTTTATGATGGACTAACTGTTAATTTATTTCATCAGTCTGATGTGACGTGTATTAGTGTGGAGAATGGAATTGCATTACTCGCTTGTGAGTGCCCTGTGATGTCTGTGATTTTCTCCGCACGGTGTGCCTGTTCAATGCTTTATATATATATATGTATGCATGTTATTGCTTGGTTGCAAGAATTGTAGGTACATGACACCGACTCCACTTGGGTACTCAGGTCTGAGCGTGTCAAGACTCAACGGATACGTTGATTGGGAGATAGTAGTTTGGTTTACCCTAGTCTAGTTTATAACCCGGTCACTGTACATTGTCAGTTTTAGTTTGAGTTTTGGTTGTCTTGTCTTTTCTTGATTAGATTAAATTGCTTTGATAGGAAAATCTGGTCAATTTTAATAATAGTTTATTATGTCTTATTTTCTGTTATTTAAATTGATTTTTAATATTGAAAGAAATTAGTTATATGTTATTTAATTAATTAGTTAGCTTATTTGGTTAAATGGTTTGATCTTAAAAGATTAAACTTATTTAATTAAATAAATAAATAAATTAAATTAAATTAATTAAATGTGTGAATAGATTTAATATTTAAAATTAAATAATTTTTGTGAAATGACATGCTTTATTATTAAATTTATTTGCTTTTGAAATTGTCAAATTTAAAATAAATTAATTAATTTGCATGCAAATTGAAAATTGGCAAGATTGCCGAGAAGTGGTGGAGAAGATATTTTGCAACCACTTCTCGACATGTGTGCCAGTGCAATAATTGTTTATTGTTGAGGAAATTTGTTTACGAAGGATAATTTGGATCTGGGGAAATCACAAAGGTTATGCTATTATTCACGAGAAAATATTTTGGTGCTCTGTAAAATTCTTGGTATATGCTTTTTGGTTCTTTTGTTGCAAATTTGTGGAAGATCTCTAGCTTTTGGTTATTTCTGGAATTGGTTTTCGGGAAATAATTTGGAAGCTTCAGGCAATAGAGGCAACAAAAGCTTTCTTCACCAGTAAGCAAAGGAAAACATGTATTCATCTTGTAAATATTTATTTCGTTGGTTTTGAAAGGAAATGTTTCCGTAAAGAAAACTAGTTTAATTTAAATCCCTGTTTTTCACGCACAAAGATTGTTTACTATATTTTGTTGTGTAAAATTTTGATGGCTTTAGAAAGCTTCTGTAGAATTTTCTCTTTGAAATATATTTAAAATTTTGTGAGGGAAACAATTGTTAAAAGAGAAATTAAACCTTTGGGGAAATTTGGTTTTGAACGAAAATATTGTGCATGAATCTTTGTAAACCCTGATTAAAAATTCTACAATTTTTCCAATTTCCCCACTGTAACCCCGTATAAATTTATTTATTTCTCTGTTTTTAAAAAAACCCTGTTGAAAATTTGTTATATATATATATATTTAATCTCATATATGAATTGGATTGTGAAATGTTTTAGAATTTATATATATATAAATTTATGTGAAAATTTTCTTTAAAATCCATGCACCGTACAGGCGAATTTTATTAAAATTCGGATCGAAACTCATGGAAGTATTTTTTTTCCGGATTTTGTTTAAAAAAAAAATCACAGTGGGTTTGGGGAGGGACGAAACCCTCCCCTCCCCCTTATGGTGCCATGGCTCAGGAGCCCTGGTAAGGTGCGGCCCCCCACAGGGAGGTCGCGGGCAGCCAAGGGTTTCCAAAGTTTATTTTATTTTAAATTTTCTTTTAAAACGAAAATTCACAAACGCGATTTTTAATTGTTATAATTTTTATTTATAAATATATATCTATATTTATATATATATATATGTATATATGTATATGAATATATATATATATATATATATGTATATATATGTATATAATATGGGAATAAATAAGTTCAAATTGAATATATATGATTATATATATGTTATGTTAGGAAAAATAATTTTGGAGTTCTTAAGATAAAATATATTATTATTTAAATTATGTTGCATGTAAAAAAAATTAAGATTGAGAAAATTATAGAATATTATATATAGTGAATTTGTGAAAATCAGAAAAATAGATTAAATGAAGTATTTATTTTTCTTGATTATTAAAATAGATCTTTTATTAAGACGATTTATAAATATGTTGTTTTCAAACTGATACATATGGATTTAGTATATCCAAATGATAGATGTGAATTTGCTTTAAATTGTTTTAATTTTTGCGATTGGGAAAATTGGGAAAGTCTCAAATGATCAAGTCTTCTAGACCAAATGTTAAATGGGGATTGTGATTGTTAAGTTAAATTCTTGTGTTAACTAAGGATGTGTACATGGCTTTGCATGGTGGTTTGACACCTGTTTTATGAACAATGATTTGATGTCCGTTATAACACTGTTAGTCTTTTATATTGAATTGGTTTTATGTACACCTTGTAAACCTTAGTCAGAGAACATAGATTCTTTTGTTATGTTTAGGGGAGTGGCTTTTTGTAAGGGCCGACACACAAAGTGGTGTCAGGGTAACTTACAAAGAGTTAGTAATTCAGTGATAACTAAATAACATAGTAGTTAGATAAAAACTCTTAACAAGATGTTTATGCCTCGCTTATGACTCTTGAGCTACTACAGTCTTGAGTATAAGATAAGAAGGCCTGGAATGGAAAATCGATGTCTTGTTTCTTTAAAAGACATTCGATTCCGCAAGGATTTGCATTGTGGCCGGGTTTCGTAAGAGGTTACCAGGGTAACCCATGTTGGGGGCCAAAACCTAGGAAGAAACACCAGGGTAACCTTTGTAATATTGTGATGACACTCCACCTAAAGTAACAGTTAACCTTGTATTTGTAATACATTCAATTGTCTAAATCTGGAAGCAATGTAACCAATAGTTTGTTATGTACTAGTGTCTAGGGTTAGTAGATTATGTCTAGGTAACCATATTACTATCTCCTAGCACGGGGGGTGGACCTACGGGTACCACATGGTTGGGTGGAACGTGCACCTTACTCCGTTGGGTCCCCAGTTTGATCATGGCATCGAGAGCTTCATGGTTCGAGGGCTCGCACTTGGAAACTTATATGTACTATATCATTGTAAATTGTAAATCTTGTATTTGAAAGCATCCCTCAATTGTTATGAGGTGAACAATGTAAATGTAATTGTAATTATAATTGAACTACCTCATCAGATGGATGAGTATTGTATATTCTATCAAATGCAATGTATGGAAACATGTTTGTACCTTATATTATCTTAAATGGAGTATTAAATGAAATGCAATGTTTACCTTTATGTTAATGTTAATTATTATGTGCAATGCGAAATACTAAAGTCGCTTATGGAAACTCAAAGTAGTGTAACGTCGCATAGCTTAATGAATGTATGCAACTAATTAACTTAATAATTAAAATTTTAAAAAAAAATTATTACACTTTTATACACAATTGCAACATTCCTGAGGTTATTATGACGGGGCATTATAGATTCCAAACCAAACTCAGCATAATCAAATTACCTATGGATATGTGTAAATTTGTGTATTTTCATTTGTGTTGACGTAGTATAAAATTTGGTAATTTGTTGTAATGTAAGCTGAAATTAGAGGTAGTATATATACTTGTATATATATACTTATACCTGTACAACTATGTATAGATATATACATATATACATGTATATCTATTAAGTCCATATCAATAGAATAAAGTTGCTTTGTAAATAATTGTATATATAGAAAGAGCTTGTGTTTTATATTTTAAATAATTGGTATTAGATAAATGAAAAGTTAGATTTAACTCTCCTCGTTAAATATGAGTGAGGATGTCTCTTATAATTAGTTGATCATGTTGGTTAGTTAAATCTGGGAATTAAATAGGGAAAAGTGATTTATTATATTTAAATAATTGAAGGCATTATTAGATATATGAATTAGAATATCCTTGTGGTTAATTAATGATTGATGATCTCCTTATGTTTTTTTAATCATTAAAATTGTTAATTTACCATGAAATTTGATTATTGAGTTCACACGTTACTGGGTAAATGGTTAATTAGGTAAAAAGTGGTTTAGTAGTGAGTATCATGAGATACAGAATAATGACTTTCATGAGAGTCATGTTTGCTTGATTATTTGTATGGAAAATTGTGTTTGATTTTGGTATTGGGAGATTTTGGTAATTGTCTTAAGTGGGAAATGTTGCTTTATCCCTTTTGCCAAAGGTTTCAATAAATAAAAGAATTAGAGTATAAATTAATGGTTGTAAGTTATTAGCCAAATTGTAAGTTTGTAGGTAATTAGTGGTTGGGTATCATGTGTGGAGAAAATTGAGGTCTCCCTTGGATGCCTGTTGGTTGATTTTATGATTGATTATTGTGTTGGATTTTGATATTGAGTTGAATTTTGGTTATTGTTTAATGGAGCGAGCTTTCTGGTGTCAAATGGTTGTTGTGAGGCTTCCAAAAATTGGGAAAGAGAATTTTCTTATTATTGGTTTCATGTTGAGTTATTTGTGAATTGTTGTTCTATACTTGATTATGTTTATATGGGTTTTAGCCTTGCACGTGGAAATTGTTTTAGTATGGAGATCTTGTGTGAGGTGGTGCATGCCTCACTTTATGTGCTTATTTTTATGGCTTTGCTAGTTTTTGCAAGTTGGCTATACCTTGTGTGATGTGTTGAGTTTCTAGTTGTTAGTAGGGGGAAGTGGCTCTCAATGGGGGTCCGACACACAAAGTGGTAGGTCCAGGGTAACTCATTGAGAGTTTCTTAATCAGTGATAACCTAAAATAAATTAGGGGGTTGGATAGTTCACATTAATCAAGATAATGCCTCACTAATGGCTCAAGTGCTTGTTTAGGCTTGAGATGAGTGGGAAGGCCTGGAATGACAAGATCAACTTCCTGGTCTGACTGGAAGGTATGTTGATCTTGCATGAGTTTGTATGGGGGTCCTGTGGCCAATAGAGGTGGCCAGGGTAACCTAGGATGGGGGTCTGGTAGCCTAGGAAGGTTACGCTAGGGTAACCCATAACAAGCCATGTGATGACACTCCTCCTTATAGAAATCTAGCATTCCCATTTCTTGTGTTCACTTTGTTGTTGCGTACCTCTAGAAGCGGTCATTGTTGTGACTTGTTTGTGGTATTTGTATGTTGGAGTCTTGTTACCTCTTTGTGTCATGCTATTGTCTTCCTATCTTCTTGGTGGTGGTACCTTACCATTATCTCCTTGCATGGGGGTGGACTTTAGGGTTCCACATAGTTGGGTGGAATGTGCCTTGTACTCCATTGGGTTCCCTCACTTTTTTTGTGTTTGTGGTGATTACTCCTTGATTTGAAGACTTTTGCACTTGTACTTGTTCATGTGGATTGTCATTACATGTACTTGTAATTATATCATAATTCTACTGTATTATGTATTTACTTTTGATGTACTCTCCTCTCTCATTCAAGGAGATAATGTTGTAATTTATTATTGAAACCAATTGTAAAAATATCCCATGTATGGTAAATTCAATGGATCTTTGATGTTATTATATTGTTGGCATGAAATGGATAATTCATAGTAGCTGATCTTGTGAAAGTGATGGTTAAATGAAATTCTTGTTGTTGATAACATTTATTTAATGTAATATGTTATAGTTCTTGTTAGTTTAGCTAATGGGAATCAAATAGTGTAGTCACAGACCTTAGAGGACTTAGGTTAGAATTTGAGTTAATGTTTCATTTATAATCGTGTGAATATTGCACTTTCAATTTTTTTTTTTTCTGTTTTAGTTGTTAGTGTGTTGTTCGCTAGGGTTTCGTGGTAGGGGTGTTACACTCTTTCAAGGGTCCATAAGACTAATTTCTTTGAATATCCTTAATTTCAACACCATATGGATCACACATGTGCATCTCATAACTCTATTTTTTTGCCTCTATAAGACTTGAAATAACTTCATTTCTGCCTCCACACTCTTCTTCATGGAGTAACAAGACTATCTCATTCATAAACATTATTCTCAACTATAGATCAAACCTTGAATTTTCCTTATAAGACCTTGTATCTTCAACTGAAAGGGTGAATACCAACTTACTTGCTTCATCCATCCTCTCCATGCCATGAGATTCTATCAACTCATGCTTGTTTTCATTGTTCTACTTCAAAAGGTTCTACAAGTCATCATGGTTTTGTTCTCCATTTTGAGAAACTTTATTGGAATGCATGTTCTCAGCCTCTTCAAGTGAACATCCTTGGATTTTATTTACTCTCCATTTGGTTCCAAAAGATAAGTTTTTCTTTTCCTCCTTTACCATCATGACATCACTAGCAAACAAACAATGAGAAGTAAAGTCAATTTGAAAACTTTGTGGCTTCCATGTCTTCTTTGATGCATTGTAGATTGGCATCTCCTTCTCCTACTTAACCAATAGGTTCACATCTTCAACAAGGTTTTCATTCATATGATCTTCTTCAACAAGTATAGGTCCTTCTCCAAATTCACAAACGATAGTTTCTTCATACAAGAACTAATCCTCATGCTTCACTATGCCTCAATCTTTCCTACACTCAATCCTTCATGGATTCTTAACCTCTTCTTTTCTATGGAATTCATCCTATGTCTCAACTTTTTCAAAAGTAACCAAGTCAAAGGCCACTTAACCTTTTTCCTTATCTTCCATCCACTTTTTTGAGTCTTCAACAGCTCCATCAAGCAATCCAACCTCTCTCTTATCTCATTTGTTTCTTTTTCTATGTCCAAATTTCTCTCTTGGACATCTCCAATTATCTTCTTGTGAAAAATTCCTCCTATCAATCCCTTCATCTCTCTGTTCATATCTATCCTATGGCTTTTATACCTCCTCTGAGCTCCAATAAGTTCTTACCTCTCTCTCAAATCTTTGTCCATATACTTTGATGTACTTTTTCTTCTTCAACAGGTACTTTGTCACTTCCAACTAGACACCTCACGTAAGCTTCCTCCTTGGTCTTTTGGTACCTCTACAATTATCTCACCCAAGCTTCTCTCCTTTCTTGGTCTATTAACAATTCTCTAATCTTCACCTAGGTCTATTACACCCTAGTATTTTGATCTCTTTACTCAATGCCTCAATGAGCCTCTACCTAAAATCACCTTTTCATTGATGAATTCAACAAGATACATCAAACTCTCAACTTGTACCTTGTGGATGGATTTCTTCACCATCTCTCTCTCTCTCTAAGCTTTGTTTGCTCCTCCTCTAGAGCCTTCAAAGGCCTATAGGGCTTCCTTTTTCACAAATTCTTTTTCTCAAAACTCTCTAAGAGTTCTCCTTTCTCTTCCACACTGAACCTACACTCATAGAATTTTATGTCTTTCTAGGAGCTTATCTTAAGCTCTGATACCAAATTGATGCCTTCCTAGCTCAGCCATACTCACATCAACTTGGATCTTTACCTTGAACACTTGCTTACAATATATCATGCCTTCATTATTCACATGAATTCTAACCTTCATGGCCATTTACTATGACAGATCTTATCTAGACTCATGAACTAGATCACATGACCTCAACTTGATATGTACATGCAATGAACTAATCAATTCAATCTCCCAATAGCTCACACTAGGTTTACTCTAGGCCTAGAATAAGACCAAATTTTGATTGGAAGATCTATAGAAATTCACCATGGTTTGAAAACACTTGGATATAACTAAATTCACTATACCAACCTTATACATGCATGTGTAGAGCTCTATGATCAATATAACATGTACTTGCTTTGTAAGTGGTCTAGGAGCTTTTACCCTTTCTTAGAGATATTTTGTCATAACTCCCTTCATACACCTGATAATAGAGATATGAAACCTGATTTGAATACCCTTTTGGTCCTTATTAAACATATGTAAAAATTAGGTAGGGTTGTTTTATATAGAATAGGTAAAAATTGGGCTATTAAAGTCAAATTAAACCTATTTTTGAGGACTATTTTGGAACAACAAAGGGTAAATGGATTGATCAGGCAATAATATTTATAGAGGTGGTGTAAATATATGAATATATAACATTTCTAAACACTCACCTTGATATTATCACTCAAAAAATGCAGTCATACTACCTTGTAGAAGCCTATAGACGAAGGGTTTGATGAAAAAGAATTTGCACGTGTGAAGTAGGTATAAACTTGGCACACTTTTCTATATGTCTATAAGCATCAATAATCCAAAATTTGGAGAGTTTTGGCCAGTGGAAACATAAAGTAAGCCCTTTCCCTATTTTGAGGTGAAAAAACACATAATTAGGCCTTAAAATCACAAAACTGGGTGTCAAGACTTCAAATAAATTTCATTGGCCTTGTTTTGACCTTGTGGAAGTGTATAATCCTTCACAGAGGTGAAATTCTTGCTGTATATTCCTACTGTCAAACTTTAGATTGCCATCCTTCATTGACAACATGATGGTTTTATATAAACATGACTAAAACTTAATAAAATCACCTAAAATTTCACACTTGCATTATTTTTGTCATACATCATCTGTACATTCATAATTCTAATGTATTTATGAAGAATTTTTTTTTTCCCTATCTTTATCTCATCAAAATTCTCTCCTAAAGTCACTCAACTAACCCTAAAGAAGCTCAACATTGCTAGGAAGGGAAAACCAGTTAAATATCACTATTGCACACCTATATGACTCCCTTTCCACTTCATTTACATGATGACAAGGCTTCATGCCCTTATTTAGTCTATAATCACTCATACCAATCCAAACTTGACCTTTACAACTCATTTACAAGGACTTATTTACCTCCACCATGACATTTACACAAATTTGAAATTTTAACTACATACAAATGGACGGAAACAAACTTGGATCATACCTATCAACCTATGCCTTTTGAAAATATTATTATCTATCTCTAGCTAGCAATGACTCTACTGCATCATGCTACCAAGGAGCAAAAAAGAGCTTCCATCATTTGTTGTTGTTGTGCATTAATTCTTCCACACTTTCACCTAGCTTGATGCAATCATCTATGTTGATTCTTCAACTGGTTGATTCCTCCATTTGATCAGATATTGAAAGTACTCTTTGCCTCTTGTTTTCTTTACCATTTTCTTGTCCAAAATTGGCTTAGGTTGCTTTGGTGTCTCTTTGGGAAACTGTTCATGATTTTTCATCTTTTCTTGTTGCTTCTTGGTCATGTTACTGTTGTTTCTGATTTATCCATCTCTATCATTCATCTGTTCACCTTTCTTTTCTTCTTTCTGATCCTCATATCATCTTGGGTCCCATGGTATTCTTTGGAATGATAAGGAATGACTTGTTTTAGCATGCTCTTCAAATGAGAAACTTTCTTTCTTCTTGGTTCCAACCTTCCTCATACAATTTTTACCTATACCTGCATATACAACAAACATATCAGAGATAATCACATGCCCATTAGGATCTTGACTCCATTCTTTGTCACTCTTTCAAGCTTTAATGTTTTCATAGTGGAACCTCCATGTTTTTATGTTCTCACAATCTTCATTGTCATAATGGATTCTAAGGTATCCATCCTTAACTATCAATGAATTTATTTTCTCATACATTATGGTCTTCAAAATACCTTCCTCTTTCTTATTGCCTATGTCTGTAGTAGTTTCCCACATCGTACCAATCAATTTTCTTTTAACACAACAACTGAATCTCCACTGGTTGTTTTTTAGACCTTGCTCTTCTATGATTCTAAGGACTTGTTCTTAAACCAAAAAATGCTTCATATCCCCTGTTTCAATTCCTATTTCTTTGACATTATTGCATGCTTTTTCTTTCTTATTAGCTTCTTTTTCTTCTTTAAGATTTATTGGCTCTTGAAGTGTAATTGTATTTTCCAAGTCTATTATACATGCCTTTTTCTCAAATTTTCCTTTCACTTGTATGATCTTGTTCTCTTTGTATAACTCTTTTCCGTTTCAAGTATCTTGACCTCTTTGTTGTTCCACTAGTTCTTGAGGCACATCCTTTTTCACCATATTTGTCTCATATGTGACTTTCTTCTTATTATTCTCTTCTCTTATCAACTTCCCTATTTGAGGTCCTTCAAGAGATTATTCCACCAACACACTTGTACCTACATAACTCACAAAAGTGCTAAACATAACACATTGAGACTTGTGAGTCTCCTCAAGCAACCTTACTATCTCCTTTTGTAAATCTTCCTTACTCACTACTTCATCATCCTCCTCTTGTGTGAGGGTCTTCATAAGCTTAAATTATTCTTCTTTTATAGATTCCTCATCTCTTATGAGGTCTAAGTATTCAGGCTCTTACATGACTTGATGCCCAAGTTTCTCTTCTTCTTTACTATATTCTTTCACTTCTCTTTCCCCTTTACCTCCTTCTTCATGAGGTAACACAACTAATGACTTACCATACTCTAGACCTTTAGTCACTGCTTTAGGCTGCATATTAGACTTTATACTCATTTCATGAGATCTTATGCCTTCATTAAACTCTTCAATTGAAATAACTACCTCCTTAGTCAAAGTAATTTCTTCAAATTTTTCTTCATATTCAATGGTTTCAGCTACTTGCATGATCAACTCCTTTAGGAATTGTAGATCAACTTGCTCTCTCAAAGGTTCATAAGACTGATTTCTTTGGATTTCTTGAGTTTCAACACCATATGGATCACACATGTGAATCTAATAACTCTATTTTTCTACCTCTATAAGACCTGAAATCACTTCACTTCTACCTCCACAATCTTCTTCATGGAGTAACAAGACTATCTCATTCACAAACATTATACTCAACTACAAATCAGACCTTGAATTTTCCTTATAACACCTTGTATCTTCAACTAAAAAGGTACATACCAACCTACTTGTTTCATCCATCCTCTCCATGCCATGAGATTCTATCAGCTCATGCTCATTTTCATTATTTTGCTTCAAAAGGTTTTGCAAGTCATCATGGTTTCTTTCTCCATTTTGAGAAACTTTATTGGAATGCATGTTCTCAACCTCTTCAAGTGAACATCCTTGGCTTTTATTTGCTCTCCATTTGGCTCCAAAAGACAAGTTTGTCTTTTCCTCCTTTATTTTCATGACATCACCTACAAACAAATACTTAGAAGTAAAGTCAATTTGAAAACTTTGTGGCTGTCATGTCTTCTTTGATGCATAATAGATTGGAATCTTCTTCTACTTAACCAATAGGTTCAAGTCTTCAACAAGGTTTTCATTCGTATGATCTTCTTCACCAAGTATAGGTCCTTCTTCAGGTTCACAAATGATAGTTTCTTTGTATAAGAATTGATCCTCATGCTTCACCATGCCTCAATCTTTCCTGCACTCAATCCTCCATGGATTCTTAACCTCTTATTTTCTATGAAATTCATCCTATGTCTCATATTTCTCAAAAGTAACCAAGCCAAAGGACACTTAACCTTTTCCTCATCTTCCATCCATTTTTTTTGTCTTTAACAACTCCATTAGGTAGTCCAACCTCTGTCTTATCTCATTTGTTTCTTTTTCTATGTCCAAATTGCTCTCTTGAACATCTCCAATTATCTTCTTGTGACAACTTCCTCCTATCAAGCCCTTCATCTCTTTGTTCATATATATCCTCTAAATTTTATACCTCCTCTGAGCTCCAATAATCTCCTACCTTTCTCTCAAATCTTTGTCCACATACTTTGATGTAATTTTTCTTCTTCAATAGGTACATTGTCACTTCCAACCAGACACTTCACATAAGCTTCCTCCTTAGTCTTTTGGTACCTCTACAATTATTTCATCCTAGCTTCTCTCCTTTCTCTATCTATTGAAAATTCTCTAATCTTCACCTAGGTCTATTACACCCTAGTCTTTTGATCTCCTTGCTCAATCAATGAGCTTCTACCTGCAATCACCTTATCATTAATGAATTCAACAAGATACATCAAACTCTCACCTTGTACCTTGTACATGGATTTATTCACCATCTCTCTCTCTCTTTGAGCTTTTTGTGCTCATCCTCTCAAGCGTTCAATGGCCTTTAGGGATTCCTTTGTCACAAGTTCTTTCTCTCAAAACTCTCTAAGAGTTCTCCTTTGTCTTCTACACTTAACCTACAATTGTACAAGTTTATATGTCTTTCCAAGAGCTTCTCCTAAGCTCTGATGCCAAAATGATGCCTTCCTAGCTCACCCGTACTCACATCAACTTGTCTCTTTACCTTGAACACTTGCTTACAACCTCTCATGTCTTCATTATTTGAAATATCCCACCCCTTGTTGAGATATTTTCTAAACTAAAAATCTTCCTATAATAACTTTTGGTTTTACAACTTTTAGTTTTTTGGATGATTTTGAATGATTTTAAAGATATAAACCATGAAATTGCAAATAACATATACAATTGCAAATGAAATGATATATGGAAGTAAATACTTGAATGATACAAATCTGATTTGTAATAACTTTGCAAATTACAATATATATATTTAAATTAGACTTCACTTCTTTTGCAAACACAATATAGTCATACCCAGAATGTAAATACATTTGATACAATTCTGAAACTTATAATAGCAAGTTCTGGAAATGTAAATCAACAATCTTAGAACCAAATTGAAATCTTTAATAACAATGTCATACCCAAAAATTCAAGACATTTAATGAAGGTTTAAAAGATCTTTATCAACAATTTTGCAACCAATTACAACAGATGGTAGACCCTCAACATTGGACACCTAACTCAAACAATGAATTTCTCCATGCATTAACTGTTGTTGTTTGAAAGATAATGATTAGCCACCCTTGAATGAAGAGAGACAATGCTCAAAGTCTAGGCGATTTGGTCTAGGATCAACATGCCAACGTCTAGGTACAATACAACCCTCTTCAAGCAAAAGAACAACCTCTTAAAATTCCCATGTGGCAGCCAATAGTGTTGGCTAGAACAATTAAAAGTTCTTCATTGATTGATCTTACAATAATCTGATATTAGCTCCTTAAAACCTTGTAAATTCTAAAATTAATCTCTCCAGATTAGCTCAATGTGTCTTTTGATGTGAAGCAACATGTGAATGCAACCCTTAGATGATATTTCATACCCTTTGGATGCAGAATCAAAGAGATGCTATGCTCTCAAAGACCCAAATTGTAGAAAACCCTAGTTTTCCTTCTCCAAAGAAAAAGCTCTCCAAAAATGCATGTGTAGAATGATTTCATTTGCTTTTTTGAAAGCTTTAAATACCTCCTTGAAAAAGCATGCCTTCTAATGTGCTTTTTAATCATTAAAATATATTATAACACTTTCTTTTGATTTGACTTTATTAAGTCTCATTAAATAGGTGCTCAAACCAAGGTACTTTATAATTTGACTTATATCATTAAATGGCCCCATTAATATAAATTCAAATAAGTCATTATGATATGCACTTATAATAATTAATTATTATTAAAGTCTTACTTTAATAATAATTAAAATAAAATAACTCCCTCAATAATCATTATTTTCTGATTCTGTAAGTTCCAAGAGGTAATCCACTTAAACCACTGCTCACCCAAGTGCCTTACCAAAAATAGTAAGGTTGGCCTATATCACTCAACTGACTTACTATAAATAGTAAGTGCATCAAAATGGAGCTAGAAACCTTTGAATAAAAAAGCCTTTGATTACTCCAAGGATCTGGAGAGATAAACACTTCAAATGGCCATTTGGAGAACTCATTAACACTCATATAAGGCCCTCTAATCACCGTTATTAGAATACTAGGACCCCATGATAGGCTAATATGTAAAACTTTGATCCTCACTAGAAAGGGAACATTACATTATTCACATGACTTCTAACCTTCATGGCCATTTACTATGACATAGATCTTGTCTAGACTCATGAAATAGATCATATTACTTCAACTTGATATGTACATGCAATGAACTATGCAATTCAATCTCCCACTAGATCACACTAGCTTCACTCTAGGCCTAGAACAAGACCAAATCTTGATTGGAAGAACTATAGAAATTCACCATGGTTTTAAAACACTAAGACATACTTAAATTCACTATATCAACCTTATCCATGCATGGACAAAGCTATGTGATCAATATAACATGTACTTGCTTTGTAAGTGGTTTAGGAGCTTATAACCTTTCTTAGAGACATTTTTTCATAACACCCTTAATACACCTGATAATGGAGATATGAGACCTGATTTGGATACCCTTTTGGACCTTATTAAACATACATAAAAATTAGGTAGGGTTGTTTAGTATAAAATAGGTAAAAATTGGGCTATTACAATTAAATTAAACCTCTTTTTGAGGATTGTTTTGGAACAACAAAGTGTAAATGGATTGATCAGGAAATAAGATTTATAGATAGGGTGTAAATAGGAATTTCTAACATTTATAAACACTCACCTTGCAATTATCACTCAAAAAACACAAGAAAACTCAAAAAATGTAGTCATACTACCTTGTAGAAGCCTACAGACCAAGGGTTTGATGAAAAAAGTATCTACACATGTGAAGTAGGTACAAAACTTGGCATAATTTTCTATACATTTTTAAGCATCAAGAATCCAAAATTTGGAGAGTTTTGGCCGGTGGAAACATAAAGTAAGCCCTTGCCCTAGTTTGAGGTCAAAAAACACATAATTAGGCGTAAAAGCCTTCATAGAGGTGAAATTATTGCTATATATTGCTACTGTCAAAATTTAGCTTGCTGTCCTGTCATTAACAACATGATAGTTTTATAGAAACATGACTAAAACTTAATAAAATGACCTAAAATTTCACACACTTGCATTATTTCTGTCATACATCATCTGTACATTCATAATTCTCACGTATTTATGAAGAAACTATTGTTTTCCTATGTTTAGCTCATCAAAATCCTCTCCTAGAGTCACTCAACTAACCCTAAAGAAGCTCAATAGCATGCTAGGAAGGGAAAATCAATTAAATATCACTATTGCATACCTATATGACTCCTTTTCCACCTCATTTACATGATGACAAGGCTTCATGGCCTTATTTAGTCTATAACCACTCATACCAATCCAAACTTGACTTGTACAACTCATTTACAGGGCCTTATTTACCTCCATGACATTTACACATTTGAAATTTTAACTACATACAAATGGAGTGAAACAAACTTGGAACATACCTATCAACCTACACCTCATGATAATATTCTTGTCTATCTCTAGCTAGCAATGATGCTCCTACATCATTAATAAAACTAAAAGAACTAATTTTAGTTTAAAACATCATTAATATTCAAAATAATTAACATCTTTTAAAAAACTAATTGAAACTTATTTACTAGTAAATCATTAATAAAACTAAAAAAATCTAATTTACTTTAAAATATCATTAAAATTCAAAATAATTAATCTTTAAAAAAATTAATTTATTGAAAAATATCATTTATAAAACTAAAACAAGACAAATTTACTAAAAAATGTTATTGATAATTAAAATCTCTAAAATAAAATATCATTACTAAAAAAACTAATGTATTTAAAAATATCTTTAGCATGCAAAATAATTAACATCTCTATAACTATATTTTAAATACAAATTTGTAAATTATTTGTCATGCTACAATTCATCCAAAGTAGACTATGGATTCTTGATGGTATATTGTTGAAAGAACTATAATTAATGCCCATCCTCCATGAATCAAATCTTATTGGGAACAAAAATAGTAGGTTACCCACATTAATCAACCTATCTAGTTACTTCCTTTTCTCCTTCCTTTTATATGTTGAGGAGGACTTGTGTTATTTTCCCAACTTATATAACAAGATAAATATTATACCTCTATTTATATGTGTTTAGGAATGGTTGGTGTTATTTATTTCTTCTAACAAAGTTTTCATATCTATCTCACATGTAAGTACTTTGGATTTTTCGAAAAAAAAAACCTCACAACAAGTGCCACTGCATCAAATTCTATTTCATCAATGTGTTTACTGGCTCTAGAAAACTCAAATTTACATTGCCAAGTCACCAAAAATTCCCTACTTTAATGTAACCAGACCAATAGGTATGATTATAGATGGTAAGAAGTCTTGATATCAAATGCACCATTACCTTGGAAATCAATTTCATTTTAGAACAAAGATGGAAAAGATCTTTTACCTTCGTGGTTTGCACTTGAAGTTTAATACAAAATAACTTCATGAGCTTCATCCTTTTTCAAAACCACCTCTTCTATGGAGGCACATGCTATTCTTTCGCATCTAATTCACGCTCTCTAGTTTTAGCATCTAGGCCTGGGAGTTCATATTCTTCTATGACTACTTTATATTTTAATTTCAAGGTTAGTTATAAAATGTGATTTCCAACATTTCACAAAATATGCCCATCAATGTTTGTAATGTTTTTTGGAAGCATAACCTTTTCAATTTATGGAAGAGAAAAAGCATTTTTATTACATTTCTTTTCAGTGGGCTCTTTTCTTTTAGTCCAATTCAATCTAGAAAACCTCATCTCCCAAAAAATGTAAAGGTGTAAATGATATCTTCAGTTTTCATTGAAGGGCCTAACTTTTTATTAATGACCCTAAGAAGTGTTGGTACCCATACGAAACTTGATGTTTGTCCTACTTGGTGTGCATTTTTGTCATTAGTTTATCATAATTTGTGTGTCAAGTCAAGGTCAATGATAGATGATAGTGTTCTCCTGTCAGTCTGCAAATGTCTTAGTATTTTCTAATAACCTTTTTTGCAAGGTAAGGATCATAACCTCGAGTCTGATAGGGAGTAAAAATGAAGAATTTTAAGAAAAAAAAGCAGCAAATGATGAAGATGATGGGGAAAATCAATGAGGAAATAGCAAAGAAGTAGAAAAAAGACATAGATATAGCATTCAAAAAGGTGAAGGCATGCATGGAGTAAAAGTTGGAATACAATTGCAAGGAAACTAGGCATAGGTTTTCCTCCACTATGCCCTTTAAATTTCAACCAATAGTTAGCAAACAAAGCAATAAAGTGAGAAATATCTACCTAAGGTTTAAATCAACATGTCTTAGTCAAGGCACACCTTTGGATGACACAATCCTTATAAAACATGACCTAAATCTTCAGGGAATAATTAAAACAGATAGAGAACACTTTTTAAGTTATTGAATCGTCTCAAAACTCCACCCAAACATTAGAAACATGGATAAAAACAACTAAGCTCTGCCTACACATAAATACAACTAAAATCAAACTTTGGTGTTATTTTGGAGTGACATTACCATCTCAAATTTCTATCACAAAGTAGCAAGGTGTGTAGGAAAACATGCTCAAAAGGAAAAGCATTTTAGCATTAAATGGTGCATGAATCATGTGACAATGACAAGTTGAAACCTTGCTAAAAAAATTTCAAGGTCCTTAGTGAAAAGCATCTAGGATTTTCTCATGAAATAAGAAAATGAAATGAGGTACCATTTGGAAGTGGCCGTGCTAGGTAAAGCTCCACCTAAAGCCATGAAACAAGGCAATAAACTTATAAAAGCACACACAAATATGGAAAAAAGACAACTTAAGTCATTTAGGCATCATTTTTTAGTGGCAGAGCCAATGTGAAATTCCACTAAGTTGAAGAAAGGTGGAAAATGTGTCATAAAAACATGCCAAAGACATAAAATAGTGGCAAATACCTTATGAATTTTTCCTAGCATTGAAAGAAGAAAAGGTAGTCTAATTGAGCACCGTTTTCTAGTGGTTGTGCCAACATAAAGTTCCATTGATGTCTTAAAATAGGGCAAGTGCATTATGAGACTCTACCTCAAACAAGGAGGTCAAATAACTTAAGTTGGAGCAGTTTTTCTTTGGCTTAGCCACTTACTTTCTCCACCATCCTTAAAGTAGAAAGAAAGCATGAGGTGTCTTTATATTAAGGATGACAACATTTCAAACTTGGAAAACAGTTCTATCTACTATTCATAGCAAAAATAAGATATATTTATCTAATTTTTGCAGGTTTGAAGTCTGATTTGAGGCACCATAGTGAAGGATTTTCAAAGTTTCTATAGGTGAAGTGTTTCAGCATCAACATCATCTTATTCTTCATATTCTCATTACCTATAATTGCTATTGTATGTTGTTAAATCACTAGGAAACCAAGCTGATTCCAGGAATGAAGCATCCCAATTTTGGATTCATATTCTAAACCTCTGTGGATTCAAATAGGGTTCAAGAGTTTTGCATTCCAAAAATTCCCAGTCAATAGCAAATAAACTCGAGAAAATTGAAACTATGACATGGCAATTCTAGTGTGATTTCATCAAAATTCTAGATGTAGGTGTGGACTTCAACCCATAAACACCAAAAAAAACTAAACATCAACATTTCATTCATTTCTTAGTTTTACATGAATGCAAATACAAAACATTTTCCTCTTCTACTTGAACATTTTCCTACACAACATAAAACATACCCTATGCTGCTTGGCTGGCATAACAAGCTCAAACTAGCCTCCACAAGCAATCTTTTCTCATTTTAATATTTTATGTTGATGAGCGCTTGATTTAATTGTAGTTAACCACATTCCAAAACAATGATACAACCAACTTGGATATTTTTTTCGTTGCACAATCTTCACTTTTTTGAGGAGTCGAGTAGCCAACATACTCTTACAACAACTAGAAATGGGGTTGTGTGTGGTTCTTCTAATCTACCTATACCATCTAATGTCAATGATGATGATGTTGGTATTAATGATAACTCCTATGATGCTAATTACTAATTCTAATATTGAGCAATGATTATCTATCATGACGTCCAAATTTGACAATTTGATATTGAATTAACATGTTTTATTTCAAATTTGTAATATTTATGGTGGTTTTGTTTAGCATATATAAGATATGTGGTATTATGAATTTAATTCATACTTTTAGGCTACAAACATGTATTTATTTATGATTTTTATATGTTTTTTGTATGGATGTGCCCAAAACATATCTAACCCCCCAAAAAATTGTTCTACCGATAACCATACCCAATTCCAATTTGACAACCTAGCTGCTATTCCAAATTCTACTTCCAAGTGTTGTTTTTCCATTTATGGAAAGGTACATATTCAATTTTAGACGTTTCAAATGTCACAAACAACAAAAATAAATATTTTATAGTTATGGAGTTGCATGAAAATGTGTTAAAAGGTCCCAATATATGCCTCACATAAGTCTGTGATAACCTTCTTACTCATATTAATATACTTGATTTGAAGATGGAAGAAAGAGTCCTATGGGGAGCATTTTTCCCATCTTGTTGGTGTTGGCAAAATAATCATCAATTCCAAGTTAGTGTGATTTCAACAATTTTTTTAGAGGCTCCAAAACAATTCCTAAGGATTTGACATGTTTTGAAGTCAAAGTTGCTTTATATTTTTTAAAATGTTAAGTGTCGAGTTTCTATTTTCATAACAACCACATCTAGCAATTGACATTGTCAACAATGTCTATTTTTGGATGATAGATATGAGCCTATTATTAGACCTTTTATTTTATTATTGTTTTAGCATTAGTTTGCTTTAAAGTAATTTTATTTCTACTTTTTCTGTAGATAGGGATACGATTACTTTAAATTGGTATTTTTTAGTATATTTAATTAATATTATTTAATCCCTAAAAGCTACTTGAAGAGCTTATAAATAAGAGTTTTGAACACATAAATTGCCAATAAAGTTGAAGTCATACTTTTGTTGCAAAAGCTATTATTTAATTGAAGTTGTTGTATTATTTAGTGATTGCGTGCTTATAATTTGATTGAGTAATTTCAAAGGAGATCACATTAGTTGAGCTTTGTATGTGTGAAACAATCTTTCTAAATTGTAGTTTTGAATATTTTTTAGTGACTGCTTTATAAAATCATTTAATATTCAATTTATTTAGGATCTCCTATTGATGTGAATATTGATCACCTCTTTATCCAATCATAAGTATTCTTTTATTTTTAGTCTTGTGCTGCAACAAAATGTTGGTCTCTTCTTTAGTCAATAGGCGATTGAGTTTATTAATTTTTGATTGAATTATTTTACCCTCCTTTACATCTAAAAAAATCACAACAAGGTTCGATTGCTAATAATCTAGCACATAGATTGCATTAAAGGCAAAAACATAGTCAATTAGTAATTTGAATTTATGCAAATCCCCCTATTGAAAACTTGTATGGTGTGCATACTTTTAAATTTTGTTTATTACTTTAGTCGAGGGTTATTTTTAGGTTTAGTTAGATCTCAATGAGCTTTTACATATAATTTGAAAAAAGGTTCTACTGTATGTGTTGTTTCATTTTATGTTGTCCTAATAAGAAAAAATTAAAATGCTAACAAGAAAGCAATCAATAACAATGAAATTAAGCTTGAACTTTGCATTGACTAAAGCCATTGCATAAGAAAGCAACAAAAATATATCTAGAGTTCCATGCTAAACATATATAAAAGACAAGAAAACCAAATACAAGAAAATATTTACAACTGATGAATAATGATCAAGTTAGAGAGAGAAAGTACCTAGAAACACAATCAACATGGTAAATTCGAACGAACAACAAAGAGTCTTCAAATCCTTCATAAATTATATGGCTTCTATTATTTATCAATTCCTCAATTGGATTTTTTCATTCACACATAAACATTTCAATCAGCTGAAATAATTGACATTAAAGAAAATGCCTATAAAGCTCAAGTAGGTTCACCTGCATATAAATAATCAAGTACACCAAATCCAAATATATATTTATGCACAATATAGTGAATGAAATACAAAAAAAGCACGTTGGTCCTAAATCCTATATCTAAAGTCACCATTTCAAACAAAGTTGATATATGTAATGGTCATTTAGTTGTTCTATATCAACGATTGTTATTCAACCTCTTTGGAAGAAATGGAATCCCTCAAAATATTCATGGATCCTCATAAAATGCCACTATAGGTACCAATTGGCACATACAGTCCATAAACTAGCATAAGTTGGCTTAGGTGGCTAGATATGGTCTCCACATCACCTTAGGTAGCTTCCAATTTGCCTACACATGTATTTAAAGCTCCAATTGAGTTTAAATTTTGGCTTCTTGAACTAGGGGAGTTCTTGGGGTTCTAGCTTGCTAGAGCACAAAAAACTTAGTTTAATTTATTTTTGGTATTATATTTTAGTCTTTTTTTTGTGTTGCTCATCAAGTTATTTAATTCATTATTGATGAAACCCTCAAGATGGTTTATTATACCTTAATATGAGAAATTTCATTGTACTTCTAATAATTGCAATCCACCAACTCACCATACCAACTATTGAGGTGTGTATCTTGGTATTTATCAGCTTCCAGGATTTCTCAAATTTCTATTTATATTTAAATTAATTTGTGTTTCCGAATACAATGCATTTATATATGTTTTCCTAAAATTTAAATAATTTTTCTTACAACTGCTCTTTTCTAATTAATAATTTTACTTAATTTTTTACCATATATCTTGTTTCTAACATTATTTACATTGTTTGTCTAAGTTACCAATTTGAGTTCTACTACCCTAATTTTGTGAAGTTTCCCCTCAAAATTTTAATGCTACTACCTAAATTTACCATGCAAGCATGTGAAAGGAGACCAATCATTATTGAAGGAAAACAATCCTTTTAGAAAAATAATCCTTTTCAGCTCTATCAAACTATTGAAGGAAAAATAAAATTCTGGCAAATCGAAGAGCAATTTTCACAACCTTTTTGGTGTCCAATGCATTCGACATAGTTTTCAAAACCTCATTGATATCCAATAAAGGAAGATGAATCAACAACTCAAATATTTTCCTTAAACTCTTGCATTGTCTCAACGATTCAAGAAGTTGTGAAAACATCATCAACACCCAACAAGTTTCTCACAACCATGTAAGTTCTCATAAGCCTGAAAAATCCAATGAGTATTCTCCAAAGTTGGAAGAAAATGAAGATTTAAAAAAGTATATTGGCACACAACAAGGTTCTCAAAACCTTGTCAAATGTAATGCCCCGCCACACAACCCTAGAGGAAGTTGCAATTAACTACTCAAAAGTACTAATTTTTTTTTTTTTTTTAAATGCAAATAACATGCAAGTTCACTACCCATTGCAACAACCTCTAAGGTTACGAGACTGAGATTAATTTAAAACCCAAACAAGAAACATGAATTGAAACCATAACATTTAATTACTTAACAAATTAAGAAACACATACATTCCAAACATGATAAATTACATCAAAGCACAAGAGATGCCACATGTTTTCAATTAACGATAATTTACAATATGATTACAACTCTCATTCCCTGAATGAGGTAAATCCAATAAGAAGGATTACAAATTACATCCTCCACCTCGATACAATGAGGGGTAGTAAAATTACAATAATAACTGGAAAGAATAAAGCATGAAATAAACTGGATCCCACGAGCTCTCCAACTGGAAATCTTGTCCACACGAACAAGAAGATGACCCAATGGATTAAGGTGCACATTCCACCCAACCATGTGATACCCGAAGGCTCACCCCCCGTGCTAGGAGATAGTAACAAGGAATTCCTATACAAGACCATCTACCTCTAGAAACAGGCTAACTCACACTAACACAACCAATCACATGAACCATACGACCATACAAAAACACAAGTACAACTCTAACATTACTGACATAAGTCACATTGCTTTAAAAAATAAAACAGAGCAAGTATGATAAGAAGACCATACACATAAAATCATGTACCAACTGTTGTTGTAGAAAGAGTGTCATCACATAGCTTGACATGGGATATCCTCTGGGAATCTTCCTAGGCTCTGACCCCCACTATGAGTTGTCCTGGTGGCCTCTACCAAATCCCAAAACCCATACTCACTCATGCGAATCAAATACCTCTCGTAAAGACAAGATAGATGACTTTGCCATTCCAGGCCTTCCCACTCATCCCAAGCCTATACGAGCACTTGCGTCCATGAGTGAGGCTCAATTATCTTAATTAGTGTGAAATACTACCTAACTTCTAAGTACATTGATTTAGTTATCACTTGATTAAACCACCTCTGAAGGTTATCCAGTTTACCTCTTTGGGCTCTGGACCCTAACAGAAGCCACTCTTCTACTTGACAACATACCAAACAACACCAATCACCAAGGGAATCCCAAGTGCATACCAACAAGATAAAACCACTCCAACTCTAGGAGGAACACATAATGAAAACTCACTCCAACATAGGAGGCAACAAAAGTCAAACCCTCTCTAAATACTGGAGGAAACAAAAGTCAAAACCCTCTCCAAACACTGCAGGCAACAAAAGAAAAAACCCTCTCCAAACACTGGAGGCAACAAAACACGAAATCCATTCCTTCCAAAGGAGGCACAAACCACATAACCCACTCCTAATCCACATGAGGCACAAACCATCCCCGATAGTGAAAACCGGGTAAGACAACATGATACACTCTATGCCCTACCCAAGGCAATACAACGGTTGACTAACATAATACAACAACCGCAAAAGTTAAACCCCTTCTGGAAGACTTAACAACCCTTCTAATCAACTTCCCCAAAGTGAAAACAGAAGAATAGTACATTCAAGAAGGCGATCAAACATGAATTAAATCTATATTTGGATTTCCCAAATCGACTTCCTTCATTAACATTCAGTAATTTATTGCCTTAATAAAACTGATTTAATAACGTCTCTTTCAGACAAAAGATGAAATTTAAACCAAATATTTAATTCCCTAATTTTTTTTGATAATAATAAAATAAACATTTACTTCTTCGATTTAAAACATATCATTTTAAAATAACTTTTTCTCCTTTGCAAAATAACTCATTTTGAAATCAATTAATCACGCTATTAAACACCTTATTTTTAAATCCAATATTTGTCCTTTCAAATATATTATTTTAAAATAAAATCAATAACTTGATTATGAACACAATATTTTTAATTCCTCGATTACACATTTCATGAAAATAACTAATCTTATCGTAATTTCGTTTGCAACCAAATAATATTTAAACTATCATAACATCATTTTCTTACAAATTTTCATTTCATTTAAAACGGATAATCATTGCCCTTAAAATCATTCCCTTATTAACTAATTACTTGAACATTTGATAAGCAATTATAATTTTAAATCTAAGGGTCTGCTTTAGATCCCAGAAATATTTAGATATGAAAACAAAACCCATTCCCCCATTTAACTCATTTCATTAAAATTAAATAAAAACTAGGGCTCTGAGTTTAACTTCAATTTCCTCTATTTTACTAATGATAAAATTTTTTTTTTTTTGAATAAAATCATTTTATTATAAAGAAATCAGAGTATTTTCATCTAATAAAATAATCCAAAAACAATAATTATATTTAAAAATAAATATATGCTGAAACATATACATATTATTTAAATATTTAATAATATTTCAATTTAAATTCCAACTAATCATTATACCCCAAATATTTTCCAATTCAATATGCAAATAAAATATATAATATACACATTATATATAATATATAATATATATTATATATAAATTATATATATTAAATATTAATTAAACTTTATAATAAAAAAAATAAAAAAATAAAAAAACCACGGACCCCACCCCTTAGGGCACGCAGGTCCCTCCCCATTAGGCGGCGGCTTGTGCGCTACACACAACCCGCCTCCCATGTGGGCGGCGGCCTGTGTGAGGCACACAGTTCGCTCCCTTAGGGTGGCAACCTGTGTGAGGCACACAACCCACCTCCCATGTGGGTGGTGGCCTATGTGAGGCACACAACCCACCTCCCTCAGGGTGGCGGTCTGTGTGCTTCACACACAGTCCACCTCCCCTAGGGGCGGCAGTCTGTGTGCTTCACACACAGTTTGCCTCCTTTGAGGCTAGGTGACGGTGGGGTTAGCTTCCCCTGCCTCCCCCACTACAAACCAAGAACAATTTTATATTATTTTGTTTTCCTTTAAAAAAATAAACTCATTCATTCATAAAAAGACCAGAGCACACAAAATCCTCTGTTCTGGTAATTTCTAGAACATGATTTTTGTGCCAAATTCTAACAGGAACCATGCTTCCCCAAAAAAAAAAAAAAAAACTCAATATTCAAGAAAAATATACGTGTATATAATATATATACATGTATAAACACAAAAACTCTATTATACAGCCAAATTGAACCAATTTTAAACAGAGAATTTTAAATACACTAAATTCAAACAAGGTTTTCTGATTTTATTTGTTTCATTTTCAAAATTTCTATTGTTACACTTGAAGGTTTTAGCTGTAAGTTTTTGTTTTATTTTTCTACAAACATCTAAATTTCTTCAAGATTTCAACTAGGTTTTCAAGAATGATTGCAACAAGTTTTCAAAACAAAAACCATATTTTCAAAACAATAAAAGAAACAAAGAAAACTTGTTTGAAGCTTGAAGGAGAATCTGGTGTTGAGTTGCAAATCCAATTCTTTCAAACCCTTTTCAAATCTTTACTCCAATCCCAAAATGCATCCTCCAAAAATAAGAAAACCTTCTTTCCTATTCACAGCAAATTTCTTTCCCCAAGCATGAATAATCCTCAATCCTTCCATTTCTTTTCCAAATTAAATCAATGCCCTCTAAAATATCCCATATATATATATATATATATATATATATATATTTCAATTATTAATATATTTAAACAAAAAGATATTTTCATGCATTTACAAAATGCTTGCATTTTAATACTTTAAAGCACAATTTATATTTTAAGTAGATTTAAATCATTAACTTTATTATAAATCTTCTATTTCAAAATGAATTTAAAACTTTTACTAACTTCTTTTCAAAAAACATTTAAACTTTTAAAATTTTCTTTTCAAAGAATTTAACACTTTTAAAATTTCAAAATGAATAACTTAATTCAATTCCACACAATTAATTTAATTAATCAATAAAATAAATCTAATCCAAGATTAGATTATTTTATTAATTAAATTAAATTAATTAATAAATTCAATAATATTTCTAACATTACAACCAGATATATTTAATCATCAATTTAACTACACAAGCCATTTATTTACCTTTTTCAACTTGAAATTAAATAAATCAAGGAGATAAGAACAACAAAGAAGCAACTTAACGCGACTAAAACCGACAACACACTATGACTAGGGTGATGACTTGGCACGAAAAACCTAGCTACTATCTCTCAATCGAATACTGTTGGCCAATGGACACGTTCAACCCTGTGAAATTAGGTGGAGTCGATGTACTGTACCTGTCAACCTACAAACAAAGAGCATATCGAACATGCATATATATAACATAATAAACACACCATGAAGAGGAAATCGCAGAATCGTAGGGCACTTGTAACGCCCCGGCACACAACCCTAGGGGAAGTTGCAAATAACTACTCAAATGCAATAATTTTTTTTTGTTTAAGTACAAATAACATGAAAGTTCACTACCCATTGCCAACAACCCCTAAGATTACGAGACTGAGTTTACTTAAACCCAAATAAGAAACATGAATTAAAATCATAACATTTAATTACTTAACAAATTAAATACACACATACATTCCATACATGATAAAATTACCTCAAAGGGATAAGAGATACCACATGTTTCCAATGATATAATTTACAATACGATTACAACACTCATTCCCCGAATGAGGTAAATCCAATAAACAAGGTTACAAATTACATCTTCCACCTCGATACAAAGAGGGGTAATAAATTACAATAATAACTGAAAAGAATAAAGCATGAAAGTAACAGGATCCCACGAGCTCTCCAACTGGAAGTCTCGTCCATATGAGCAAGAAGACGACCCAACGGATAAAGGTGCACGTTCCACCCAACCATGTGATACCCGAAGACTCACCCCCCGTGCTAGGAGATAGTAACAAGGATTCCTAGGCAAGACCATCTACCTCTAGACACAGGCTACTCAAAACTGAACTAAAGTAAATACAAGTACAACATCACATAACACAATGGTTACAATGCTTCCAGAGTTTAATAATCAATTGCATCACTGATACAAATATATTGTTGACTTAGGAGAAGTGTCATCACAATGTCACATGGGATATCCTGGTGAGTCTTCCTAGGTCTCAGCCCCCATCTTGGGATATCTTGGTAACCTCTAACGACTTCTGACCCCTCATGCAAACCAATGCGGAATTAGTAATCTCTCATAGAGACGAGATAACGATCTTTCCATTCCAGACCTTCTCGTCTCATCCCAAGTCTATACAAGCCCTTGTGTCTATGAGGGAGGAAAAATTAATCTTGTTAATGATTTGATGCAACCTAAACCTCTAATAAGTTTATTACGTTATCACTGAATTAACTAACTTACAAAGAGTTTCCCTGACACCACTTTGTGTGTTGGCCCTCCTTGCAAGCCACTCCTCTAAGACAACATGTGGAATAACTCCACACCCAAAGGTACACAAGTGCGACCTAAGGAGAATGACTCCCTATACAAGACATAAAGTCCACACATCCCGTTCCTGATAACCAGGTATAACACTGGATACATTTAGATGCACTACCCAAGGCAATACGACAACCCCAAACCTCAAAGGAAACCCAATCTAGAAGATTTACATAACAATAGACACAATTTCCCAACACCGAGAATGAACAAGAACATCACTAGAAAGCATTTCAGGCAATTAAATAAACTAATGTTAGGATTTCCTAAATCCAATCAACTCGATCAACGTTACTTGCAATTATTCAAAAATAAATAGAATTTAATTCACAACGTTGAGAAGTTTAAAACCAATGATTTAACTCTGTGTTTCTCAATCATACAAAATAATCAAAATCAACTTGCTAGATAAAATCATTTGATTAAAAAAAACAATTTTTTTATAATTCAACTACGATAATGAAATAATCACCTTAAAAATAAATTATATTTAAATACACATATATATTAAATATATATATGAAAGTATATAATTGATGTATACACAAATTTATATATATATATTTAAATATATAATTATTATTTAAATATTTCTATTTAAAAAAAACCATCTAAATTATTTAAAAATACATAATATATATACATAAATATATATAAAAATTATATATACATATAAATAATTATAATTTTTTTAAAAAATATTAAAATAATATATATACATATAATATATGTATATTATAATATATATATAATATAATATTATTATATATAATATATGTATATTATAATATATATATATATATATATATATATATATATATATATATAATATTTAATAATTAATTTTTTATAAAAATAAAAACAACCATTAAAGGCCGAGCCCCTCCCAAAGGGAGGGCTAGGCTGCCCACCAACCTCCCCCATTTGGGGGTGTGTGTAGGCAACGCTGCCTTTGGAGCGACCCTACCTCCAGCAGCCTCCCATGGGGGCCCCCATCCCCCTCCTCTCCTTTCAACATTTTTTTTTGTTTAATAAATTTTTTTTTTGGTAAAAATTCCAGAACAGGGTAAAATTTTTTTTTGGCAAAGAAAGAGATCTGGGTAAAAAAATCCCACATAAATTCAATACATGAATATATAACACACACATATATATATGCATATATATATATACATATATATATATATAAATATTTTCATTGTTTTATAGAGAAATTGTGCAAATTTTTCCAACATAACAAATTACACAGCAAATTAATTTGAAAGCCTAAATTCTAATATCTAAATTTGTAATGGAAATTTCTTCTTTTGTTCATCTTTCTATTTTCCATGGTTTGATTCTTTCTTTGTTTTCTTTTCCATGATTTCAACAGAGTTTTTGCAAGTTTTGAAATAAAATTTGATATGGGTTTTCCTTGCAAATCAAACCGAATTTAAATCTTTTGCAACAACATATAAAAATTTGAAAACTCTTTCAAAATGAAAACAAAAATCATAGAAAGAAACCTGGTTTTTTCTCCAAGCTCGAAAGATTGCCAATGGTGCTTTCAAATCTTATTTTGTTTTCAGCTCAACCAAGAAATCCAATCTTCTTCAAATCCAAAAAAAATCTAGCAAGAACAAAACCCTCTTTCCCCTTTGTTTTTTCATAGCAATTTCTCTCCACAATTGAAAATTAAAATTTAAAAATCCAATGGAATGGCTCTCATAGAGTTTCCCCAAATTTAGTCAAACCCCTAAAAATATCCCATCCACCAAATTTATTGCAAATTTGGAGATATTTTCATTTTTAAAATTTAAAACAAAATTGCTTTCAAAATGGATTTTTCCTATATTTAAAAAAAATCTTTTCAACAAAAAAGTATTTAAATTTTAAAAAAAGAAAATTCTTTTACACAATATTTTCAAAAAGTGCAATTTAAAACATGATTTTCATTTTTTTTTAAATTTAAATCAAAATATCTACTAATGCCCAAAACAACTAACTTAATTCAATTTATCACCATTAACTTAATTAATCAATAAACTAAATCTAATCCAAGATTAGATTATTTTATTAATTAAATTAAATTAATCAATAAAATAACTAACATTTCAACATTGCAACCATATATATTTAATCATCATTTTAACTACACAAGCCATTTAATAACCTTTATAATTTGAAATTAAATAAAAACCAAGGTGAAATGGACAACATTAAAACGACTAAACTCGACTACAACCTGACAACACACTATGACTAGGGTGATGACTTGGCACGGAAAACCTAGCTACTATCTCCCAATCGATTATCATTGGTAAATGGACACGTTCAAACCTGTGAAATCAGGTGGAGTCGACGTCCTGTACTTGTCAACCTATGAGCAAAGAGTATATCAAACATGCATATATATATGATATAATAAGACACACTGTGAAGAGGAAATCTCAGAATCATAGGGCACTCGCAAGCGAGTGATACAATCCCATCCCCTTCACCAATACAAACTTTCTAACTGACGAGCCTAACATCAATAATATACTCCAAAGCATAAAGCATCATTAATTAAACATCTGCTAAGCTAATTCAAAACATGCCATAATGATAACATCAGAGTAAAATTCCATCACATCCAAATATAACATACGCATCGCTTAATAGTTTGTGATCAAATAGAACCAAGTACCATAGTCAAAGTGCTAACATAAATAAAGCATACATAGAAGAACACTATTCGATCAAAAAGAGCAAAATGGAGGGGTGCTACATCCTCCCCCCTAGGGTCCGGCTTACTCCTGGAATCTTGCAAACAAATAGGGATAGAGCTCCCTCATCCTAGCTGCATCCTCCCAAGTGGAAGACGTGTCATCCCTAGGATCCCACTGGACCCTAACCTGATCAATATCTCACCCTCGAAGAGCAAGCGTTTTGCGCTCCATTACGGCCATGGGCTCCAAAGTTAGCTATCTATCCTCTACCTATAATGCATTCCAATCAAGTACATGAGAAATGTCTATATGGTATGGCTGAAGAATTGAAACATGAAAAACATCGTGAATATGTGAGAGACTGGGTGGTAAAGCAAGATGGTAAGCAACTGGACCAATTTTCTCGAGTATCTCGAAGGGTCCGACAAAGCGAGGTGCCAACTTAGAGCCCTTCCCATAACGGATGGGACTCTTTCACGGACGCACCCGCAAAAAAACTCTATCGCCAACAAAAAACTAACGATCCACCCTATGCGCATCCGCATACTTCTTCTGACTATCCTTTGCTGCCACCAAGTGCTCTCTAATCCTATCCACCTGTTGTTCCATATCCTACAACATCTCAGGACCCAAAGTCACTCTGTCCTCAAGTCGATCCCAACTCAAGGGAGTGCGACATGGTCTCCCATACAATGCCTGGAATGGAGGCATGCCGATAGTACTCTGAAAACCATTATTATACGCGAACTCTACCAAATAGAGATAATCTTCCCATCATGTCTACTGTTCCATTACATACATACGTAACATGTCATCGAGGATCTGATTGACCCTCTCAGTTTGTCCATCTGTCTTTGGGTGGTAAGCTGAACTAAAGTTCAATTGTGTCCCCATCGCATGCTGTAATGAAGTCCAAAGAGCTGAGGTGAACACTGGATCCTTGTCAGAAATAATCCGACGCGGAATGCCATGTAACCTCACTATGTCCTCCATGCACACTCTAGCTATGGACGATGCAGTATAAGAAGAGATAATAGGTGAGAAGTGTGCCACCTTCGTTAACCTATCAACTATCACCATAATCGCATCATGTCGTCTCGAAGAGTTGGGAAAACCAACAATGAAATCCAATGAGATAATATCCCACTTTCACTCTGGTACTAAATGCGGTTGCAAAATCCCTACTGGATGTTGGTGTTCAGCCTTCACCCGCTAACACTCAAGACATCGCGACACATAATCTGCAATATCACGTTTCATCCATGTCCAGAAGTACAACTGACGCAGATCTGCATACATCTTCTTCACCCCAGGATGGGCTGAATAAGGTGCACGATGTGCTTCAGTCATGACCAAGGTGCAAAAATCGCCTGATGAAGGAATGTATATGCGTCCCATGTGCCTCAATACCTCATATGAATCCAGAGAATAACCTGAATACCTACTCTCAAGGGGTCTTCCTACCTTAATCTCTGTCCTAACCTCTTGATAGCAACTATTTGCTGGAAGAGTAGAAATAATCTGACTCCGCAAATCTACAACAAGAGTCAACTCAGATATCTCATGTCTCCTCCTACTGAGTGCATCCGCTTGGAAATTCTCTTTTCCCTGGATATACTTCACTTCAAAGTCATATTCGTAGAGAAACTCCATCTAATTCCTTTGCCTAGCATTAAGGTTGGGATGCGTGAAAATATACTTAAGGCTTCTATGATAATTGTGCAACTCAAACCTATGGCCAAGAAGGAAATGCCTCCATCTCGTCAATGCATGAACCACTGCTGCTATCTCAAGATCATGTGTGGGATAATTTAGCTCATAATCCTTGAGCTTCTGTAACTCGTATGCAATGACATGACCCTCCTGCATCAACATTGCACCTAATCCTTCCAAGGACATATCTGTACAAACTACAAAGTCCCCAGTTGGATCTGGTATCTCAAGTATTGGTTCACTAGTCAACTTCCCCTTAAGATGCTGAAACGCCGCCTCACACTTCTCTGACCACTCAAACCTCTTCCCTTTCCTCTAAAGGGAGGTGATAGGATAGCCTATCCTCAAAAAGCCCTGCACAAATTGCCTGTAATAATCCGCTAGCCCCATAAAGCTATGTATCTCTGCCACATTTGTGGGTGCAGGCCAATCTGAGATCACTTGGATCTTTGCAGGATCCACTAAAATACCTTCTCTTAAGATCACATGACCAAGGTATTGGACATCAGTCTTGAAGAATTCACACTTCGACATGCTAGCATAAAGTTGATTATCCCGTAAACACTGTAATACCTGCCGTAAATGTTCCTCATGCTCTTCCACTGTCCTAGAGTATATCAAAATGTCATCAAGGAACACAAGGACAAATCTGTCTAGGTATGTACGAAATACCCCATTCATCAGACTTATGAACACATAGGGGGCATTCATCAACCCAAATGGTACTACTGTGAACTCATAGTGACCATACCGCGTTTGAAATGATGTCTTATGGATGTCCAATTCAAAGATACGAAGTTGATGGTATCCCGACTTAAGATCAATCTTTGAAAAGATTGTAGCACCCTTGATCTGGTCGAATAGATCATCAATCCTAGGAAGCAAATATCGATTCCTGATGGTCACTTTGTTCAACTATCAGTAATCAATACATAACCGAAGTGAACCATCCTTCTTCTTCACGAAGATAACTGGTGCTCCCCATGGAGAAACACTAGGGAAAATAAAACCCTTCTCTAACAACTCCTGAAGTTGCAAGCGAAGCTCTTTTAGCTCTTGGGTGGTCATACGATAAGGAGCTCATGAAATGGGTTCTGATCCAGGTACAAGGTCTATCTTGAAGTCTATATCCCTCTTAGGTGGCATCCCTCGAATCTCATCTAGAAAGACATCAGAATACTCCTGAAGAATGGGGTGACTATCAAGAGAGACTTTCTCCTCTCCACCTCCTAGATCCAAATCATCCACTGTAACAGCAAATAACTGGCAACCCTGACACACGCACCTTCTCAATTGTATAGTTGAGATGACCCTCAAGGAAATCAACCTCTGAACTCCCACTACCTCTACTACTCTGCCAGATGCCTGAGTGCATCGAATCGACTTATGTCAACAATCTATGACTGCACTATACGCTTCCAACCAATCCATCCCTATGACAATGTCATAAGAACCCAAAGGAATAACTCGAAGGTCCAATGTTTTATGAAGAGGTCCAACCTCAAATATACAATTTGGAACAAGGGAATGGGATGCAACCTTTGCATCTGAGGCTAACTCAACCTGCCACCTATCAACTTGCCTTACCGTACCCAGTCTACATCACGTCACGACGGAAGAAGAAATGAAGGAGTCTGACGCTCTAGAATCAAACAAAATGGTAACTAGGTTACCTGATAACATACCATATGACTCCACAATGGTACCCTGATGCTCTGCCTGGCAGTTATCAACCACTGCGAATACATGATGCCCTCGACCAACATCATCAACTGTAGGCTCAAATGCTGCCGGTCCCTGAGAAAACCTAGATGTGCCCTTGTTGGGACACATTCTAGCTATATGGCCTTGTTGGCAGCATGCAAAACACTCAGTACCTCTGCCATAGCCCCTGCCTCTAGATGGTGTGCTAGACTGCTGCGCACTACCCTGAAGGTGGACTAGGAACTCTAAGCTAGCTGATCAAAGCTAAAGCGTTTAATACGCCTCCAATTTCTATCCCCCTGTCTTTGCCGGAAACCTTTATGTTTCCCTTACGATACCTGTTGCTGCTGATGCTGCTGCCCACTCTGCGACGGTCCCTACTGAGCTCTGGAAGGTGTACCTCCCTGAGACTGACCTCCTCTAGCACTAGATCCCGCTGCTGAACTGCTGCCTATCTACGCACCCATATGGCCTCCTAGTGGCAAATCCAGATTCTCCTCCACCAAACGCGCCTTCTCCACTGCTACCTCCATGGTCTTGGGTTCGAAAACCCTCACTCCTCCGCTAATACGGGAATTTAAGCCCCTGAAAAAATGGTGGACCAACATACTCTCATCATCTCCTACCCCTGCATACTGCTTGAGCTCGTAAAAGCGTCGCTCATACTGCTCAACTAATAGGGCCAACTGAAGTAAGGCGTGAAACTCATCGCCTTGATGCTGACGCTAGTGCTCAGATAGGGAACGAGCTCTGAACCTCTCTAAGAAGATCTCCCAAGATACAAAGCTAATGTCTATGTGGAGCTTCTGCTCCTCTAACTTGCACCAAGTGGATGCAAATCCCCACAAGTGCATGATAGCGCATCGCGCTTTGGTATTGCTACCGTATAGATGCATCGCGAAACACCTATCCAGGTTTATGAGCCATGTCTCAGCCTCTAGCCCAGTGTCGGCTCCATCATACAATGGTGGATGTGCCATGAGAAAATCTCTCATGTGCATCTCTGGTTGAGGTGGAACTTCCCTCTCAGTATGGTTACCTTGTACCAGGACCTGTCTCTGACCAAGGAGTGCTAGTGCCTCCTCTAGAGCTCTACGTACAGCCTCAATCCCTGGCGGATCCTGCTACTGAGCTCTACCCCCTGAAACATTTGGAGATGCTTGGTGCTCTTCCTGATCTGGTATAATAGGAACATCAGGAGGAGAGTCATGCTAAATCTCATCGCGACTTCCTACACAGCCACGACCACGCCCTCTACCTCTTCTGCATCTAGGAGGCATAATCCTGCACAGACACATCAAGGTATTAGGCAAGGTACACAACATAAAACCTACGCATCTAAAAGCTTAATGGGTTCATCATAATCCCAGAGTACCTAGTGTTTAAACCTGGCTCTGATACCATGTGTAATGCCCCACCACGCAACCCTAGGAGAAGTTGCAAATAACTACTCAAATGCAATAATTTTTTTTTTGTTTAAGTACAAATAACATGAAATTTCACTACCCATTTCCAACAACCCTTAATGTTACGAGAATGAGTTTACTTAAACCCAAACAAGAAACATGAATTAAAATCATAACATTTAATTACTTAACAAATTAAATACACATACATTCCATACATGATAAAATTACCTCAAAGGCATAAGAGATACCACATGTTTCCAATAATATAATTTACAATACGATTACAACACTCATTCCCCAAATGAGGTAAATCCAATAAAAAAGGTTACAAATTACATCTTCCATCTCGATACAAAGAGGGGTAATAAATTACAATAATAACTAAAAAGAATAAAGCATGAAAGTAACAGGATCCCATGAGCTCTCCAACTAGAAGTCTCGTCCATACGAATAAGAAGATGACCCAATGGATTAAGGTGCACGTTCCACCCAACCATGTGATACCCGAAGACTCACCCCCCGTGCTAGGAGATAGTAACAAGGATTCCTAGGCAAGACCATCTACCTCTAGACACAGACTACTCAAAACTGAACTGAATTAAATACAAGTACAACATCACATAACGCAATGGTTACAATGCTTCGAGAGTTTAATAATAAATTGCATCACTAATACAAACATATTGTTGACTTAGGAGAAATGTCATTACAATGTCACATGAGATATCCTAGTGAGTCTTCCTAGGTCCTGGCCCCCATCTTGGGATATCCTGATAACCTCTAACGACTTCCGGCCCCTCATGCAAACCAATGTAGAATCAATTATCTCTCACAGAGACGAGATAATGATCTTGCCATTCTAGGCCTTCTTGTCTCATCCCAAGTCTATACAAGCCCTTGTGTCCATGAGCGAGGAAAAATTAATCTTGTTAAGTGTTTGATGCAACCTAAACCTCTAATAAGTTTATTACATTATCACTGAATTAACTAACTTACAAAGAGTTTCCCTGACACCACTTTGTGTGTCGACCCTCCTTGCAAGCCACTCCTCTAAGACAACACATGGAATAACTCCACACCCAAGGGTATACAAGTGCGACCTAAGGAGAATGACTCCCTATACAAGACATAAAGTCCACACATCCCGTTCCTGATAACCGGGTATAACATTGGATACATTTAGACGCACTACCCAAGACAATACGACAACCCCCAACCTCAAAGGAAACCCAATCTGGAAGACTTACATAACAATGGACACAATTTCCCAACACCGAGAATGAACAAGAACATTACTAGAAAGCATTTCAGGCAATTAAATAAACTAATGTTAGGATTTCCTAAATCCAATCAACTCGATCAACGTTACTTGCAATTATTCAAAAATAAATAGAATTTAATTTGCAATGATGAGAAGTTTAAAACCAATGATTTAACTCCGTGTTTCTCAATCATACAAAATAATCAAAATCAATTTGCTAGATAAAATCATTTGATTAAAAAAAAAATAAAAAATTATAATTCAACTACGATAATGAAATAATCACCTTAAAAATAAATTATATTTAAATACACATATATATTAAATATATATATGAAAGTATATACTTAATGTATACACAAATATATATATATATATATTAAATATATAATTATTATTTAAATATTTCTATTTAAAAACAACCATCTAAATTATTTAAAAATACATTATATATATATATATACACATATGCATATTATATATATACATAAAGATATATATAAATTATATATACATATAAATAATTATAAAATAATTTATTTAACTATTAAAATAATATATATACATTATATATATATATATATTATATATATAATATATATATATATATTATTTAATAATTAATAATTTTAAAAATAAAATAAAAACAACCATTAAAGGCCCTTCCCCCCCAGAGGCCACCCTGGGGGGTATCCAAGCTTGGCCCCATCCATCCAATTGGGGATCCCCCTCTCCTTTTTTTTTGTTTAATAATTTTTTTGATAAAAAACTTCTCAACAAAAAAATAGAAAACTAAGCTCTGTTTTTTGGTAAAAATTCTAGAACAGGGTAATTTTTTTTTTTTTGGCAAAGAAAGAGATTTGGGTAAAAAAATCCCAGCATAAATTCAATACATGAATATATAACATATATATATACAGACTATATATATAAATATTTTCATTGTTTTATAGAGAAATTGTGCAAATTTTTCCAAGAGAACAAATTACAGAGCAAATTAATTTGAAAGCCTAAATTCTAATATCTAAATTTGTAATGGAAATTTCTTCTTTTGTTCATCTTTCTATTTTCCATGGTTTGATTCTTTCTTTGTTTTCTTTTCCATGATTTCAACAAAGTTTTTGCAAGTTTTGAAATAAAATTTGACATGGGTTTTCCTAATCAAATAGAATTTAAATCTTTTCCAACAACATATAAAAATTTGAAAACTCTTTCAAAATGAAAAAAAAAATTATAGAAAGAAACCTAGTTTTTTATCCAAGCTTGAAAGATTGCCAATGGTGCTTTCAAATCTTATTTTGTTTTCAACTCAACCAAGAAATCCAATCTTCTTCTTCAAATCCAAAAAAAATCCAGCAAGAACAAAACCCTCTTTCCCCTTTGTTTTTTCATAGCAATTTCTCTCCACAATTGAAAATTTAAATTTAAAAATCCAATGGAATGGCTCTCATAGAGTTTCCTCAAATTTAGTCAAACCCCTAAAAATATCCCATCCACCAAATTTATTGCAAATTTGGAGATATTTTCATTTTTAAAATTTAAAACAAAATTGCTTTCAAAATAGATTTTTCCTATATTTTAAAAAAAAATTCTTTTCAACAAAAAAGTAATTAAATTTTAAAAAAGAAAATTCTTTTACACAATATTTTCAAAAAGTGCAATTTAAAACATGATTTTCATTTTTTTTTTAATTTAAATCAAAATATCCAATAATGCCCAAAACAACTAACTTAATTCAATTTATCACCATTAACTTAATTAATCAATAAACTAAATCTAATCCAAGATTAGATTATTTTATTAATTAAATTAAATTAATCAATAAAATAACTAACATTTCAACATTGCAATCAGATATATTTAATCATCATTTTAACTACACAAGTCATTTAATAACCTTTATAATTTGAAATTAAATAAAAACCAAGGTGAAATGGACAACATTAAAACGACTAAACCCGACTACAACCTGATGAAACACTATGACTAGGGTGATGACTTGGCACGGAAAACCTAGCTACTATCTCCCAATCGATTACCGTTGGTCAATGGACACGTTCAAACCTGTGAAATCAGGTGGAGTCGATGTCTTGTACCTGTCAACCTGCGAGCAAAGAGTATATCGAACATGCATATATATATGATATAATAAGACACACCGTGAAGAGGAAATCTCAGAATCATAGGGTGCTCGCAAGTGAGTGATACAATCCCATCCCCTTCACCAATACATAATTTCTAACTGACGAGTCGAACATCAACAATATACTCCAAAGCATAAAGCATCATTAATTAAATATCTGCTAAGCTAATTCAAAACATGCCATAATGATAATATCAGAGTAAAATTCCATCACATCCAAATATAACATACGCATCGCTTAATAGTTTATGATCAAATAGAACCAAGTACGATAGTCAAAGTGCTAACAAAAATAAAGCATACATAGAAGAACACTGTTCAATCAAAAAGAGAAAAATGGAGGGGTGTTATAGCACTCACAAGCGAGTGATGTGATCTCGTCCCCTTCATCAATATACTCATCATAGACTGACAGTTCCATCATAAACAAATATCTCATGCAATAACATGTTACAATAACTAATCATCATTACACCAATTAAAACATGTCAAACAAAGCATCAGATAAGATACATCACATCACACAAATAGACTATTGCTCTATAAATAGCGATCAAATAACACACACATGATAAAGTATCTCAATAACCAAAAAGCACATCCAAGCAAACGAGGACACACTGTCCAGCTAAAAAGAAAAACAGAGAGGTATTACATCAAAAGCCGAAAGTGAACTTCAAGAACCATTAGAATCTTTGACAATTTCAAAATGAAAAGAAACCTATAAAGTGACTTCATTGTTCATTTTCAAAGCACAAAGCTAACAATATCCTCAAGAAGCTCCTGCAACCTCCATAGCTCAACAAATCCTACCATCACACTCAAGCTCATCATGCCTACAAAACACAACCACCTTTTCTTTCAAATACCTTGAGTGCATACTAAGGTAAGCCTATTTCCTTTATGTTGAGATTACTCTAATTTTTATCTCTTCTAGTCATTAAAATTATATGAAATTTAATATTTTTGCATGCTTCACCATATTAACCTATTCATATCCAAAAAATACATATTGTCATCAGTCTCTACAATTTAATTGTCGAAGAAAACCTAAGTTCCCATGAACTTCATGAAAACCACCTCAAACTACTATAACTTGAACAAACCTAGGTTAATGTTATCTGCTGAAATTGCACCCTGTTGAACCTGATGTTCAACACCTCAGTGTAACATGGGAAGACCTCTAAAGTTGTGGGTTACTTGTAAGCAAAGGTCAACCTCTAGAGAAGGCCGGCTTCCTATGGTGTCACTATTCTACAGATTCTTTTTGAAGGAAAAGGGAGAAAGAGTGCTAAAATGAATAAAACTATAAAAGTGAAAAGAAGTGATACACCAAATTTAGAGGGAGACAATGAAATCCAACAGAAATTCAATTTACACAACTTGTTACTGTAATGTTCATGTAATTTTCTTTGAAAGATCAAATACTTTAACTTGCAGAAGGAAGAAAAACTTCACACTGAGCAAGTGATTATATTTAACTGACACAAACAACAACCTGAATGAACATGCTAATTACAGAAAAGGGTATAAGGCATGAGACAAAACTAAAATGAAACTAAAGTGCTTACAAGATAGTTTGATCAATCATAAAACATACGCCAACTGTAAGAACAAGATGGTAAGGAATCAAAACTAGAGAACGCTCAAGGTAAACTATATTCCATATCTCCATGAGTTACAAAAGGATGCAAGAACTATGCCAAAGGACTGTAAAAGTCACTATATCCAAAGTTGCATCATTCAAAACTCCCTTTTCAAAGAGGCAAAAAAATGCCATATATACAAAAAGTGTCGGCCCTTGCCCTAGGGCTTACAAAAAATATCAGTCTCCAGAAAGATCTGCCCCTAGATCTTTTGAATCAAGCTACTTCTACATTAAATGTGTATCCCCGCTGTCCATGTTGGTGAAGGATCACTCCAGGAATGGCCTCCAAATCTTTTGGAATAATTGTATTAACCTCTGGCCTTCGTGTCCACCCTCAAACTTTCATCAGAGCCGCCTTGAATGTGGTTGTTCTAATAATCATAAATGTCAATCTACCCCTCGCCAGTAGACACCACAACTGTCATTGCGGTCTCCTCCCTTCTGTTTACAGATGACACCTCCTGGATATCGAACTAATCCATCACTTTATTTTCAGAGCAGATCCACATTGTTTATGTTCCATTGATCTTCTTCATAGGGGGAGTCACAATAGTCAAACTGTCAATGGTTCACCCTCAGTTCCCTCTGATTGGGTGAACACACTCCACATAAGACTCCCGAGTGATCAAAAGTCATTCAGACTGAATCGCATGTCGGTGAGACACCTATCGTGTCTCCCCGATGCGATTATACCCTTCAGCAACATCGAAATAGCATACAACTGTCGGCGAGACCTCATATCGAGCTGCAAAAGTCATATCGACATCCCTAAAACCATCGACAAGAATATCACTTTTGGCCAGAGATCATAGCGAGCCCTCAGGAGTCATACCGATATCTCCATTTCATCGCCCAGACATCCACATTCGGAAAGACCTCTCCCCGAACGCAGATTCCTTTAGCGAGACCACCTTCGGCGTGACTCCTACCAGTCGGGAAGACATCATAGCGGGCGACAAGAGTCTTACCGATGTCCCTTATCATTCGGCAAGACTATCAGTGGTCGGAAAGACCTCACACTGAGTGCCAAACATTACATCGAGACCTTTTGTTTCAGCGAGACTACCTTAAGTCGGGAAGACATCATAGCAAGGGAACAAACTTTCGCCGAGACCTTTCGTTTGGTCGGCAGGACACTAGCGGGTCGGGAAGACTTCTCCCCGAAGACACCTCCATCACTGAGACCCTTGCTCTCAGTGAGACCTTATGCCGAAGGCATAATCTTTCGGTGAGCTGAGACCACTTCGGCAGGACCCTAGCGGGTCGGCAGGACATCACACCGAGCTCCCTGTTGTTAGCGAGACCACCTTCTATCGGTGAGAGATTACATCGAGAACATTCCACTTCGGCGAGACCTCGTGCCGTCGGTGAGACATAATAGCAAAGGCACCATTTTCCCTGACACCATTCCTTTTCGGTGAGACCTCAACAAATCGGCAAGACTTCATGCCAAAGCCTTCATCTTTTGGCGAGCTCGGACCATTTTGGGGAGACCACCAGCGGTCGGCAGGACATCTCCCCAAGCGCTGATTTCTTCCCCGACGCCACCCTATTACAACGGTTGGCGAGACTTCAGCATGTTGGGGAGACATATAGAAACCCATGGCGATTAAAATGTCTGGCCAACCAGTATATATTTCAAATGAATAGAACCACACTGCTAGTCGGCAAGACAATAGGAGGGTCTCAGTGACTTTCTTCATCAGGAGTTTTATGCCAAATCCGATTGAGGCACGCTTTCTAATAGACTTCCTTGATAAAATCATCAGGTATATGATTTAATCCTGCACAACAATGTCCCCATTTGGCCTTTATGAATACCTGAACATAGATTGCCTTGCCTGATTGAGCTCGCAGGTAAAAATCACGTAACATTTCTAGCAACCTTTGCTGGATATTTGCCTACTAAACATGCAAACCAGTAGCCTAGACTTTTCCATTGGGCATGGAGTCACTTGATAACTCAGAGGTTGACTTAAAACACCAGCTTTGTACATGGATCAAATGCATTCGTAACTCAAGAAACAAATCACTTGGAAATTTATGAAAACAAGAATCTATAGAAGTGAAACTATTTACTATGCTGGAACAACACTTAGGGAATGAAACAACAACTAAACTAAAGTGAAGAAGCACTTATTGAAAGCATAAAACCTAACCTAATATGTACAATGGAAGAACTTATCAAACCTCAAAACAAGGCTTGGGGTGTATCCCATTGACTAGGATAGGAAGCACTTCACCTTCAATTGTAGCTAGTTGGTAAGCATTGTGTTCTTTGCAGTCTTTGATAATAAATGGACCCATCCACATGTTTTCAAACTTGGTGTGATGGCCCGACCTGCTTTTTAGAACATCCCATTTGAGAACAATATCACCTTCTTTAAAATTTTTGGCTGTAGTTTTCTTGTCAAATGTTCTCTTTGTTTGGAGCTGATGATACTCCAAAGTTTTCATTGCTTTATCTCTTGATTCTTCAAGCTCCATGAGCTCTGCATATCTCACAGACACTGGGTCTTGTTCTTCATACATCTCCAACTAGTGAACAATGTCTAGAGCTAGAAGCTCTACAGATAGAGGTAATTTGGCCTCTTTACCATAAATGAGTACATATGGTGAATTACCAACTGATCTCTTAGGGGTTATCCTATCTGCCCAAAGTGCAGATTTCAATGTGGTATGCCAAATTCTTTGATTGTCTTCCATATCCCTCTTAATGATTCTGATCAGGTTTTTATTTATACTTTCAGCTAATCCATTACCATGTGGGTAATAATTAGAAGAAGTATTCAAATGAATTCCGTGTTTAATAGCCCAATCTGTGACTCTTAATCCAACAAAAGCAAGAGCATTATCCGAAATGATGGAGTTGGGAACTCCAAACCTAGTGATTATATCTTCATAAAAACTCAAAAATGAAGATTCATTTACTTCTTTCAAAGCTGTTGCCTCTGTCCACCATGTGAAATAGTCTGTAGCAGTAAGCACCCACTTGTGACAAGCACTGGACGGTGGATTAATTGGCCCAATAAAGTTGATGCCCCATCTCATGAAGGGCTGCTCCACCTGAATTGGATGTAGAGGCATAGCATACAGCTTTTCTTTTCCTACAAATAAAGCACATTTAATACACTTCCTTGACCATGCATATGCATCTTTGAACAAGTTGGGCCAGTAGTAACCAACTCTCATGATTTTCCAAGCAGTTTTCCTTGGATCAAAGTGACCTCCTGAAGCTCCATCATGAAACTCATGCAATACCTTTTCTATTTGATCAACATCAATACACCTTAACAAGACACCATTCAGATCTTTCCTGAAAAGAATATTATCAATGAGGACATAAGGAACTGACTGCAATTTGAAGTATCTTCATTTTGCTCTGTCTAGACCTGGTGGACATTCACCAGTATGAAGAAAGTGGGTCATTTCTTGAACCCAACCTGCAACTGATGCAACTATAGCATCTTGAACATTTTGAGGCTCATCTATATTAGCTAAAACAACACCAGTTTCTGATTTTTGCACATCTTCAGGGGTTGAGGCAAGTTGCTCATAAAGTCCTTTACCTCTAATAAGTTTTGTGATGTTGATGTTGACATCAAATTCCATTACTTTTGTGATCCACCCTGCTCTTTTCTCACTCAGATCTTTGTTCAACAAAAACTCCTTCACACTTGGTTGTGCAACCAAAATATGAATTTTATTGTTTGAAACTAGAGGCTTAAACTTCTTTAGGCTTCTGATCACAGCGAGAACATGTCTCTCAACAAACGTATATTTCTCTTCATAATCAGCAAGTACTTGACTAATGAAAGCTATTGGCTGCTCTAAATTATCACTGTTTTTCTGAACCAACATAGCAGAAATTGAACTAACGCTGCCAAAAGCATACAAAAAGAAGTCTTTAGAGAAATCGGGATTTACCAGTGTTGGAGCTGATGCTAAAGCCTCCTTGATTTCTTCAAAATTACGTTTTGCTTCTCTAGTCCAACTGAAAACTGCATTCTTTTTAAGCATGGCAGTCAAAGGTTGTAATAAATTTGCCACATCAGGAATGAATCTTCTTAAAAAGTTAATTCTCCCTAGAAAGCTCTGCAATCCTTTCTTGTGATTGGGTAATGGTAGTCCAAGTATAGCTTTAACTCTTTCAGGATCAATGGTAACTCTGTCTTTTGATACTATGTGACCTAACAATTTACCTTCATGGACTGCAAAAATACTCTTTTTCGAATTGAGAGATATTCCATATTCTCTGCATTTTTCAAAAAATTGCTTTAGATGTGACAAGTTTTCATCTGCATTCTTTGAATATACAGTTATGTCATCTAAGTAAACCAACAAAAAATTCTAAATTAAACTTTGAAATGCTATATCCATGGCACGCTGAAAGGTGGTACCAGCATTAGATAAACCAAAAGACATTCTCTTGTAGGCCATAGTGTCCCATTTTGTTGTAAATGCTTTTTTATACTGATCCTCCTCTTTGACTATAATCTGGTTATAACCAGAATATCCATCCAGAAGAGAAAATCTCTCTGAACTAGCAACGGCTTGGAGAATTTGTTCCATAGACGATAAGGGCTAATGATCTTTCAGAGACACTCTGTTAAGGTCTCTAAAATTTACACATAATCTTATCTCACCTCTCATTTTTCTAACCAGAATAAGGTTAGAAACCCAGGATGTGTGTTTAATTGGAAATATGATACCCCCCTCAACTAACTTGGTCAACTCTCTGATCATTAAAGGTTTAAGCTTGGGGTTCAATGGTCTCTATTTTTGTCTAACAGACTTGGCACCAAGTTCTAACTCAATTGTATGTTGTGCAATATGAGGATCAAACCCTCTTAAATCAAAATATTTCCAAGCGAAAACATCATGATACTCTTGGCATAAAGTAACGAAAGCTTTCTTATCTTCAACTGAACAAATTTTTCCTAATTCGAGAAGTTTACCTTGAAAAATTTCAACTTCCTCATAATGATCTTCCTTGACTTGAATGCTAACTTTGTTCTTCTTAAGCAGATCATTAGAATTAAATATGGATTCCAAGGTAACCAGCCCTTTATGAAGTTTATTTGTCTTCAACTATATCACTTGATCATCATATTGTTGTTTGATCTTTTCCTGGTTCACTACAGAAAATTGATCTTCCTAGAGCAGAAAGGTTAAAATATGCTCATCACTTTCGAATACCTGCCAGTTAATGTTGTTATCAGGAATTGATGGCCTGATAAGCACCTTGACATACTGTTGTATTTTATCCTTTTTTATATCGCCTGGGATTTCAAACCGTGCTTCAATCGCTGCTAATCTATCAACATGCTTATTCTGATTTCGTGGAATAGAAATCAGATAAAAGGCATTAAATTCATCAATTATGTTCCATACTCTATTTCTATAAGACTTCAAATCATCATTCTTAGCAACATTCAACCATCTAACCAGATTAACTATCAAATCACTGTCTCCATATACTTTCAAACAGTCAATCCCTCTTTTCCTTGCCCACTCAAGGCCTTGAATGAGTCCTTCATACTCAGCACTGTTGTTAGAACATGCAAAAGAAAAATGAAAAAGCTGAAAAGTACTTATCACCTTGTGGAGAAACCAGCATTTCCCCTCCACTTGCTCCATTTTTGTTTCTGGAACCATCAAAAAATATTTCTCAAAGTTCACTTTGTTGTTGCAACAACTGATCTGTACCTTTTTCGAGGTTTGGAACCTCTGCATTAGGTTCAAGCATCACATAATTACCCATACCAGCATCTTGAATAAAATCTACAGAATTTTCCAACACATTTTCCGCTACCCATTCATGTAGCATCACATCAGGAACAACTTCTGCTTGAAGCTCTTGAGTGGCAGCCAGTTCACTGTCAGTAAAAATAATACAATTCGTGTCTGCAGCAGTAGGAACAACATTGATAGGACTTGGGTTATATGGTTCAATATGATCTTTAGCCAACTTTTCAGATTTAATGGTAACTTTAGTTCCGTATCTTGTTCTAAACAACATATGTGACCAATTGGCTGACACATAACCATCTATCTTAGTTGTAAAGTCTCTTGAGAGACACAAAGAAAAGAAAGGTGGGAGATCTATGACACATATGTCCTAAGGAACTGAAAAATTTGGACAAGCATGAAGGGTAAGACTCAAGCCCTTAATAACACCCAATGTATTAACATAAGTACCATCCAATTGAATCACTCCTCTCTCTAAAGGTTGATACTTTAGTCCAAGCTTGTCAACAATTTGCTTTGGCATTACTAAGCTACTAGCTCCACTATCTACCATACAGTTATGAACTAACTTATCACCTATGATTACAAACACGTAAAATGGAGGTGGTTTGACTTCTTTTCCTACCTCTTTGCTGGGTTGTTTATCATTTTCTTGAGGATTATTTGTCAACACAGTTCTGACTTGACCTATTGGGGACTCATATTCATCAGACACTTTAAAATTTGACAAGGCTGAATGTAACATATCTTTTTGACCTGCGATAGCCAATGAATTCCACATAGACATCGTTACGTTCATCTTTTTCATACTATCAAGAATATTATAGGGTACAGGTGGGTTTACTTTATGATGTACCTTCATGCCAACATGATCAGCTTGCAAGTGTGGCTGCTCCTTGACTGGGAGTTGTCGATCTCTTTTCCAACCACGAGTCACTTGAGATGTAGATGGTTCTGCAGCTGTTGCTTTTCCTTTATCAGCTACTTGATCAACCTCAAAATCTCTTTTCTTTGCCCTTGTGTTAGCTGCAACTGAAGAATTATCTACATTAAGTCCACAAAATTCCTCACCTTGCCAATTAAGTAGGGTAGTTTCATTGGTAAGTTGATCTTGGTGTTGTAGAGATGCATCATTGAGTGCATTCTGTTGTGAACTTGAAACATTCTGTACCATAAGTGCTTGATTAATAAGTCCATTTGAGCAAGTAGCTTGATTGTGAGGTTGGTTACAAGGGTAGCACCACTCATAATCCGCTGCTAAGTTGTTTTGAATAGGGACAAAATCCTTAACTGCACTAACATGTGCTAGATTATAAGCCTGAAAAGGTCTTGTGTTCACATTCTGTCTTGGGCCCTGGTAGTTGCCTTGATAAGCCTATCTATTACCTTGATATTGCTGTTGCTGACCTGAATTCTGCTGTTGATAATGCCTGTTATATGATTGCTGCTTTTCCAGGCTCACAAGCTTATTACCAAAAGTTTTTAATAAACTTTTGATCTCCTGTAACTCATTTGAAGAACTTGAAACAAAAGCTTCTTGTGTTACAACAGCTCGAACAATAGTTAATACTGTTGGAACAGGTGGTAAAGGTGTAAAAGGTGGTATTTGCAAAGGGATATTCAAATGAATATCTAGAAATATAGGCATTGGTGGCCTAGGGGAAAGTTTACTAGCTTGTATTAGGCTGTTTTCAGCTCTGATTGCTATTTCAAATGCATTTGGTAGAGAAACACCCCCCATTGATTGTATCATAACGGCTATATCGTTGTTAAGAGCCTTCAAAAAGTACAAAAATGCATATTCTGGAGGTGGTCTCACTGTTGCAGGGATTCTATCCCAGGTTCTTTGAAATTTAAAATTGAAATCATTCATTTGTTCCTGAGGAGCCCTCTTAATCGTAGTTAATTGCTCCAACAAAGACAAATTATTAGACCTATCCTAAAACTACCTGTGTAATTTGTCACCCAATTCATCCCAGGTGGCAATTGAACCTACTCAAAGACTTCTGAATCACTGTAATTCCCTTCCTTTGAATGATGCGGCAAGTAGTCTCACAACTATGTCTTCTTGAGTTATGTGATGGACTCCGCATAACGAAGCCACATCTTGTATATGTTCAATCGAGGTAGTCTGATCTTCCCTAGTGAAAATTGGCAAGCTTTTCAAAGCTACCATTGGAATGTCATTGTGTTGTGCCAAATTTAATGGACTACCTCCATTAAATGGCACAAAAGACTTATTTCTAGGAGCAGCCATTAGAGGTGGTTGAGGTGGGTTTACTTGCACTCTAGGTGAAACAAAAAATGGGACAGCAATATGAGATCTCAGGGATGGAGGAGTAAATTTAGTCCTTCTAGAATAGATAAATGTTGTCCCTATCCTTTCTGTTACCCTGCCTTGTCTTCTGGGTGGTGACAGCTGCAAATATTCGAAAGGAACTAAGTTGCTCCTTGTTTGAACCCTTCTCATAAACTGTAAAAGCACTAATTCTGAAGCTCTTTCTTCCTAGTGGAGTCGCCAAGTATGCAAAAATGACTTCTACCAAGTTTGAAACTTGTTAGTTGCATACCAAACCACCAATATAATGTGGAACTTGTCCCACTGGGCGTACCAAAAACTATTATCTGCTAAAATTGCACCCTATTGAACCTAATGTTCAACACCTCAGTGTAACATGGGAAGACCTCTAAAGTTGTGGGTTACTTGTAAGCAAAGGTCAACCTCCGGAGAAGGCCGACTTCCTATGGTGTCACTATTCTACAGATTCTTTTTAAAGGAAAAGGGAGAAAGAGTGCTAAAATGAATAAAATGTTAAAGTGAAAAGAAGTGATACACCAAATTTAGAGGGAGACAATGAAATCCAACAAAAAATCAATTTACACAACTTGTTACTGCAATGTTCATGCAATTTTCTCTGAAAGATCAAATACTTTAACTTGCAGAAGGAAGAAAAACTTCACACTGAGCAAGTGATTATATTTAACTGACACAAACTGTTAGAATTAGGTGTTGTACACCTTGCATAATGTTTGTAATATTTATTTATTTATTATGTGTGTGGTGCACCTAGGGGTTTTCTAGGTGAATGTGTATCACAAGGAGTTATAATGTTGGGGCCACTTTGTTGTATGTATCATTGGGACATAATTGTAAAATGTAATTATTTAATATTGGGGGAATAATAAAATATAATAAAGTACCCAATATTAAATGTGGGGTCACATGATATTGTATGGTTTCGGGCACATGGTTTATGTAATACCACTTGGTGGTTTTGTGGGAGTTTGTTTCTATAAAAGCAACCACATGGGTAGTTGTTTAGGGTTGGATCAAAAGTTGGTCAAGGTTGGACAGGTTGCTGCAGGTTAGCAGGTTGAGCTTGTGCATGTGTGAGGGTTTGAAGCATGGCATGGGATGTGTGGATTCATGCTTGGTCACATGGAATGCATGGATAGCTTGTGCTTCAAAAGTGTTCATGGAGTCTCTGCAGATGTATTGTAATGGGTTTTCATTGCTGAATAATACATGGAGTGTGGATGCTTTTAAGGTGGTTTTTCCCTCTTGAGGGTTTTCCCAGGGTATATCTTGTGTCATCTTTGATGGGTATGTTGTCTATTCTCTTGCATGTTGATGTTGAGTATTTTACTTGCATGTTTTCAGATTTGGGTTATGTGGAAATTGTCATTACATGGCTGCATAGTTTCCTTACAAGTGGTATTAGAGCTTTGGTTATTGGATTGGATAACCCTAGGTTGCATGAGAGAATGAAAGGCAATGGAAAGATATAGGGGTTTTGCAGGTGTTTTATTGCAGATCTGAGGGTTTTGGGTTTGTTGTTATGATGGGTTGTTTGCAGATTTGGGGTGAGAAAATTTTGACAAAATAGGGTTTCTTGGTCATGCATTTAAATGAGGGTTTTGGGGGTGAGATTTTACAGATGACCTCCTGGGAAAAATTGGACCTCATGGTTGGATTCAAGTTGGCCGAGAGAGAAATTTTGACATATAATATGCCCTATTTTGGTTACAGAAAAAAATTTGCCCACACCCCTATTCGACCGTACGGACGTTGACGGTACAGTCGTCTGAAAAAAAAATATTAAAAAATCCGAAAACAAATATTCTTGCCCGTCGGGATTAAAAAAAATCCTGCAAAATCAAAAAACAAAAATTATTAAAAAAAATTGAAAAATTGAAAAACAAAAAAAAAACAATTTGAAAAAGTTTTGGGGGTCTGCAGACCCCCCGCCACCGCTCGTACCAGTGGGTACTACCACTGTCGGCGGGTGCCGACAGTACTGTCACTGTCGGCCCCTGTCGACAGTGGCGTACCGGCCGGCGGTTGGACCGCCGACGGGCTCCGCCCACCCCTTATGGGGTTAAAACAAACAAAAATAAAATTTGAATTTTTCATAAATTCCGCCATTGACAAGTCCGCGGATTTCAAATAAATTCCGCCAGATTTAATTTATGCGTCGGGTCCGTACGCAGGGGGTGGAGGAAAGTTTTTTTGAAAAATTAAATTAAATTTAAATGGGATTTGGAATCCGCTGCCCACCCACCACCGGCGCGCCACTGGAGAGCCACCTGAAGGTTGATTTACAGTAGTTTTTTTCAAACGTGTATAACTTTTACCCAGAGTGTCGGATTTTCGACTTCTTACAGTCGTTGGAAAGCTGGTTCTGAGCACTACACAGTGGTACAGGTGTTGTTCTATGATTTTGTATTTTTGCCAGTGTTTTGCTTGGTTGAAGTCAGATATTTATTTTGAGCTTTGAGAGGGCATATCGAGTGCATACGGAGTCGGATTTTGGACTTCGAGTAGTCAATGGAAAGCTTGTTCAGAGCACTTTACAGTGGATCAGGTTTGGAGATATTTTGGCATGGTTTATTTGCTGTTTTTCTCACCTGAGTTGTTTATGGGTCTCTTTGACTATGGTGTTATTATGAGCTTATGGATTGTCGAATTTTGAGATATTTGATATTGGATTCATTGTATGCTCGACTGTACATCTCAGATTGTTCTATTTTTTGACATGGTTATCAGCATGTATGTTGCATTGTTGTATCTACAAGTTGTGCAATGTTGTAGGCGGTCTATACTTACTTGTTGCACCTATGACTTGGATATGGGTTGTCTTTGCCCATTGATATTTCAGTGTTGATGCATGATCAGTTTTAGTGGCTTGGTTTAGTCACTTGGTTTGTTGATTTAGTTGTCATGTTGAGGAGGTGAGATGGTATTACCAAGTACAGTCATGATATGAGATATATGCAGTTGACTATGATTATGTAGATATGTGGACACGGTTGGGTTGATTTGTTGGTATATTTGGTGTGATCATGATGTCATGGATGTTTCTTGTGCATTAGAGACTTTGACATGTTATGATGGTTTATGTAGGTGCATTGATTGGTGGTATTGGATTGGTTCCTGATTATGGTTGTGGCGGTGTATCTTCTTGGTTTGAGGAGATTGGTATCACGATGTCATGGATAGCTTGGTTACACGGTTCAGTGGGAGCTTGTGACAGTGATGGTTTGGTGGTGATGGATATGATGGTTTTGTGGTGTATCTTCTTGATTTAGAGGATGGTTATCATGTTGTCATTGAGAGCTTGGATTCACAGGTTTTGTGTGAGCTTATGACAGTGTTGGTTTTGTGCATCATGGTGCCATGGGTTTGCTTGGTATCATGGTTCAGTGGGAGCATTTGGCAATGATGTGGATCCATTGGTTATTATGGATGGTTGTCTTCAGCAGGTGATCTTTGGTGTCATGGAGGAGCTCTTAGATTCTGTGAGCTACAGTGAGAGTTCTTTGGCATTAGGTGTTGGAGATGTTGAGGTATTATTTATGACTTGTTGGTTTTGACAGGTGATCCTTGGTTGTAGGATGGTTTTGTTATTATGTCATGGTATACTCTTGATTACTAGTTTAGAGTTGTGGCATGGTACATGTTATGATGATTTATTCATATGATTTTCTTTTGAGAGGATGTGAGATCATGGTGTCATGTTTATGTTCCTGATTCTACAATTGGAGCTATGATTTTGATCTTGGTTGGCTCTCTTTGTATTGAGTACATTGATCATTTTCTTGGTGTTTAGCATGGATTGATCGGTTACATGTGCTCATGGATACTTGGAGACATAGGTGAGGCTTGGTGTTCTCTTGTGATTAGAGACATTTGTTGATATGGTTACTCTTGATGAGGTTTTAGCAGGAAGTCTGAGGGAGCCTACACCTTGGTTGGACGTGAGTTCAATAGGGACCGATGAGGAGAGTGTTCTTGGTTTAGTCATGATGACTTGGATATCCTGGAGGAGCATTCTCATTCCCCACTCTTGGTCTACTCGGTGGTTCACTTGAGAGGTATTGCCCATTATTCTTTCAGGTGCATTATGTTTATGCTTTGTCTTCTCATGGATATGGATCTTGAGCCATGTGTATTTGGTTTCTGGAGGGTTCATTTGAGGAGTGTTGGCATGTTTATCTCCTTGTACATGTTGAGTTTAGGAGATGGTTTATTGGGCTGATTTCCTTGGTTTAGGAATGGTTACTTTGAGTTTGATCTTCTTGTTTTGAGATGCTTACATCCATGTTAGTTACATATGTTATCTTTGATCTTGGTGATTGGATGGATGGATGTTGTTATGGATTTTGTTTGGGGTGTTATGGAGGAGATCATACTTGACACAGTTGGCATTTAGAGGTGTGTGTAGGAGGACATGCTACAGGTGTTTGGTTTGCAGGTTTTGCTTATCATTGTGGATGTTCCTTGGTACTACATGTTTACTTCTATGAGATGTTGGTAGTAGACTTGGTATGCCTTTGTGATGGTGCCTTTTTTGGGATGTTAACGAAGCGACGCGTTGAATGCGCTCATTCTAGGTTTGCATTCATCTTGACATTGCCCATGCAGTGGGAGCTCCTGGATGTGTATGTCACTTTTGACAGGTTTGCACATGGAGTTTGTTATTGTGGTTTATGGGTGGATATGTTGTTGGCATAAGTTTACTATGTTATGTATACCTTGGAGGTATGGATAGTTGGATGTGTTGGCACTTGCTGTGGGTGTCATTTCAGCTATGGTGATTTATTCTTGACAGCTACTGGTGCATATTGGATTCAGTGTTTGTGTTTTGAGATATCAGTTGAGGCAGGTTTATGCTTCTTTGTGACAGTTAGTGTGACATCTCTTTGGATGTGTTCTTATCTTAGTGCAGTTGGCATGGTGGAGGATGGGAGCATTCATGGATGAGATGGTGGTCACCTTGGTTCTTGTTACAGGTATCTTGATGGAGCACATGGAGCACTTGGATTCTAGGATGGTACATGTTGCCTATGGAGTTTATTTGTTACCCCCTTATGCAATGTATACAACAAGTGGGAGATTGTTAGAATTAGGTGTTGTACACCTTGCATAATTTTTGTAATGTTTTATTTATTTATTATGTGTGTGGTGCACCTAGGGGTTTCTAGGTGAATGTGTATCACAAGGAGTTATAATGTTGGGGCCACTTTGTTGTATGTATCATTGGGACATAATTGTAAAATGTAATTATTTAATATTGGGGAATAATAAAATATAATAAAGTACCCAATATTAAATGTGGGGTCACATGATATTGTATGGTTTTGGGCACATGGTTTATGTAATACCACTTGGTGGTTTTGTGGGAGTTGTTTCTATAAAAGCAACCACATGGGTAGTTGTTTAGGGTTGGATCAAAAGTTGGTCAAGGTTGGACAGGTTCTGCAGTTAGCGGGTTGAGCTTGTGCATGTGTGAGGGTTTGAAGCATGGCATGGGATGTGTGGATTCATGCTTGGTCACATGGAATGCATGGATAGCTTGTGCTTCAGAAGTGTTCATGGAGTCTCGAGATGTATTGTAATGGGTTTTCATTGCTGAATAATACATGGAGTGTGGATGCTTTTAGAGGTGGGTTTTTCCCTCTTGAGGGTTTTCCCAGGGTATATATTGTGTCATCTTTGATGGGTATGTTGTCTATTCTCTTGCATGTTGATGTTGAGTATTTTACTTGCATGTTTTCAGATTTGGGTTATGTGGAAATTGTCATTACATGGCTGCATAGTTTCCTTACACAAACAACAACCTGAATGAACATGCTAATTACAGAAAAGGGTATAAGGCATGAGACAAAACTAAAATGAAACTAAAGTGCTTACAAGATAGTTTGATCAATCATAAAACATACACCAACTGTAAGAACAAGATGGTAAGGAATCAAAACTAGAGAACGCTCAAGGTAAACTATATTCCATATCTCCATGAGTTACAAAAGGATGCAAGAACTATGCCAAAGGACTGTAAAAGTCACTATATCCAAAGTTGCATCATTCAAAACTCCCTTTTCAAAGAGGAAAAAAAATGCCATATATACAAAATGTGTCGGCCCCTGCCCTAGGGCTTACAAAAAATATCAGCCTCTAGAAAGATCCGCCCCTAGATCTTTTGAATCAAGCTACTTCTGCATTAAATGTGTATCCCCGCTATCCATGTCGGTGAAGGATCACTCCAGGAATGGCCTCCAGATCTTTTGGAATAATCGTATTAACCTCTGGCATCCGTGTCCACCCTCGAACTTCCATCAGAGCTACTTTGAATGTGGTTGTTTTGATAATCATAAATGTCAATCTACCCCTCGCTAGTAGACACCACAACTGTCATTGTGGTCTCCTCCCTTCTGTTTACAGATGACACCTCCTGGATATCAAACTGATCCATCACTTTATTCTTAGAGAAGATCCACATTGTTTATGTTTCGTTGATCTTCTTCAAAGGGGGAGTCACAATAGTCAAACTGTCAATGGTTTGCCCTCAGTTCCCTCTGATTGGGTGAACACACTCCACGTAAGACTCCCGAGTGATCAAAAGTTATTCAGACTGAATCGCATGTCAGTGAGACACCTTCCGTGTCTCCCCGATGCGATTATACCCTTCAGCAACATCGACATAGCATACAATTGTCGGTGAGACCTCATATCGAGCTACAAAAGTCATATCACATCCCTAAAACCATCGGCAAGACTATTGCTTTCAGCCAGAGATCATAGCGAGCCCTCAGGAGTCATATCGATATCGCCATTTCATCGCCCAGATATCCACATTTGGCAAGACCTCTCCTCGAACATAGATTCCTTTGGCGATACCACCTTCGGCGTGACTCCCACTGGTCGGGAAGACATCATAGCGGGCGACAAGAGTCTTACCGATGTCCCTTATCATTCGACAAGACTATCAGTGGTCGGCAAGACCTCACACCGAGTGCCAAACATTACACTGAGACCTTTCGTTTCGGCAAGACCACCTTAAGTCAGGGAGACATCATAGCGAGGGCACAAACTTTCACCGAGACCCTTGCTATTGGTGAGACCTTATGCCGAAGGCATAATCTTTCGGCGAGCTGAGACCACTTCGGCAGGACCCTAGTGGGTCGGCAAGACATCACACTGAGCCCCCTGTTGTTGATGAGACCACCTTCTGTCGGTGAGAGATTACATAGAGACCATTCCACTTCGGTGAGACTTCGTGTCGTTGATGAGACATCATAGCGAAGGCACAATTTTCCCTGATGCCATTCCTTTTTGGAGAGACCTCAACGAATCGGCAAGACTTCACGCCGAAGCCTTCATCTTTTGGCGAGCTCAGACCATTTTGGGGAGACCACTAGCGGTCGGTAGGACATCTCCTCGAGCGTTGATTTCTTCCTTGACGCCACCTTGTTACAATGGTCAATGAGACTTCAGCATGTTGGGGAGACATATAGAAACCCATGGTGATTAAAATGTCTAGCCAATCGGTATATATTTCAAATGAATAGAACCACACTGCTAGTCGACAAGACAATAGGAGGGTCTCAGCGACTTTCTTCATCAGGTTTTTTATGCCAAATCCGATTGAGGCATGCTTTCTAACAGACTTCCTTGAGAAAATCATCGGGTATATGATTTAATCCTACACAACAATGTCCCCATTTGGCCTTTATGAATACCTAAACATAGATTGCCCTGGCTGATTGAGCCTGCAGGTGAAAATCAGGTAACAGTTACCTTCAAATTTAATCTACCAACAACAATTAGAAATCCTAGCTTGTGTAATTTTCTTACTCTCAAACCTGCCTAAAATGAAGTTCAAATACTAGGGATATAAATATTGTACTAGAAGCTAGCCTTCTATAGGTTGGACATTCAAAACTAGGGCATGTAAGCCTACAAGAATTTTGGGACAAAATGCAAAAAAATAAGAGGTCTCCTATGGCTTGGACAACTTTTGAAAGCAAGTTAGCTCTTGTTGTTGGATTTCCAATTATTGTGCAATGTACTGATTGTGTGTTGGTATGTGTTAAGAAAAATACTCCTAATACTCATGAAATCAAGATAGTTGATGACAAGGTCATTGCTATACTGGACTACCCATCACTCAACATTGCTTTCAAATGGCCACAAAGGGAGCGATTTGTTTTGATTGACAAAGATAATGGAGATTGATTCTTCCAAGAAATAAAAGATGCTTTAACTCAATGGGAATGTGTTTGGTTACTAGCCCCAATGAAGGGAAAATCACAACTACCCAGGAGCTTATACAAATCCCATTTCAATGATGACATACTAGATATGATTAACTTACTCAACAAAGTGATGGGAGATGAGGAGACAAATTCTTTCCATTATCGGATGTGTTTGTTCATTATAGTCATTTGTCATGGGGAACAACATGTTGACTAGGGGATGATCGTAAATGACAACCTTCATAATCAGTTGGTAAATTTTGAGGCCAATTAATATTTTTCATATTTGCACAGAGTTGCATCTCTAACCCCCTAGGACACAACTCGAGTATGGAACACATTTCCTTGTACCAGAAACTCACCAGAGATGTCTCCTTAATTTTTCATTTAACAAAAAACTACGTTTTCACAAGTGTCCATATGAAAAGAAAAAACGATTTGACATTCTAAATATAAATATGCAATATCAAATATGTAGTATGAACTCTTTGACTCTTTGACATTTGTGTGTTTAAACTTCAAATTTAATGTTAAACTTTACCAGCGTTCTTGTTTTGAAAGGTCAATGCCATGATATTTTTAGTTTTAATGTAGAAAATTTATAAATTATTAAATTATATTTTTAAAAATGGCGTCTCCAAGTACCTCGTTTCCTATTTTTAAAAAATAGACATATCAATACTAGTATCAGTCTCTCATACCAATAACAATCTCTTAGAAACTATGATATTTTAATGTCTTCTTATTTATTTTAAGGAACATATGCTGCAACTATGAAAATTTATGATCATTATCCTCAATTGTAATTAGATATCAGCAACAAATAATTTAGGAGGGTGATTGGTGCCTTTACCATGCTAATAGTAAGAGATGAGCAAAAATATTGGAAAGAGGATATCATCTAAGGTAATTGCTCTTATAAAGAAACTCAAAAGCTACTCTATTCAATTTCCAAAATTCACATATCAAAATTGGAGGGTTTGAAGATGCCCTTTACAAACTTCCACACTTTGTAAGTGATAGTTTGGTATGTATTGAAGTCTATAGGTAGATAGGGATAGTTAATAAAAAATGTTAAGAAAGGAAAAAGGAAGGTATTCCTTTTCCTATTGGTTTCAACTATTGTATTGGAAGAACCTCTATAGATGGTCAAAACATCGAGAGGTATCTATCTAAATTGAACATGCATTTCTACGTACAAACATTTCCCTTTGACAACAAAGACCATGTCAAGGATAATTTGAGCCTTAAAATAGCATTTCATCACGTTCCTAATCTAGAAGATTTATGGGAAATTGTGGAGCTGATTTTGAAGTATGAAAAAGAGACTAGATGAAGTTAACCCTTGAAAAAATTAAATCCTTCAATATGGAATTGGTTATAAAGGGCCTAGTGGATGATGGTACAAAGATGGTTGATTCAACTTTCTACTTTTCTATTCAAGTACAACTACTCCCTCCAATCAAGTAGGGAAATAAAGAAGTCAAAGACATTCATGAATGAAAATGTTTTTTATTACAAAGGACAACAAAGTGGTTTGACAATAAAATTGCTCAATGCACAACCACAAAGCCACCCACCAAAGGAGAACTTCTAAAAGAAATAAAAAAAAAATAGACAAGGAGAAGGTTCCTCCTCTCGAAATGTTACATCATTGTATATAACCAGATCAAAAGAAAATGCATTAGGGGGAGGAGATGATGAAGATACATGTGGTGGTGGCAATCAAGAACCAAGAAAGAGTCTAATTATAAAAAAGAAACCAAATCCAATTGTGCAAGGTATTACTAATATTTCATATTCCAATCCTTCAACTCATGATGTTGTTGAGCAACAACATGTTACTCCTCCCCCTATCCTTTTATATCCACCTTCTAGCTCTCAAATAATTTCTCCAAGTTCCTCTTCACCCTAGTTATAGCAAATGGTCACTAAGAAAAGGAAAATTGCATGGGCAATCAATCCAAGATTAAATGTTGTAGCCAAGTTGCTACAAATATCCCTATAGCCCAAAAATTCTTGAATGACCTCAAAATTAATGGTTGATCCTTCTTCAAGGGCTCAATATGTATAAATTGTTGAATATATTGCAAACAAAAATAAAGAGGATATCGTGCAAGAAAATTATAACATCAGAGTAGACCTATAATGTCCCCTTCTCGTACTTGAGCAATGGGGTTGTTTATTAGCCTATTCCAGAGTTCCCATAGGCTAGTTGAAGTTTATCAGGGGACTCAGTGTCTGACATTGGGCTCAGTGTTGGTTTATGGTAGGAATTTCTATTTATAGAAGTGGCTAGTTTGCAATGCTTACTATTTATAGTCAGCCACAGGGCATCTCAGTGAACTTCAGTTTTGTGCTAGTTTGTGTTTTGGGGAGTACTTACTATTTTTAGTAGTTGCTATTTATAGTAAGTCTATTTTAGGTAACTAGTCCAAGACCCATATTCTTCATCAGTGTTATTCCTAAGGTGGCATTGGAGAGTCTAAGGTTTGATTATTTAAGATTTTCCTTTTATCAGTCACTTAAGTTATTTTTATAAAATAACTTTATAACTTAAATGAAGGGGTTGGTGGTCATCGTAAAAAGTTCCTTGAAGCCTAATATTATAACTTAATGTTGTTTTAGAAGGCAACAAAAGTGAAATAGTTTCCTTATGAGCATTTGGACGCCCAAGGGAGGTATAAGGTGTTTTTAATTATTAATTTTTTAAAGGTTCATGAGGAGGACATTGGAATTGGAAGGAAAATTGTTTTAAACCTAAAGTTTCCCTAATTTCCCTCTTACTCTATATAAAGTTTCACTTTGAATCTCATTTGAGAATGTTCTATTTGGAAACTTAATAGGATGTTGTTGGAATGCTTCTAGAGTTCTTTGGTTGCATGTTGAGGATGAAAACCCTCACTGTTTGGAGTTGGTTTCTGTGGTGAAAGATCCACCCTAGCCATATTGGAGTGGTTACATCTAGGGATCACACTGTGCTTCAATAGAGTTCTGATTTTGGTAGTTTTTGGTGGTGTTTTGTGGTTGTTTCAGAGGTCTGATTTGTGTTACCAGATTTCTAGAAATCGCTATTTTCCTTAAGATCTAAAAATGAAATCTTCTCATAGCTCTGTGCAAACTTAGTTTTTCATTCTGGGTGTTGGCTTAATGGATCCCTCATGCTTAGGTACCCTATTTCAAGCATTCATTTGATTTATTTGGTGAGGAACTAAATTTTTTAGAGTTGGTCGCCCTACCTAGGGAAGCATGCCTACTTGAGGGTTTCCTAGATTTTGTGGTCCACTGATGTATAGGCCCAAAATCTGCATATATATGGGATTTGGTGGTTGTTCTTTAGCATTGGAAACTCATATGTTGCTAGTTATGTTCACATGTGACATGCAAAGCAAATCTACAAGTGTTGCTATTGATGACCATTTATTTCCAAGTCTAATTATTGCTTTATCAGGTTAGGTATTTCATTGTAATAAGTCTGATTTTGATCTGAAACAGTTGCTCTTATTATATGTTGTTGTTTGAAATGGAAAGAATTGTTATCTCTAGTTATATCTTCTATTTTCATTATCCTATATGTCAGTATGCATCTCTAAAATAAGAACTAAACATAATAGCAAACAAACAACCAACATACAGTGGAAACAAAAACAACATATAGAGATTTAAAAAAAATTAGGGGTGTACATTAGAAGACCTTGGTTCAACTACTCATGAGAGTGACATCGATAATTTAGAGATATCAATTGCCAAACAAGTGGAGAGAATAGAAAAAGAAAAAGAAAGAAAAGAACTAGAGGAACAAGTGCAAATCTTGAGTTCATTTATTAAATCTATTGTCGATACATTTGTTCAACCTTTAGATGTCATTCCACATGTCTCTTTAAGCACTTCCTTAGAGGATATAAGTAAGGAGACTAATTAAAAAAATAGTAAATACCAAACATATGGTAGGGTGATAGAATCACAGGTTGAACAAATAGCCCTAGATGGACTAAAGTTTATAAAAGAGAGAAAAATGTATGAAACAGTTGAAGCAAAGACAAAAGAAATAGACATCGAGGTCCAAGTAGCTAGAAAAGAAGAAAAATTGTGGAAAAATGTAACTCGAGAACCATATTCTTGTCTCAACATTTTTTTGATGAGATAGAAGAAAACCAATCACAACAATAGTTCAAAAGTGCAGAATGGAAATTGTTGGTTCTTAAACAATCAATAATGGAATTTAAATGGTAGATTAAAACTTGCAATCAAATAAAATCCCAATTTTGGGTTGATTCCTTAACCATTGATATAGAAATTTTGAAATATAATGAAGTTGATTTCACTGATGTTTATTCTATTAAGAAGAGTTTTTGAGACATGAATACAAATAAATTGTTTAGTAAAGAGGTTTAAAATTTGGAAGTCATGAAGAAATTGAATGACATTTCTTCTTCACTTGTCAACTGCCTTAAGGATTCGCCTAGTTCCCTGAAGCAAATTGAAAAATTTAATGAGGCCTTGACAACTTGCAAGCTATCATAACCAATGTCACTATACCAAGGAGTAAGTATATAACCCCAACTATAAAGCAATTTAGAATTTACAAGGTAGAGTCTTCACCATAACAACTTCAACCTTCAACATCAAATTCTTCATTATTTTTTCAAATTTGTAACTTAAGTCAATTTTTATGACTTGAAAAATAAAATTTATTTTTATAAATAAAAAAGGATAAATATTAAATTACACTATGGAGACCACAATCCGTGGAAGAAACTGGCTAGCATGTAGGGTAAAAATATTGAATTCAAGCTTGGAATTTTTCATTGTGAATGACCCTACTTGCTACATAAAGAAAAGGGAGGTTCGGGAGGAGTTTGGGAATCTTCTACAGAATTCCATGAATGAGTTCTATATTATTGGAGGGGACTTCAATGGAATATTACATAGTCGAGATAAGAAAAGTGATGTAAAAAGAAAGCATCAATCCAGAATAGATTTTGAAACTTTCATGAGTATAAATCAATTAGTGGAGATATAGATGGAAAATGGAAGCTTCACATGGACAAATAGAAGATTGGGCTTCAACAACATTGCAGAGAAATTGGATAGATATTCATTTAGGGGAGACTTGGCTATTTTCCCATTTACCTTTGAAGGTAGCATTGTACCACAATCTAGTACTAATCATTACCCAATCAAGCTAGAAATTCAAGGGGACAAGAGACCAAGATTACTTTTTAAATTTAAAAATATGTGGCTTAAAGATCAAACGTTCTTGGAATTGATAAAGCAATGGTTGTCAGAAGTGAAGCCAAAGGGCACTAAAATGTTTGGCATAGTCACTAAATTGAAGGTGATTAAGCAAAAATTGAAGGCATAGAATAGAGCACACTTCAAGAATATTTTTGAAGAAAGAACAGGGTTGGAAGAAGAGCTAAAGGTTTTGAATGAGGAAGTAATTCTAGCAAGCATGGATAATAAAAAATTCATAAAGGAGAAGGCACTTTTAAAAGCATATGCAAAGGTGCAAGCCAAAGAGGAGGTATTCTAGATGCAAAATTCAAGGGAGACGTGGATTAATGAAGGGGATAAGAATTTCAAATATTTTCATAATGTGACAAAGTGAGGAGAGATATAAATTGCATTGCAAGAATCAAGAGGGAAAATCGATGTCAAAACACATTTTCTGTTGTGTCAAAATATCGACTTGTTAACGTCCAATACAATTGCAAAAGATAAGCGGATCCACAGGAGGTGGTCCATGTCCCAAATCTGAAGGGAGACATTGGCGATTAGTCCAAAAATCCCCCCTCAATTTCACCCAAGGGGATTCAAACCCGTGACCTGGCTCTGATACCATTTGTTGGAATACAGTTGCCATTACATCAAAAGATTGACTTGTTAACGAGAGATAATCAACAAATGGGTGGAGGGGTAACTCAAGAACTATATATTAGGGAAATAGAGAGTTTATACTTTTGTATTGGCAGATTTTATTGCATATAAAATTTGTGGAGCATGAATTGAAAGAGATTTTGGAGAGTTTGTTGTTGTTATTTTATTCTGAAGCTAGTTGTGCCACTTTCATAGTTAGCCATACCATCTTGGCTAGGTGTGGGGTTCTTGGAGAGGGGTCGACCCAATTTGTGAGCATATTTTGAAAGGTTTGAGGACACCTAGGGTGTGTATGGCTAGGAAATATAGTTGCATTTACAAACAACAACATTTCAAATTTTGGCATCCCAATTTAAGGTTTCCAGATTGTTGGTTGCTACTGCAACACTTTGTCAAAGTTGCTAACTTTTTATGGGTATGTTGTATTTAGATATGTAATGGTATTTTATGAACTAGGTTGTTGTAATCAAGAAAAAAAAAAATTCTGATTGTAAATCAAAAGTGGAATTTTTTTCTCCTTATGATTCTAAATTTATCCATTTTTCCTAGTTGTTAAGTTGTTGCAATATATTGTACTTTTTTGTACTTATTTCTCTTTTCAACTATCAAAAAACATTGCAAAAAATAAATAAAAAACACACAAAAAAACAAGGAAAACAAGACATCATACATAAAAGATGGCCTTCAAGGATAGTATAACATGCATATGCAAGTTGGTCTTCATGTGTGTATGCAAAATGATCAAATAGGGGGTAGCCAAATGGAGCAAGACTTCCTAATGAATAATGAAGAATCACATCAACCATCTAAAGGTGCAATATTTTATCTCCTTATTAGCCACGTATCTAAAAGGTGTGTAAAATTGATTTTGCAAAATGTTAAGAATACTGATAAACGTTGTATTTGATGATACAATTGCATTGAACACTTGATGAGCATTAATTAATTAAATTTATATAGAGTTTGGATGTTATAAAAATGCTAATGTGAAATCTATGTGCATACAAATGAGCTACATATGATTTCAAGCTACCTCGTCTGACTCCTAGGGCCTAGTAATTAAAAATATATTTTAGTTAGAAAACCATAATGCAAATATCTAGGAATTGATTCACACAACTTGGTATAACTGGAAAATATTGTATGCCATAGGAGAAAAAATCTTGCTTAGGAACAAATAGGCAAAACAAAAGGTAAAATTTTCCACTAATCAAGATTTCATTAGAAAAATGAGAAAAAATGGGTTAGGGTTAGAATTATAGTTGAGGGGAAAATGGGTTAGTGTTAGGGTTACATCAATTTTTTGTTTTATTTTTTTTAATTAGAACATAATGAAAAAGGAAGAAAATATGTTTCATATACAAATAAAATCACAAAAAAAATTGTGAATCCATGATATATTCAAGATTTTTTCATGAATTATTGGGGTAACATGTGTTTGACCAAGAAACTGAAAAACCACAATTTTAAACCACTTAATTAGCTTGCAAGCCCACTTTTGATTAATTGCAATAAATTGTGACTTTTATTTCTTTATGGGATAACATTGAATAGATTAAAGAAATCCTTAATGACACGTGGGAAATAGGTTGGGACTGAGATACTAACTAGATTAGCACAAATGGTACAAACTTTGTTATCTAAATGGATCATGAAGCTATTGTCCTTTATGTTTGAAGGCTTAAAATTGGATTGAAATTAATTAATGATGAGTCAAGTCATCGATTCCATAGCTCTTCCTATTGGTTCCTATCCCTATTTTTAAATGGCTTCATAAATGAAAGTGTGTACATTACTTAGTGGATCTCTCTTTTCTTGTCAATTAAAATGCTAATTAGGTATAGTACAAGAAAAGACATTTTTTCTTAGACTGGCTCATAGGAAGAATTGTGTAATAAAATCTATGTTCCTTATGTGCATACCTGATTCATAGAGGCATGATTTGCTTCTATGTGGCAATGCCAAACTAGTCCATTCTCCTAGTTGTGGCATGGAGGACAACCATATCTTAAGAACACTTGGTAGTTATGGTGTGTGATATTGATATGGAATGATATATTAAAAACATCCAATGTTGTATATATGTAGTGTGTGAAGTAATACAATTTAACTGTGTGAATATTCTATATAATATAGTAGAGATGGAATCAGGATGAGAACTCTAAACTAATATCTTGAGTAGTATTATCAACTCAAAGAAAATAAGGTAGTAGAAATAATATCAAGAAGATGAATGAAAGATAATCGAGATACAAAATATTGCACCTAACTAAGAGACCATACATCTAATATATAGTGATCAAATGAGAAGGCCGAGTTAAGCTTGTAAGGACAAAAACAAATTGGAGAATTAGACACCATCATACATATCCAACCAAGTAAAATTGACTCTCTTACAATCAATGACGTGATGACGAGGACCAAAACAATCTAGATATTTTTCTCACTAAAGTTATTTTCCCTACAACAAGCAACACCACAAAAGACAATGTTGATCAGTAAGTGTTTCCAAAATGATTTCCAAGATTCATATTAAAGGCACAACAAAGAGCGTCATAATGCTCAAACTCAATGTTGCCACAACAAATGACCAACATAGATAGTTGGGGCGTGAAGGCATTATTGTCATAATTTTGATCAATTATCATCTTTAATGTGACAAACTCTACCTCCTTTGAGTGTAGCATTAGACTTGGTACTTCATACCTAGGAGATTCCATAGATAGGGAATGTCATGACCCCTATTTTTAATAATTAATTTATAATTAAATAATACTAATTTGATGTAGTAAGTATTTATTTAGTTGAATGATTATATTGTTCATACTTTTGAATGTTTAATTAAATTAATTAGTAGTGAAATAAAAAGTGCAATGAAACAAAAATAATTTATTTTTAGATTTTATTTTGCAAATAAATGATAATGCTTTGATATTTAGAATAATTATTTTACTTTCTATTGAATGATAATTCCTTATTATTTATTTATTTGGGAAAAAAAATGGTATTTCCTAACTATTTATTGAGGTTAAGTACTTAGTTTGCAACTAAAATAGAAATTCCTTATTATTAATTATCAAGGATAAATACCATGCATGGAAATAAATTTTATTATTATTATTATTTTCAAGATTAGGTATTGGGAAACTAAAAGAAATCTTAAGAGAAGAGAATAACAAAAACACAACATAAGCTTTCTTGATCTTTATTTTCTAACTGCAAGAACAATAACTATAAAAATGGGGGTTGGGTAGAAGGCTTCTGGAGTGCAGTGAATTAGGAATGGGGAAAGTTGAGGTGAAATAGAAGAAAAGGAGAAATAAGAAGTGGAGAATTTATTGGAGACTTCGAGGGAAGCAAAACAAGAAAAAGAGAATAATCAAGAAGAGAAACTCAAATTGGAAGCAATTTCTAGGTTTTTAGATCTTTTCCATTGTATTTCAATTTTCAAAATGTGCAAATAAATGTTTACCTTGGAAATGTCAATTGCAAATTTAGCTGAGTGTCTTTAAATACTGGATGTATAATCCATATTTTAAATTAGTCTGTGTGAATAATGAAATTATTTCCATTTGATTGTTTTGTGAAAGATTAAATCCCCTTTCAGAATCCCAATTGAATCTATCAATTGTATTTATACATTAGAATTTTAAATTATCTATTTATTGAGTGAAGTTTAAAAACTAGAAACCATGGCTGCAAAAACCCTTATTTCTCCCATTCCTTGCTTAGTGCATATGTAAATACATATATATATATATATATATATATATATACATTTATATAAATAATGGTACTATATCAATATACTATGGGAGGCATACATACTGCCGAACTTTCACTTAGCTATTGTTGTGTTTTCTTAGAATCCCAATTGAATCTATCAATTGTATTTATACATTAGAATTTTAAATTATCTATTTATTGAGTGAAGTTTAAAAACTAGAAACCATGGCTGCAAAAACCCTTATTTCTCATGTTCTTTGCTCAGTGCATATGTAAATACATACATACATATATATATATATTATACATTTATATAAATAATGGTACTATATCGATATACTATGGGAGGCATACATACTGCTGAACTTTCACTTAGCTATTGTTGTGTTTTCTTTTGTAATTTATGTTGAATTCACATTTTCAAAAGAGTGGAGGACTGGGCTTACAGCCACGCCCCCTCTTAGGGAGGGTTTCCTGTGGAGGAAGCAACCCCTCCACAGGATGCGACTTGTGGAGAGGGGCTACCCCCACAGGCAATACATCCCTTAGGGGGTTGCCTCTCAATAGTTAGATATTTATATTGAATTTAAACCTTCAACTTACCTTAAAAATTTTGCTTGTCTATGTTTCATTGGGCTGCGTGAGATCTAATCATCTGCATATATGTGTGTTTGTGTAAATGTATGGAGGTATACATGATTGTATATAGATACTGAAGTATAAAGAAATTTGGTTGTAGATGTATATTTAATTTTGTCTATAATGTAATCTCCAGAAGGTGTATATATATTTATATATATATGTATATATATATATTTATATATATATATGTATATATATAATATTATATATTTATGAGTATATGTTGTATATTTACCAATGTAGAATGTAAAAATAATGTACACATGGCTGTAGAAGTATGCATTATTTTGTCTGTAAATGTAACTTTCTGAAAATTGATCTGAAAATGTAACAGATAGTTTGCTTGTAGACGAATCTGAAATGTAATTATTCAGCTAGAAATATGTTTGTTACTGTATATCTACCTATATATATATATATACCTATATGCATATAAATATAAACATGTGTACAAATACAATAGGTATGTGAGCAAGTATTTGAGTTCGAAAAGAATAGATATTCAAATCTGGCTTGAAATGATAAATATTCTGTTTTAAATGGATATACCTTTGTAATAGATCGATTTATTCCCAAATATATATATATATATATACATACATACATACATATGCTTATATGGGATTAAGCAAGTTTATTCTTTAGAACGTGTACATTTGAAATTGGACATATTTCTTTCAAAGTTTACACAAATATGTGATTGTTAAATTAAATCATTTAAATTGGAAACAAAACATTGAGTACTTTGTAAGCAAGTAGAAAGGAGCATGTGCATTTATTTTCTTTTATTCATTGTTGTGAAGAAGAATGACTTAGATGAGTCCATGGTGAAATGCAAACTTGATGTTGAAATTTCCTTCTTGAATCAAATAGAAAACTTGGGAATATATGGTGTTTTTTCTGAAATAATGCTTGAATTGAACTTGATGATGTTGTTGATTACTACTTTTACCATTTTAAAAGTCACATTGTGTTCATAATGAAGTAATATAAAGAGTGTGTATTAGAATAAGATCTTTCAATGTTATATTATGAATCCTTTCAACCCGATTTTGGTAGATGGTAAGAATGTATAGCCTTGTAAGGGCATAATTATGGATCTGAACCATCCTTTGTAGATCATATTTAAAAATCCCTTCTACAATAAATAATTAATACAAAACTTAGACCATTGATTAAAATCTTTCTTGGCATAATACAAAACATATTAGCCATAAATTGGAGGTATAGATATTAAATACAAGTTATGTACATTTATATTTTTGCTATTGAACCATAGTAAAATGTTTAAGGCATTTTATATAGTTTATTCTACTTATGGAAAATTCGTTTTTAAAATATTTCTTGCAAAGTAAATTGAGTTATGGATTTTAGAAGAATGTAGACTCATATATTCACTAGCTTATATATGTATTCACATACATACATGAGCTATACCTTCTTAACTCTTTTATAGTTTTATTTTCTTATTGTTGAACCCTCAATGAATCAATGAGTTTAGAAGTAAACATTTTGGTTATAATTGCATAGGCATGTGTGCATGCTAGCAGGAATAGGATTACTTTTATGAAGTGTTACGTGATTGGTTATGTTTTTTAGTGTACTTGTGTGATGTTTGAGAGGTCATTGGAAGTAGAATTGTCTTATTTGCAAATACTTGGAGCAATTCATGACAGTGTTGGCATTACCTTATTTTCATATGCAAGGATGATGCATTGGTGAAAATTGAAAATGTTGCTTGTAGACTTATGTAAACTATAACAGAACTTCCTTATGCTCCTTGTTACATGTGATATTCATGTTATCCAGAAATATATAATGAATTTTCATGTTAACGAGACAGTATGATCATTGTCAATGAGGCATCTTGTAACCATTGAGATTTTGTAGCCAGTAAGGCTCTACCAATGAGGCACTTTTACGAGTGGTTTTTCATCCCTACGAGGGTTTTCCACTCATGAAAAACTCTATGTTATGGTTTCTTTGTGGATGCATTTATGATCTTTTTATTTCCTTAAATTTTGCATTACAGTATTTAAATTTAAATGTATTGCTGAGATGAGAATTCATGTGTAAGCCTACATGGATAAAACTAATGAAGGTGCAACCTTGTTTTGATATACTTTGATTCTTTGATGTATGTTACTCCATTTGAATTTAGTGATGAAAGTAATTTAATTATTCCTCATGTTCTGCACCTTTTTATAATAATTTCATTTTAATAAATTATTTTTGCCAATTAAGATATATAATTAGTCAAGGAGATTTCTAGACGTTATAGGGAACATGTCTACCACATAATACTGGACACTATAATGTCATGATTCACTACAAAATTGTTGATCCTACATAGCTAAAGGAACATTGATTCTATAGTTGAAATGATACAACTACAGAGGGCATTCCTATCATTGCAGTGCTTGCATGAAGAGAATCAAAAGACCAGGTTATTGAGTAAAAGAATGTAGAACAACTAGGACATAATGCTAAGAAGATCCAGTTAGACCTCCCACTCATTTGATCTTGCTGTGTCATAAAGTATTTCTCATCCTTGAATTCATGATCTTCAAGGTTTGCAACTTTTCCTTTGAATTAGAAAAAGGGACTCAACACCATCTAAGTCTCTAGTTACTTTGATATGCATAAACAAATTTATGATTAAAACCCAAAATATGTAATATAGAGCACACCCAAAGAAAATAGTCAAGGGACACTAACATAAGACAACTGTAGATTGTACTATAAAACGGATATAAGAGCACTAAAATGATAAACAATAAAATCTATTGAAGAATATAAGCCTATTTTTTTAATAAAATTTTATATGATGAAGCATAGTAACAATAAAAGCAATCCTCAGAGGACCTCACATTGAAGATCTAGTCCTTACTCGAGTCAGGTTCAAATTCAGAGTGTATGTGAAACCTGTAGTCTAGTTACAATCAAGTGCAAGTGCAAAGGGTAGTCTAATATGCCATAAGGGTAGTTACCTTCATAAATAGCTTTACCAAAATACCTACGTATGTTTACAATCTTGAATGTAGAGAGCTACTATTATTCTTCTATAAAGAAAACACAACATTAAATGCAGAAATTGTAAATAAAATAGAGTAACATTGACATTTTATTTAAAATGAGTTTTCCCATCACAAACATGTACTATACATTTTAAGAATAGTTTGAGCACCGCACCTGCAATCTCCACAAAATAATCACCTTCAAAATAAGTTTAGAGGGAGAATAGACGAGAAGTCTTCGAAAGTGGACCCTATATCCATATTGGCGAGAGCACTCGACCAATTCAAGAAGTTTTTTTGTGTAATTCTTGAAACATGGAGAAAATCTTGAATAATTTGCCCTTGGCACGGGCATTTGAAAAAAGCATTTGTCACATTTTTGCTGGACCATCTGAATGCCTCAGCCTAAATTTTTAGAGTAGTAGTTTGTTTACTTGATTAATTTAATCATATTGACTAATTAATTAAGTCACCTTTACTTTATTTCACTTAAGCTAAACTTAGGAATCTTTATTTTGCATTACTAAATTAGTCATGTTGTCTCATTCATTATGATCTTGACACTTGTCACATGCTAATTTAATCATCTTCCTAGGGTTCTCACCTTTAGGATTTTGATCTCCTTTCTTAAGGATTGATCTCTTTGTAATTATTAACTTCTTGGGTAATGCATTTTTGCTTCATGTTTGCAGAGCACCATTCTTGTGTCTCTTGATCTCCTTTAGTGACAAGTTATTTTCTTGTAGGTGTTCATTGGGATATGTGAGGTTGGATTATCAACTTCTACATGGTATCATAGCGGGTTTTTTCTTTTATCATTTCAACAATCATTCTACGACAATGTTTGCAGCTTCTTCATGCTTTAGTGGTGTTCTTCATGTTCATCCTTTGTTCCTATCTTTTGGGACAATTTATTTTTGATTGGAGGCTTCTTCATCCTTCACTCTTGCTTGGAGGCTACTTAGACCTTCACTTGTATTTCTCCCTTTTGGAGAAGAGTTTTTCCCACAAGGTTTTCTCCTTTTTCTCCTGTTGTGAGAGATCTTTTACATTTGTACATGGGTACCTCATCTGGCCTAGTTGTCGGGATCCATCTTTGCTTTCATGCATTTTTTCCTTAGTTTCTTAGCTTCTCCCTAAGTTCATCTTAAGGGGGGTGTTAGAGTAATAGGTTGTTTACTTGATTAATTTAATCATATTTATTAATTAATTAAGTCACCTTTACTTTATTTCACTTAAGCTAAACTTAGGAATCTTTATTTTGCATTATTAAATTAGTCATGCCATCTCGTTCATTATGATCTTGATGCTTGTCACATGCTAATTTAATCCTCTTTCTCGGGTTCTCACCTTTAGGTTTTTGATCTCCTTTCTTAAGGATTGATCTCTTTGTAATTATTAACTTCTCGGGTAATGCATTTTTGCTTAATGTTTGCAGAGCACCATTCTTGTGTCTCTTGATCTCCTTTGGTGATAGGTTATTTGCTTGCAGGTGTTCATTGGGATTTGTGAGGATGGATTATCAACTTCTACATAAATTGATGATTGTTGTAAATTGTAATTCAAAATTTTAGAAAAAATATTTTTCAAAAAGGGAGATTATAGATAGATCTCAACAATTCAAATAGAATTTCTATTTATTTTTATATAGATCTTAACATTTCAAATAGAAATATATATATATATATATATATATATATATATATTCAAATAGGGTAATGTTTAATATTTAAGGATAATTTTAAATAGATAGTTATTATCAAAAAATTATTTGAGAAAAAAGGTTGATCATTAAGTTCTATTTAGCTCACTTAAAATTATTATTTTAAGAATATTTATTCATTTTATCTTAATGTAATGGTAAAAATAACATATCTTTCTAATCATTTAGTTTTGTGCATGGTAGTTTTGTACTCATTTCAATGGAATGTTTTTAATACAGTTATGTATCAACAAATAGCATATTTTGTGTTAGGTTTGGATCATGTCTTAATCCCTACCTATTCTTATTTCCTCCCACTTATACTTATTGGACTATATATTCACTATTCACCCTTCATTTATTACACCTCATTTGCACTTACCTTAATACATTTACTTTATGCCTCAAGATTTGTCATTTCATTGCTACTCAAGATCAATCTCATCATGTGCAAGAATGAACCTCAAATTTAAATTTCAACTTGTGTGCCCCTTAGTACTAGCTATTTTGAGCCAACTTGATACACATTTGTATAACATGTTGTTATGTCCTAGTATTTAAGGACATTTGGCATGTCATTGAAATGAACATATGCAAGGATAAAGAAGAATAAGCAACATCAAGGAGAAATCATTGGTACACACTTCAATTTCTAAAAGGATAAAGAATAGAATCTATATCATATGCATATAGGCAACTTGCACACTTGTATATGATGTCTTTAAATCTTCATTCAAAGGATTGTAAAGTTAGTTGATACATGAGCCTAACCTAGGAGAACTTGACCTTGATAATGTAACATATTCCCTTAAGGTGTTTATAAACACCAAAGTCCTTATAGGCTAATTAGCTATCAAAGATCAAAGTAAATAACTTATAAAAGTTTTATTTTTATATTTGGAATCCTCATGTTAGAGTTTAATGTAACATCCCTCTATAAAGCCTCGAAGGAAAAGAGCCAAAAAAGGGATTTTTTTTTTTTTGAAACATAAATAATTACATACACAAAATAAGCTTCCAACACATTAAATTCGGCCTCAAACAAGTCCAAGAATGGCCTAATGCAGCCCCAAGGGAGAAGATTAATCTACCTTCAAAAGAAAATCCAAATAGGAACACATAATACAGCTTTTGGGAAGATGCTCTGGAACCTTAGCAGCGCTGCTCTAGAACCTTTGCAATGCTGCTCCGGAACCTCTGCAACATTGCTTCAGAACTTAACAGCGCCACTCTAGAACTTGCAGCGCTGCTCCAGAACTTAAAAACGTTGCTCCAAAACTTTTGTAGCGCTGCTCCGGAACTTGCAGCGCTGCTCTGAAACTTGGACAACGTTGCTCCGGAACTTGGGAAACAACTACAAAGATTAAAATAACATGATGATGTGTTGGAAACTTAACCACAAGATACAAAAGGAAGGAAATACATCAAGAGTTTTAATTTAACATGAATAAGCATGAGGCCATAAAAGAATTATCATTGAACATGTGATTTCGATACCAACACTGGAACCCAAATCAAAACATAATCATCACATGGGTATGTGCAGGATCATCATGGAAAAAATAGGCCCTTAAGTGGCAAAAAATTCAGAAAAATCAGATTTAGGCAACTTGACATAAAAATTTGAATAAGTTATCTATATTATTTAAAAAATATGTAAGAATATAATTTGTATCAAATTGAATGTAGTTTCTAAACTACTAGATTTATTTAAAAAAAATAAAAATCTATTTGGTGAAAATTTTAAATTTCAATGCAGTAGTACTTAAATTTCAAGGAAAAATAAGGAGGTGTATGTCTGACCACCCTAACCACAATAAAATAATAATATTTTTTAATAATATTTTAGATATAAGTAGATGACTCATGTCCCGATGTGATGCATATTTTTTTGTATTTTTTTTCCAAGTAAATAATTAATTATGAATTTTTTATTACAACTTAAAAAAAAAACTTATATGTCTAATCACCTTAACTTGGTCAAAACTTCATGAAATTCATTTCTTTTTAATCCTATAGTATGAAGCATAGAATGTTATGTTTGATTCAAAAAATGTGATATCGTTTGAAAGCTATAATTTTTTCAATCAGCCTATCAATCAGGACTTTAGTTGTAATTCAAATAGAAAATAAATAATAATTATTTATTAAATTCAAAGTAAAGCATAATTTATATTGGTGGAAAGTTGAGAATCTCCTTTAAAAACCCTTTTCATTTCATCAATTTTAGGTAAAAAAAAAGTCGTCAGTCACATACCCTACAAAAACCCATCATATCGCCACTTTTTGGCCCATCATGATCCTACACATACCCACATACCTTCTCATTAATTTCATGATTTCTTTCATTCTGAAGTGAGTATAATGAGCATAAGGAAATAAGTTTGAGTACAATAGCATTTACATGAGTATATACATCAGAAATATAAATATGGAAGAGGGGATGAATCCAACGGTGCTCCAATAACCTGTACACCGGTCCCCAATGGCGGTGGCAACGCCTCCCTACCATGTGGACTCAAAAGAGGCCACCCCACCATGCTCGGAGATAGTCACAAGGCCCAAGCAGAGGTGGCAAGACAAAACAAAGGTAAGGCCAACACTCACATCAATCACGAAGAAATCAAGGAAGGCAATGCACACAACCAAAGTCATCGCAAGAAATGCTCATCCAATATCAATACGGGTACTACTCACATCTACCAAGGGTTAGATAATAGAGTGCATATCAAATGGAGTGTCATCATGCGTGATCGAATGGATGGAACCGCATGGAATCAAGTACACCTCTCATAGGGATGATGAGACTCAATCATGCTTGAATCCATGCCCCGCAGACGGATGACTCAACGTCCCGCAGACGGATGGGCTTTCTTGAGTGCATCCTTAGCCTTTACAAGCGCTCAAGGCCATGCACGAGGACTCATTATCTTATTAGTGTTTTACCCCATTAATTTTATTTAGTTATCACTGGTTTACTCTAACTCTGCTACTAGTTCCCTTGGCAGCCACTTGCGGGCACCGGGCCCGTAGAGAGCCACTCCAAACGACCACTCTATTACCTAGACCTATGCTCAACTCGTTTAACCGAACGAGGAAACCAAAGAATACATAAAATAACAAGGAGGGCCACAATTTTTTTTCAAAGAAACCAATTAAAGGAAGCCATCTAACACTATAGCAAGACACACATTTAATGGTTGCAAATCCACAAGAGAAGAAAGCATAGAAAACAAGTGAAAATTCAAAGTGCCCGAATCATGAAACTAAGCCCGACCCAGTTCGTATTTGGGCGATTCAAGTCAAAGACCACCTTTTATTTTTTATTTTAGGGCAAAAAATAAGAGTTGTTTAGAAAAACGCCATTTTTCCACTCAAGCTAAGCAAAAAACACAAAAAATTGAAAGAGCCCAGATTTGAAATCCGTGAGAACCCAGTTGAGCGAATGGCATCCCAACATGAATTCCATACTCAAATTTCATTTTCAATAATAGGGTAACGAGTAGCGAAAGAAAACATAGTTTTTCACACAAATTGAGAAAAAAAGAAACATACAGAATAAGCCCAAAACATATTTCTTTCATGAACCCATTTCAAGTTGTTGGAGTTCAAAAAATTAAGTCACACACAATAAACTCACACAGTAGCAATCACCAATAAAACAATCCAACATTCATCTCCAACAAAACAAAACAAAAATATGAAGGATTTCACCAAATATTCATGGGACAACAATAACCCAGAATAGAAATAAAATTTACCAGCTAGGAATCATTGGAAAACCACAGAGATTTACCTCGAATTGGCCCAAAATGAAATGGCGAATTTGCACAAAGGAGAAGGCACGACCAAGCTCCAAAAACAAACCAAAAGCAAGGACTGGTAGGCTGATTTCAATAATCTGCCACCCACAAAATCTCCACAGCCCTCTTTCACAATCTTCCCAACTTACCAAAAAAAAAAGAGGGTTTCTTCTTCCATGCAAAACAACAATCTCTTTCTTCACCAAAAATCCAAAAATAAAAATCCTCCTCAAAACAAAAGCTCTCTTTTCTTTTGTATTTTTTTCCCCAAAACCACAAAAGAGAATAAAGCATTCTTATTTTTTTAAAATTATACATTAAAGCTCCCCCAAAAAGAACAACTAATTAAAATTACAAATAAGCAATATTAAAATACGCATGAATTAATAATGAAAGCCCAAAGCCAAATACCTCCAATGAGACAAGCAGGCAAGTCACATAAGGGAGAAGGGTGCTCTGGAAGTTACCGTTAGGTAACCGGATAGAAGACATGAATACAGAAACACTGCCCTAACAGGGTACAGTGGGCTAGGGTAGGGGATGTGGCTGTGACTATCTCCAGTAACCACCATCGAGGAATGAGAGTACGCCAAACCTACTAATTTAGTTGGAGTCGATGCTCGGTACCTGCATCACTCCAATCAAACGTTAAAGTACATGTGCATGAATCATATATCATATATCTAAAACAACATCAACCATTAGGAAAAAGAATCGTAATATCATAAGCCTCTTGGTTACGAGTGTTATGATATCATCTTTTCTTGTCCATTATCATACAAAAGCAAGAACAATGATGTATACATAAAATATGAGCATGTAATCCAATATAATATCTAACCATACAAACATGAAATCCAACATGAGCAATAGTCATGTCAGCAACATAACAACATATAAACATGTAAGCATGTAAACATGTAATCCAACATAATAGTCACAGGATTACACCTCTCAAGTGTCAATACAGAATAATGAAGGTACAAATAGAGTAAATACAAAATATACAATTATCGGAATCCATTAAGAAAAGACCACAACAAAATACAAACATGGGGGTTGTTACATCCTCCCCCGTAGGCCAGGCTTACTCCTGGAAGCCTGCAAAAAGATACAGATAAAGGTCTCTCATCTTCGCCGCATCCTCCCAAGATGCTGAGGACTCACCATCGGGATCCCACTGGACCCTTACCTACTCTATGTCCCGACCCCTAAGGGTCAACCTCCGATGTTGCAGGATTCATACGGGCTCCAAAGAAAGCTTCCAATCTACCTCGACCTGCAAGGTAGTCCAATCAAGAACATGGGTCACATCAGGAATATACTGTCTAAGAACAAAAACATGGAAAACATCATGGATGTGCGATAGACTCGGTGGCAGCACAAGGTGATAGGCGACTGGACCAATCCTCTCAAGGATTTCAAAAGGTCCAACAAAACGAGGTGCCAATTTTGAGCCTTTCCCATAACGGATAGGGCTCTTCTGCAGATGAACTCTCAGAAACACACGGTCACCCATTGAAAAGTGGTTGTCCAACCTATGGGCATCGACATACTTCCTCTGTCGATCCTGAGTTGTAGCCAACTGCTCTCTAATCTGCACTACCTACTGCTCCATATCCTAAAGCATCTCTGGACCCAAAAGAACTCGGTCCTCTAAGCAATCCCAACTCAACGGTGTCCGACACGGCCTACCATACAAGGCCTGGAAGGGGGACATACCAAGTGAACTGTGGTACCCATTATTATAAGCAAACTCAACCAGGTACAAGTAGTCCTCCCAACGAGACTGCTGATCCATAACGTACATCCGGAGCATATCCTCTAAAACCTGATTAACCCGCTCTTTCTGTCCGTCATTCTCGGGATGGTACACAAAGCTGAAATTAAGCTGAGCTCCCAAAGCATGTTGGAGAGAGGTCCACAAAGCTGAAGTGAACACTGGATCATGATCAGAAATAATCCTACGAGGAGTACCGTGCAAACACACAATATCCTCCATAAACACTCAAGCTATGGATGCTGCAGTGTACGAAGACCTTATGGGTGAGAAGTGTGCCACCTTGGACAACTTGTCCACTGTAACCATAATAGCATCATGACGATGCAAAGAAATAGGTAGCCCCACTATAAAATCAAGAGATATCGTATCCCACTTCCATCCAGGAATGGAATGAGGTTGCAACAGTCCTGCTGGGTGCTGATGTTCTGCCTTCACCCATTGGCACTCGAGACACCAAGCCACAAAATCAGCAATATCACACCGCAACCCTGCCCAATGATACAATTGTTGAAGATCAGCATGCGTCTTCGTGACACCTGGATGAGCTGAATAGGGTGCACGATGGCCCTCTGAAAAAACCACAGAATGAAGATCGCCAAAATCCGGAACATAAATGCGACCAAGATGCCACAGTAGTCCATCAGGCTCGAGAGAGAACCCTGCAAACTTTCCCTCAAGGACTCTCCCTGACTCAATTTCTGCTTTCATCTCCTGATACCAAGTATCATAAGGAAGTGACTCCAAAATACGGCTCCGCAAATCCACTCCAAGGGACAAAACTGAGATCTCATGTCTCCTCCTACTCAAGGCATCTGCAACAACATTTTCCTCGCCCTGGATATAGCGAACCTCAAAGTCATACTCACAGAGGAACTCCATCCAACGATGTTGCCGAGCATTCAGATTCGGTTGAGTGAAGATGTGTTGCAAGCTATGATGATCACTATGCAACTCAAACCGATGTCCAAAGAGGAAATGTCTCCAATGCACAAGTGCATGGATGACAACCGCTAACTCCAAATCGTGGGTGGGGTAGTTCAACTCATGATCCTTGAGCTTACGTGACACATATGCAATCACTCGTCCCTCCTACATAAGAACTGCCCCCACACCTTCCAGCGAAGCATCGGTGCACACTACAAAATCACCTATAGGATCTGGCACTACAAGGATGGGTGCACTAGTCAGCTGCTCCTTAAGAGCCTGAAAAGATGACTCACACTGATCTGACCACACAAACTTCTTTCCTTTCCGTTGAAGAGAGGTGATGGGATGGGCTACCCGAGAGAAATCTCTCACAAATCAGCGGTAGTAGCCTGCCAATCCCATGAAACTACGAACCTCAACCACATTCATTGGTGCTGGCCAATCCACAATGGCCTGAATCTTAGAAGGATCCATAGCGATACCCTCTCCTGAGATGATATGGCCCAAATATCTCACCTTAGGCTGGAAGAACTCACACTTAACCAAATTTCCAAACAACTGATTATCTCGCAAGCACTGCAACACTTGCCACAAATGGCCTTCATGCTCCTCCATAGTCCTCGAATAAATCAAAATATCATTGAGGAACACAAGAAAAAACCAGTCAAAATAGGTGCGAAACACCCCATTCATCAAACTCATGAAAACTGATGGAGCATTGGTCAATCCGAAAGGGACAACCGTGAACTCATAATGCCCATAGCGTGTATGAAATGTTGTCTGATGAATGTCCACCTCATGAATGCGAGGCTGATGGTATCCTAACTTCATATCTATCTTGGAGAACACCTTGGCTCCCCTGATCTGATTAAACAAATCATCTATCCGAGGCAACGGGTAACGATTCTTCACCATCACTTTGTTTAACTGGCGATAATCAATGCATAAGCGAAGAGATCCGTCCTTCTTCATGAAGATAACATGCGCTCCCCAAGGGGATACACTAGGATGAATGAAACCCTTCTCCAGTAACTCCTCTAACTGCAACCGCAACTCACTCAACTCCTGAGTAGTCATACGATACGGTGCCCGAGAGATAGGCTCTGCTCCAGGAATGAGATCAATACGGAAGTCTATGTCACGCTTAGGCGGCATACCTAGAATAGCACTCAGAAAGAGATCCGCAAACTCCTGAAGAAGATGATGGTCATCAAGAGATACCTCCTAAATCCCACCCTTAGCAAGATCACTAACCGAAATAGCGAACATCTGACAACCTTGCCGCATGGCATGCTTCAGTTGCATGGCTGAAATCACACGGAGAGAAATGGGTCTCTGGACCCCGACTAACTCAACACACCGAACTGACTTATGCCAAAAATCTATACTGGCTCGGTGTGCCTCCAACCAATCCATGCCTAAAACAACTCCATAGGATCCTAAAGGCAACACACGAAGATCCATTGTGGTAGTGAAGGTGCCCAAATCCAACACACAACCATGAACAAGGGAGTCTACAGCCACCTTGGCTCCAGTGGCTAACTCAACCTGCCAACCAACATTTTGCCTTGCCACCACTAGTCCACAACGCTCTACAAGAGAAGGAGAAATAAAAGAATCTGAAGCTCCTGAATCAAACAAAATAGATGTGGTAATCCCACATAATACACTTGAATGCTCGGCCATGGTGCCTTGATGCTCAGCTTGGCGGTTATCCACCGCTGCAAAAACTCTATGAGATCTGCTAGTATCACCTACCGTAGGCTCTGAAGTAGCATGTTTCTGACTACCTCCAGTTACTAATCTCTAAGGACACTGAACAACTATATGACCATGCTGCCCACAAGCAAAACAACCACCCCTGCCAAAACCTCGACCTGAAAACGGTGCACGTGACTGTTGGGTTCCTTCACCCCTAGAACTTTGCTGTGCACTCTGAAAACTCTACATTGGACCACTTTGCTGCCTACTCTGAGAACGATGACACAGACGATCCCTAGAAAATGGAGTACCAGGACTCTACCCACTCTGCTGAGACTGAGAAGGCCTATACCTATGCCACTGACCAGATCTAGAAGGTGTAGACTGAGATCTACATGGTCCAGCTCCCTAAGGCTGTGTACCCTGAGTAACTGATCTTGAAGGAGGGGCACTACCAACCTGAACACTTGCCTGGCCAGCAAAGCCTCTAACTAGATTCTCCTCTATCAACCTTGCCTTCTCCATGGTGATCTCTAAGGTCTTCGGTTCAAACACCTGAGCACCACCACTAATACGGGCATTCAAGCCCCTGATGAAATGCTGCACCAACATCGACTCGTCATCAAAAATGCTAGCATATTGCTTAAGCTCAAAGAAACGGTGCTCATACTGATCTACTGACATAGTCAACTAGAAAATCTCATGGAACTCATCAGCACGTCTCTGCCAGTAGAAGTCAGAAGGAAATTGAGCATGAAACCTCTCTAAGAATAGTCCCCAAGAAACAAAAGCAATGTCTAGGTGAAGCTTCTGCTCCTCTACTCTCCACCATGTAGACGCAAAGCCTCTAAGATGCATAATGGCACACCGAGCTCTAGTATTGCTACTGTATGGATGCATCGTGAAGCATCGATCAAGATCGATCAACCAAGTCTCTACCTCGATACCTATACCATAACCATCAAAAGTAGGGGGGACGGGCTCTAAGGAGATCCCTCATGTGACCAGCATCAACCCTGTCACCATCCACCCTATCCCTCACAACATCTGCTCTTGAATGACCCAGACTACGAGAACGCTCCCGCTCAGCTCTAACATCCCAACCATCCTAACGAGAAGGGTGTGACTCCTCCTCATGAGATACCTCCTGACAAGGTCCTAAATGATCCATAATTTGCTGCAAAAGAGCTAAAGCCTGAGCACCCCCGAGCCCTTCGGCTTGGTTCTCAGCACGTTGTTCCCCCTGATGCTCACCTTGATTACCCTGATCCGCATTAAGTCGGGTGCTCCGCCGAGGAACAGAGGCTCTACTTCGAACTCTTCCTCTGGCTCTACCCCTAGGAGGCATTTTGAAAACAAAGCAAAGAACACATCAAAATAGACCATCACAAGGATGACCTATTCACCAGACTATGACATGAAAGCATAACAACATAATATTAAACAAAATAACAAGCACACGCCAAACACAACATAACACAGAAGGCTCAAGTACGCCAGAGCTCCTAGTGTGTGAACATGGGCTCTGATACCAAATGTAACATCCCTCTATAAAGCCTCGAAGGAAAAGAGCCAAAAAAGGGAAAAATAATTTTGTTTTTGAAACATAAAGAATTACATACACAAAATAAGCTTCCAACACTTTAAATTCAGCCACAAACAAGTCCAAGAATGGCCTAATGTAGCCCAAGGGAGAAGATTAATCTACCCTCCAAAGAAAATCCAAACAGGAACACATAATATAGCTTCCGGGAAGATGCTCCGGAACCTCTGCAACGCTACTCCAAAACTTGCAGCGCTGCTCCAGAACTTAACAGTGCTGCTCTGGAACCTTTGCAGCGCTGCTCCGGAACCTCTATAGCGCTGCTTCAAAACTTCTGCAGCACTGTTCCAAAACTTGTAGCGTTGTTCCGGAACTTAGACAGTGCTGCTCCGAAACTTGCAACGCTGCTCCCAAAATTGGACAACACTATTCCGGAACTTGGGCAACAACTACAAAGATTAAAATAACATGATGATGTGTTGGAAACTTAACCACAAGATACAAAAGGAAGGAAATACATCAAGAGTTTTAATTTAACATGAATAAGCATGAGGCCATAAAAGAATTATCATTGAACATGTGATTCCGATACCAACACCGGAACCCGAAATCAAAACATAATCATCACATACCTTCTCATTAATTTCATGATTTCTTTCACTTTGAAGTGAGTACAATGAGCATAAAGAAATGAGTTTGAGTACAATAGCATTTACATGAGTATATACAACATCAGAAATATAAATATGGAAGAGTGGATGACTCCAACGGTGCTCCAATAACCTGTACACCGATCCCCAATGGCGGTGGCAATGCCTCCCTACCATGTGGACTCAAAAGAGGCCACCCCACCGTGCTCAGAGATAATCACAAGGCCCAAGCAGAGGTGGAAATACAAAACAAAGGTAAGGCCAACACTCACATCAATCATGAAGCAATCAAGGAAGGTAATGCACACAGCCAAAGTCACCGCAAGAAATGCTCATCCAATATCAATACAGGTACTACTCATGTCTACCAAGGGTTAGATAATAGAGTGCATATCAGATGGAGTGTCATCATGCATGCTCGAAGGGATGGAACCACATGGAATCAAGTACACCTCTCATAGGGATGAGGAGACTCAATCATGCCCGAATCCACACCCCGCAGACGGATGGGCCTTCTCGAGTGCATCCTTAGCCTTTACAAGCACTCAAGGCCATGCACGAGGACTCATTATCTTATTAGTGTTTTACCCCATTAATTTTATTTAGTTATCACTTGTTTACTCTAACTCTGCTACTAGTTCCCCTAGCAGCCACTTGCAGGCCTCGGGCCCGTAGAGAGCCACTCCAAACGACCACTCTATTACCTAGAACTATGCTCAACTTGTTTAATCGAACGAGGAAACCAAAGAATACATAAAAAATCAAGGAGGGCCACAAATTTTTTTCAAAAAAATCAATTAAAGGTAGCCATCTAACACTGTAGCAAGACACACATTTAATGGCTGCAAATTCGCAAGAGAAGAAAGCATAGAAAACAAGTGAAAATTCAAAGTGCCCGAATCATGAAACTAAGCCCAACCCAGTTCATATTTGGGCGATTCAAGTCAAATACCACCTTTTATTTTTTATTTTAGGTCCAAAAATAAGAGTTGTTTAGAAAAACGTCATTTTTCCACTCAAGCCAAGCAAAAAGCACAAAAAATTGAAAGAGCCCAGATTTGAAATCCGTGAGAACCCAGTTGAGCGAATGGCATCCCAACATGAATTCCATACTCAAATTTCATTTTCAATAATAGGGTAACGAGCAGCGAAAGAAAACATAGTTTTTCACACAAATTGGGAAAAAAAGAAACATACAGAAAAACCCAAAACAGATTTCTTTCATGAACCCATTTCAAGTTGCTGGCGTTCAAAAAATTTAGTCACACACAATAACCTCACACAGTAGCAATCACCAATAAATCAATCTGACATTCATATCCAACAAAACAAAACAAAAATATGAAGGATTTCACCAAATATTCATGGGACAGCAATAACCCAAGATAGAAATAAAATTTACCAGCTAGGAATCATTGGAAAACCATAGAGATTTACCTCGAATTGGCCCAAAAAAAAATGGTGAATTTGCACAAAGGAGAAGGCACGACCAAGCTCCAAAAATAGACCAAAAGCAAGGATTGGTAGGCTGATTTCAATAATCTGCCACCCACAAAATCTCCACAGCCCTCTTTCACAATCTTCCCAACTTACTTACCAAAAAAAAAGAGGGTTCCTTCTTCCATGCAAAACAACAATCTCTTTCTTCACCAAAAATCCAAACATAAAAATCCTCCTCAAAACAAAAGCTCTCTTTGCTTTTGTATTTTTTTCCCCAAAACCACAAAAGAGAATAAAGCATTTTATTTTTTTAAAATTATACATTAAAGCTCCCCCAAAAAGTACAACTAATTAAAATTACAAATAAGCAATATTAAAATACACATGAATTAATAATGAAAGCCCAAAGCCAAATACCTCCAATGAGACAAGCAGGCAAGTCGCATAAGGGAGAAGGGTGCTCCGGAAGTTACCGTTAGGTAATCGGATAGAAGACATGAATACGAAAACACTGCCCTAACAGGGTACAGTGGGCCAGGGTAGGGGATGTGGCTGTGACTATCTCCAGTAACCACCATCGGGGAATGAGAGTACGCTCAGGCCTACTAATTTAGGCGGAGTCAATACTCAGTACCTGCATCACTCCAATCAAACGTTAAAGTACATGTGCATGAATCATATATCATATATCTAAAACAACATCAACCATTAGGAAAAAGAATTGTAATATCATAAGCCTCTCGGTTACGAGTGTTATGATATCATCTTTTCCTGTCCATAATCATACAAAAGCAAGAACAATGATGCGTACATAAAATATGAGCATGTAATCCAGTATAATATCTAATCATACAAACATGAAATCCAACATGAGCAATAATCATGTCAGCAACATAACAACATATAAACATGTAAGCATGTAAACATGTAATCCAACATAACAGTCACGGGATTACACCTCTCAAGTGTCAATACAAAATAATGAAGGTACAAATAGAGTAAATACAAAATATACAGTTATTGGAATCCATCAAGAAAAGACCACAACAAAATACAAACATGGGGGTCATTACATTTAAATCCATAATGATCAAGATTGAATCGATAATATGTGAGGTTGAACCGTAAGGTTTTCTATGCCTATTCAAATTATGAAACTTCATTAGACAAAAGGCATAGTTTTTGGACACACATCATCAACACATTTTACATATCATTAATATTAAATCTAAGTTTTCTCTCATTTAATTACTACATCTATTACTATTGATGTATTGACCTAGTTATGATTTATCTAGGTTGATTAATGTTGGTTAATTTACATTTACATAATTAGTCTAGATAGATTTATTTAGAGATGTGTAATTTATTTCATTATATTTAAATGGTTAAACCTAACTTTTCTTACACAACCTAGAGTTCCTGCCAAGGTCTACCCTTCATTAGGGTTTTTCAAATCTATAATTTTTTATCACTTTACCATATTTTTAGATCTTCTTACCATTTATATTCTTTAATCTTTTGTATTCATTGATATAGATCTATATTTAGGGTTTTGTGGCACATTGATATGCCTTATCTTTTACCATCTCGACCCACCCTTATATTGGCCTATAGGGTTTTCATTTCCTCTTATTTTAGATCTCTCTTTTTTAATTTTGTTACCTATTAGGTCATCTTTATCTATTTTATCTTTTAAGTCTCTAAAATATGCATTTATTTTAAAAGCTCTTCCCTCTCGTCCCCTTTATGAAGGAGTGCCTATATTAAATCTATGCATGTCTCAATCCATTGAAAATTATATTGTAATGATGTACCCATAAGCATTGTTACTATTTTTCATTGAGAATAAAATTGAATAATATGATCATGATAACCAAGTGTCTCAACAAGAGTACAAGAACTTAATAACTTAGCTAATGTTTAAAATCCTATATAATCAAAGCATATATGATTCATAATTTGTTTATGAACAAACCATTTGGGTTAGAGATCTTAATGACTACTCGTGCTAAGGTTGTCACCCCTAGTTTTTACAAGTGCATCTATTCTCCCTCCCCAATTTGTGACCATGCCTTCCTCTACGATTGTACCATCTCACTACTTAGTTTCCCAATGACCTACTTGCTAATTTTACTCAGACCCCATCATATCTACATTTCATATTATTTTTTTCATCTACTTATCCTTTCTCCCAACCCATGATTATTCCTACTCCCATTATCTCATATTCTTACCACATCCATAACTCCCACATGCATTGTTTCTACCACTACTTTGAATAGTGTTATTCCTACTCCCACTAGTGCTTGCTCCCACATGCATTATTCTTACCACTATTTTGACAAGTGTTATCCTACTCCCATTAGTGATTCCTCCACCATATCTATGTCCTACTCCATGCCTTTTTCCATTTCTAGTACACCTCATTACATGTCCTCTAGTGATAAATTTAAAAAATATTATAATGAGGTTGGATTTTTTTTATAAATTTTATATTATTTAATGAACATTGATCAAAAAATCCACATTAGGGGATGAAAGTTGTAGAATAAGCATTAATGTTATTATTTGAGTTGGAACATTATCTTAGATTTCAAAAAAAAAAGTGGTTGGAAATTGTTATAAATTTTATAATATTCAATGAATATAATAGACACACCCACATTAGCAGATGAAAGTTATAGAATAAGAATTATTGTTTTAACATACCCACATTAGGGAATAAAAGTTCTAAAATAAGCATTTTCATTATTATTATAATATATAGATATATTATGTCATCCATACAAAATTGGTAAGAATTCAATTATACATTTGAATAAAAATATAGGTCCTTTTTTCAAAAATATTCTACATCATTTGGTATAATATGATTAATGGTTTAAGTTGTATTTCATCAAAAAATTCCAACAAACTGGACATTAGGGGACAAGAGTTACATAATAAACATTAACATTATTATAATATGGTTATGTTAGATATGTGAAAAGCATAGGGTAGCAAGTTGATGGTATCTTATATGATGTGGTGATATAAAGTACAAATATTATTAGCATGCATTATTTAGTGATATTCATTTATGTAGTTGTTAACGAGAGGTCATGAAATATGGAAATTTTATGTTATAATCAATAATATATTGATGATCTTGATTTAAAAAATAAAAGAGACCAAAAACACCCTATGATAAATCTCAATGGAAATACATAGTTATTGTTAGTAATATCATCAACCATTGGATTCACCTCCATTATCAAGTAGGATAAGTTAAACATCTTCACTACCAACCACCACCCTGAGCAGAAAGAAAATATAATTAATCAAAACTCTAACTCTATCAAAATGGAACCACTCACTTAATATTTGTGACAAAGTAGATAATGATGGAAAGATTCAAGGGAACCCATTATTAAACCCTCCAAAGTTATTTTCATGATGTAACTGATGTTGGACCAAAATGCCCATTTCTTTACTCCCATGATTTCTCTAATCCCATTTTGTGTGTAGGTCCTTCCCGTTCATCTCCCAAGCATCAACCTAAGTCATTTAAGGATCCTAACTTGTGTGAAGGTGTAGAGAAACTCAAAATTCTATGTAAGAAATCAGAGTGGTAGAGTTACCCTATTAGAAACCAAGATCTGAAATGCAAACCAGAAAAACAAAGATTTGCAAAAGATGTGCAAAATATTATTATTTAGGAATTCATAATTACATGAGATGATTTGCTTTATAAAAGAAAAGTATGCATAACCCTAATCTTATCTTGAGCAACAAGATAGCTCAACAAGATAAGGATGATAATAATAAACCTAAGTTATGAAAGTGTAATTAAATATTAATTACACTAACACCCCCCATAAGTGCAACTTAGGGAGACTAAAAAAGCATGCACCTAAAACTAAGATGAATGCAAGAAAACATGAATGGGTCCCGACAACAAGGCCTAATCAGGTACCCATGTACAACTGCAATAATGAGGTAGAGAAGGAAAACCCAGTGGGACAAAACCCCCCTACAATGAGATGACTGCTGCAAAGAAGCACTGGAAGAACACTATGGAGTAACACTAGAACCACAATCCGATAAGCAAGGAAAGATACTTATGTCTACAAGAAACCAAATGAGAGTAACTAAAGGACTTAGGCAGAATCATAATAATGCAACAGTAGACCTGATGCCACAGAACATTGGAAAACTCACAAACTAGAACAACCCTGGAATCTATGAAGCAACAATAGATGAAATGATGACAGAATCTAGAAACTTTGTATCTTGATCTCGATGCCAAACTGAGACTAAAACTCTTCCATGGGAAAAATTACCATAAAGACTCTAGAACATTAACCATAAAAACATGGCCCTCAAACTGAGAAGGATGTGAACCAATGCGTATCAAGAAACATAAACTCTCAATCTAAAGTGTGAACCGATGTGAATCTGATATGTGTCAAGCTAAAGAAAAAATGTGGCCAAAAGAAACTAAGAAACCAGATAACCCATGCGATTTTCCATCAAAACAAGACGAAGATGGAGATTAAAGTGCATGCACGCTCTAATCAGATTATTATGCAAGAAACCCCCTTGATGGAACTTTATCTTAGTTCATTTATTAAAATAACCCAATGATTGTAAAATGAGAGAATACAAAACATGCATAAACATAAAACGAGATGATGTGGTACTGAAATGAAGTACAAATATTCAAGTTTCACGTTTCCAATTGCCAAAACATCCAAGTAATCTCCAAAAAACCCATCAGGAAAAATCTGGAATAGCGATCAACCTGAGATAGATACAGAAAAAATTGCATAGACAACAAAATAGAGCTCCTCAATACCTTTCCAACGCCTCAAAGAAGATGAAAATCAGAGATCGTGGCAAAAAGTTATGAGCTCGGAAGCCATAAATGAACATCTAACTTCAAACAGTAATAAATGCATCTAAACAGAAAAATACTGAAAAATAAACTACACCACATGATAGTGCCCGGAAACAGCTTTCCAACGGTATTTTTTTTGCATGATTTTGACATTGTGGGAAAAAGTTATGCCCATTTTTGTGAAAACTGCTCCAGAAAGGCCAATTTGGACAGGGCCCCCAGGGGGCTAAAAAAAATTTCGGCCCATGGTCCTATGCACAACCAGGGGCTGGTGGGCTGGGGCTTCGGCGGAGCCCTTGGTCCTCCATAAGACCGCGGGTTGTTGCTAGAGATCGGCCTGGGACTGGGCGCATAGCGCTCGGTCCCCCATAGGACCTCAACCTTTGGAGATAGGGCCCGTGGGGGCTAAAATTTGGGACCGACGGTGGTGGGCGGTGCAGTGGGGTGGTGCTGCTGGGCTTAGTGGCCATCTGGTGGCCGCTCAGTGGCCGATGGGCGGTGCCTTCCTTTTACACGAGAGGCGTTTTTCCAAAAAAAATCAATGTTTTTTAATTTTTTTAAATTTTTTTTCAAAAAAACATGCATCAGAATGCATGTTGGGGAGGCTTTATGGCCCCCCAGGCAAAAATATTTTTCCTTTCAGACCAACTGCTTAGAAATCGACAAAACAAAGGTCGTTCTTAGGGTTTTTGGCCTCTGCGAACGTGATGGTGACCTTCGTTTGTGCTGAAACTACTCCGAAAAATCGGCTACCTCCAGAGCTTACAAAAAATCTCCCAGCTTGAAACCCTCATAGATCTGGAAAACGATGGCCAAAATCTGCAAAATAAAAGCCAATCCTGAATTTTTCCAGTGCTCTAAATCCAATGGTGAAGCCCGATCTGATCCAAAATGCTGCATAGATGAACTCAAGGCATGATACCCTCGAGGAATCCCGAAAGAACTCTGTAATGATTTTCTCAAAAAATCTGAGAAGGGGCTACAAATCAAGGCTCTGATACCATGTTAGAAACCAATATCTAAAATGAAAACCAGAAAAGCCTTCCACAGAAGAGAAAAAATAGAAAAAGAAGAGATTTGCAAAATATGTGCAAAATATTATTATTCAGGAATTCATAATTACATGAGATGATTCGCTTTATAAACGCAAAGTATGCATAACCCTAATCTTATCTTGAGCAACAAGATAGCTCAACAAGATAAGGATGATAATAATAAACCTAGGAATTAAAATATTACCTAAGTTATGCAAGTGTAATTAAATATTAGTTACACTAACATACCCTTCCTAACAAGCCCCTCTTCTCAAGTATACTTCTCACTCTATCCCTATCGAGATGTCAGACTTCCTCCTATAATCATTCCTTTTATCCATTCCTCTCTTTCACTTCTCTCCTTATGAGAACTTCAAAGATTCACATGCAACCATCCCTTGTAACCAACACCAACCTTCAAAATTCATTATTCCCACCCCTTTTCATTATATTTCTCCACTTACCACCCTCCACATCAAGAATATCATTAATACATAGAGTGATGATATAGTTCCTCACATGAATCCACCGACACTGACATTCACTCTATTACATTTGAATTCAAATCACATGGGCATCCAATAGGGCATGATATGAGGGAGCTAACAATAACCATTAGTGTAGTAGTTAGGATTTCAAAACCAAGGGGGCTTCTCACCATATTTTCTAAGGACTTTTGCAGGTTGAAGGGAACCCTCATCCACACCTTTAAAACCATTTTTTACATAGAAGAACACCATTTCCAACTCAATGCAAATGAGAACAATGATCAATGAGTATGGGAATCTGTTCTTATGTACTAGACCCAAGATGAACACAATTATGTAGTTTTTAATACTCTTTCTAAAAAAATTAAGATTGCAAAGATAGAGGGGAGAGGGAATATTTGAACACACCAACCAAACCATAACTTGAAAATGTCATAAACACCCATTATTCAAGCATCCCAAATCTATGGATGAAAACAAATGGATCTATGGAGGTGAAGGGATGAAAACCTTATTGATCTCATGTCAAAGAATAATAAAATAAATGGTCAAAATCAATGATAAGGATTCTACACAACTTATAGTTGTTGTAGATGTAAGATTTTGTATTTTTGTTTTCCCTAATTTCTACGATAGAATATTTTAACATTTTATAGGTCAATTTCTTTTAATGAATCATTTATGATATGAATCTTTTATAAACAATGTCCCTGTTGTTGTTGTGCAACTACACACTCATGATTCATTATTTGATATAACTATATTTTTATCTTATATAATTATAATAACGATGCTCTAAAAAGTGCTCTCAACTATTTAGTATAATGTAGTTGTTGCTTAAGTGATTGTAATGAGGAACTTCTATTTTCTCAGGTTAGGTGTATTCAATTAGGGTTTTTTATTTTAGGGATTAAATATATAATTATAAAACATATTTAGGGTTGGATAATATTGTTGTACAAATATTAATATGTAATCTAGGGTTTATAAGGTTGTATTGTTGCAAGTAAATCTTGATATAATTTTAGGGTTTGTATGGTTCTAATTTAAATATTTTAAATTTTTTTAAAATTATTTGCCCTAAATATCTAGCATGAGACATTATAGTGGTATCAAATTTGGTTTTCCTACTAGCCTATGAACCATATGATTCCTAAAATTACTAATGTCTAGCATAACAAATTCTTCTAGATCTAATCATAATCAAAACAAAGCTGATGAAATACTCTATAATCTACTTTCTTGGAATTACAAAATAACACTCCTATGATTGAAGCTCCAAGTTTAATGAAGGAAAATAGTATTGCATGGTATATTGAATATTAAAAACTTCCATTAGGGATCCAAGAAGAAATACCTTTCTTCATATTTCATGAATATGAAGAGTGTTGGAGTTACAAATAGACAAAAGATCCAAGGTGATTATATCAAGCTTCTAAAGCAAAATCTAGTTCAATTTTAAAATTCATAGAGAGAGGAGATTATCAAAATATACTAAGAAAAGGTAAATTAAAATCTTTCAATGATGGACTACCTTTTGATAGCTACTTTGCATCTAAAAGAGGCCTCTATAATTACATGAGTTCAAGAAAGGAAGGAGAAATGCCATAACTAGGATAGGTTGCTAGTGAGGAGATTATTTGGCATGGGGAGAAGAAAGGGTTCTCACAGACAAAAGAACAATAAAAATAAACACCTCAAAAACTACTCAAATGCACTACAACACTAGAGTAGTTAGTGTCTAGAAAAAAATCATTATAAGGAACCTACTTCCAACCATGAATAGAATGAAGGCTCTCATTTTGCAAAAAAAAAAAAAAAAAGATAATAAAAATGAGCTTAGAAGACAAAAAAAAATGCTTCACATACAAAGATTCTTGGGAACCAAACCATATATTCCAAAGCATGTAAGAGAGGTAAAATTAGATCAATAATTAGAGAAATATGATGAAGGTCTAAGGAAGATGGTGATGGATACCTCCAAGCCACCATCTAAGTAAGTAGATATTTATTCAACTTCAAACAAGTGTGACTTCTAGAAAACTAATGAAAAAATTAAGAAAGAAATTGTAGAGCATAATCCAAAAGAAGAAGAATAGCCAAAATCAGAGCTACCCAAAATTAAGAAGAAAAAAATAATAAGAAAGAATGAAGAGATTTTTCCATACAAGTTGAAGTTAAAGGGTCCCTATTTGAAAAATGTATGCTATAAACTTCTCACAAACATTTTTTTTGTACTCATGGAGCCAAGGAGAAATAAACATTACAAATTGAATATAAAATGTCTCTAGTTGAAGAAAATATTTTGAATTTTGAGCCCTTACATTATAAAATAAAATTTTAGAATCACCATATTAATATACATGTAATTGAATAAAATATTTCGTAGTGTAGCACTGAAATTCCTAGTCACAAGGATGATTATATTGAAATAAATTCCTCAACTAAAGAAAGTGAGCTATCTAGCTACCCCTATGATTTCAACTTGAATAAAAGTACTAATTTATTATATTCATTCCATTATTTCCATTATGGAAAACATTCTAAGATGGAAAGGATGAAAGGTATAAGTCACATTGAAGGGTGGAAATATCATGGTTTAAACCCAAAGGCCTAGAGGCATAAGGATTTGGGGTTCAGGTAATATTTTATTATGAGAAAATACAAAATTGGTGGATCACTTTCTTTAATATTGGTTATGCATTATGGAATAGGATATAGGTAAGACTTTGAGGCAAGTAAATATTCATTTTAATAAGTTTAATAATTTTTTTGCTGTTGAGCTCACCATCTTGTTCACCTAGCCAAGAGGAGGTTCCAAATCAATCATATATGAGCATAAGGAGAACCTTGTGAATGATGATAACATTTAGTGGTTGCAAGGAAAAGTGGTTTGTCACCTCCTATTTGACAATGACAATGAAATAACTAAAAAATTAAGTAAGAAAATTCATACCAGTAGAGTTGGCTTCAAATTTGACATCCAAACTATGGAAAATGCATGTGACATGGTGGTTGGTGGAAAGTTCATAAATGGTTATCTTCTACACAAAGTCAATAATATGCTAAAGAGAACAACAATAAATCTCTCTTCTTACATTAGTTTTGATTCATTTTTTAGTGTTCTTGATGTTGGCATGATATCCTCCACATGTAATGGGTTAAATTTATGTGGTTCAAATGATGAGATTAAGAAAGACAAAGGTAATGAACTTTATGAACTTGCATCTTCATGATTTTCCATGAAAGGAAAAAGGTTGAGGAGATAATTTGTTAAATATTTATTGGAATAATTCAAATTTTACACATTCTTGTAAATATAAAAGCTCAAACTCTTACCATTATGGGAAAAATTTTAATATGGGAAATGTAAAAGGATACATAGACCCTTTTATTGAAATTTTCTCATACATTCTAATTTAGGATCCTAGAGACATTTTTAGACACAAAGGAGACAAGGTGTTTAGTAATTTTGATATGGGTGATAGGATCATCATTTATTGCATCTACAAATTAAATATAACTAGAGAAGAATATGAAATACATGTTGTGAATGTTGACAATGTATGTAAGTCATATGTCTAGTTTATGAATTTGTACTTTACACTAGAAGAAAAAGTGAAGATTTTTAAAATAATATATTATTTAATGGGAACAAATGTAGTTGAAAAAAAGAATCATAAGAAGTAGGCAAACACAATAATTAGAGGTTTCATTATAGAAGGTGATAAGAAAGATAAACTTCATTTTGATATTCTAGATTTTTTACATAATTGTAGTATGGATTGTAGTCACTTATTCCCAAGATCAAAATTAGGCAAATGAGATCAACAAATCATAAGACTGGAATTAAGTTATGAGCATGATGATCACCCCAAGATGCATGATGAAGAAATAATAGTAGAGAGTATATTGTAGAATAATATTATTACTCCTTTGATTGTAGAACTGGAAGTTATTCATTGCAAAAAACTATACATTTGGGAGAAGATCAAATTTATAAATCTAGACACAAATTGGAAAAGATTTTATAAAAGTTATTACTTTCCATATCAAGTCACAGTAAAAGTACATGCACTAGATGCATTTGATTTAGTTTCAAGGGAATATTAGAGGATTGCAAGAGGAGAAAAGGTTATTGAGAAAAGTGAAGATCACACAACTTTGAAACTTCATAAGGAATATATTTGATACTCTAGATTTCTCATCAGTAATGAGATTAGTGGCAAGGGTGTTATTGTAACCAATAAAATTTAGCAAATGGTAATGGAAGATGTTACACTTATTAAAGAGATTAACCTTATTGGGAGAAGGGAAGTTGGTATTGGGACAACCCATAAGATTCAAGGAAAGAAATATTCGTAATTATAAGGAGGAAAAATATTGCATAAAATTTGTCAGAAGTGGTATGATTGAAGAATTTGAGTGGCCCATGCTCATATTGCAATCTACTTAATGACCAACCCTCCTAAAGGGTTAGAGCTCCAAATTTCCAAAGAGGGGTTCCAAAAGGAAATTTGTAGCCATGTTCAAGAAAAATTACAATCATCCATTGATCAAAATTTTCAATTAAACAAGATGGCTCATGGGAAAACATTTCAAAAAAAGTACTAATTTAATAATAAATTATGAATTTTTCAAAGAAATCAAGGATTTTTATGTCCGAAAGAGTGAATTTGATCAATTATTCATGAAGATGTCTATTTCTCAACAAGAAAGTTTAATAGAAGTGTGGGATGTTCATATAATGGTTGATCAATAGTGGCTACATATCCACATTGTAAAATTGCTAATAATTGCAAAATTAAACATCAAATTGTCCAAAAGTTTTAGTAAACCCATATTGATGTATGAAGAATCAATAGAGGGTGATAATTCTTGCATAATTACTCATAAAGAAGTTTCAGGTAAAATATGCTCAATCATAATGAAAATAGAGGGAGGAAAAATTGTATCTTATTTTAAATCATACATCAAATATGATTAAGAATATGATTCGTAAGGGGTGAAAAGAAGAAGCATAAAGTATTTTCCTCACTTATCTTTATTTGAAGTCACAACTTGCAAGAAACAATTTATGCTTTGTGAAAGAAAGCATTTGACAAAACTTTTATGGTGGTAGAAATTTCTTCAAAGTGTAGTATTTTTGGCCTCTAATTGTATCAAATATGTGAAGAAAAATTATGGAATGGGAATATTTGGCATATAAAGAAACCAAAGGAAATATTAAGAGTTGTAGGGATAGAGGATGCAACCAAGTTAAGTATAGTTGCAAAATCCCTACAAAGAATTGTGGTGGATCAACTAATAGGACCATTAAAAATGATAAAGTAAATACATTCCACAAAGAGATAAAAAGGGCTTCCATGGAACCAGATGAACTAAAAGTTTTAGAATTCATTCAACTCAACAAGGATTTAATAACATGGATTTATAAGTTCTTAAGGATGAATTGGATTATTGAATCTATATTACTTAAGGGCAAGCAAATTTAAGTAGGGAAAATTTCTCAAGTCCCCTTACCCTATAACATGTATTAGATGAAAATGACCATTTCCTTACTCTAGTGTTTTCCCTTATCCCATTTTGCATGGAGGTACTTCCCATTCATCTCCTAGGCATTGATCTAATCCCCTAAGGGTCTTGAATGTGAAGGCACAAATAATCTCATGAGTTTGTATAAGCAATCAAAGTGATGGAGTTACCCTTCCCAACATGCCTATGTTCTCAAGTTTTCTTCTCTCTCTATCCCCATTAATATGTCAAATTTATCCTACTACCATGCCTCCCATCCACTCCTCTTTTTCAATCCTCTCATCATAAATTCAAATTTCTACATGCAATCATCTAGTACAGTAATAAGGGCAATTCTCTCAACATAATGTGAGTTTTGAATGATGAAATAATATATAAATGTCAAGATGCATTGATGCATCGACACCACCATTTTACCAGATTATTAAATGCAATTCATGTTCGTTTAAAAATGATTTTGTGTTTTATTTGTTTCTAGATGAAATAATTAGATCAAAAAATTGTATGGTTGTGACTCTTCAATGGCATTTCATTGCATTTATATGGGGAAAGGATAGTTTGTTTTTCATATTGTGTTCACTTAATTTATAAAAGGAGAGATAGAAGCTCAAATGGGGAGGACATGGGGAACAATATTTTGCGTAGCCATAGCTATAGCTTCAACTAAAAAACCTCCAACTAAATTAGAAGCATCTTACACATCATAAATACCATTAATGTATAGAGTGAAAATTAGAAGCATCCAACCTAAACCTTTAAACTTCAGTGTTCTTTCTATTTTTCATTATCCTTCTCCACCTGCTATCTTACACATCATAAATACCATTAATGTATAGAGTGAAAATATGGCTCCCTATGGGATTCCATGTGGTATTGAAATTCATCCCAATACACTTGAAGTCAAAATAGTTGGGCATCCAATAGAGCACACTATAAGGGAGCTAACAATCACCATTAATGTGATAGTTAGGGTTTTGAACCCAAAGAGGCTCCTCACCATACTTGCTAAGGACAAATGCAGGGGACACTCATCGACACCATATAATCCTATTTCTACACAAGAGGATGACATTGACAACTCAATGCAAAGCGAAACAACCATCAACAAATATGAGAAACCATTCTCACGTATTAGATCTAAGATAGAGACCAATGTGCATTTTTTATGCTCTTTTTGGGTGTCTTAAGATTGTAGAGATGAAGGGAAGAGAGCATCTTCAAAAAGAACAACCAAAACTTGAGTTGAAATTAGTATGATCACCTATAGTTCAAGCATCTTGATGTAAAGAAAAAAACACACAAATATGTGGATTTGGAGAGAGGAAAACCCCATAGATCTCACATTGAAGGACATAATGCATTCAATTGGTAGGTTGAACTTACCTAAATCCTACCTTTTATTTTTAGTGATGTTTAAAATAGTGATAAGGATTCTAAATGATACTTGCAATTATTATGAATGTAACATTTTGTATTTCAATTTTCCCAAACTACTATAGCATAACATTGTAACATTTGAACATAGATTTTTTGCCTTAAATAAATGATATGTGATCTAAATCTTCTATAACATTATCCCCCTTTTTGTTATGTAGTTGCATAGTCATGAGTTGTTATTTGAGAAGACTATATTTTTACCCTGTATAGTTGTAATAAAAACACTTATAAAGTGCTCCTAATTGCATTTAATATAATACAACTAATATTGTTTAAGCAACTATAATGAGGAATTTTTTTTGCTCGAGTTGCATAGATTTGATTAGGGTTTATTATTTTATGGATTAGATATACAAGTATGAAGCATATTTAGGGGTGGATAATTTTGCTGTAAAAATATTAATATAATCTAGGGTTCTAGAAGGTTGTATTGCTACAAGTAAGTCTTAATTTAATTTTAGGGTTTGTATCGTTCTAATTTAAATATTTTAATTATGTTAAAATTATTTTCCTTAAATATAGCACATGGCATTACAAACCTCATGTGCAAAAATTCCACTAACATCCCACAAGACAAGACCTTATTTGCTATCAATTATTACAAACAACTTATGATTCAAAATAAGGGCCTTGAAAATTAGGTATTTTGCTAGCATTTTATTTAACCCCATATTACATATTATGTCCATGATTTTAGAAGAAAAACTAGAAAGAATGTCACTCAACTACTATTTTATGGAAAAAAATTTGAATCCCATTATTGATAATGTGGTGGACAACAGTTTGTACCTATGTATTATTAAAAAAGAAAACAATTCTTAGTTTATCAATTTATCAAACTTGTCAACATATTTTTATTCCCATTTATTTAGATAAATCCAAACTCATGTAGTAAGCCAAAAATTTATAACTAAAGTAAATTGAAAATGTATAACACTATAAAAAATGTGAATGAAAATGATATCGTTTATGAATAAACTCAATTGTCATTACCAAAGGTGGAGTAATTAATGCATAATGACTAGTATAATATTTTTTATGATGCAACATTAGCATAAAAAAAATAGTTTATTGGACTTCTAGAGGAGGAAATTCGACACCCTAAAATGACGTGATCTCAAAGGGTGAATGTTCCTCGACTACCTCAGAGATAAAGCTTAGGTGATCATGAGAGAAGGAGACAAAGGAGTTTCGATTGTATTTTATGTTTTATGCAGAATCAAAGGACCAGAATTTTAGAGACCAAAATAATAGGTTGCAAAGGTCTCTTGAGAAAAATCTAGTAGGCTCTCAACTAAGGATGACAGTGCAACAAGCGGACGTCCCCATGGTGCATTGTAGTCTCATATAAATGAAAATTGAGTTTACTATAGAAACAACTAAGAAACCACTTAACTATTTAATACCCAAAATATCAAGAACACATAAAAATAATAGAATAATAGAAATAAACAAAATAGCGATAATGAACATAAACTTAAATAAAATGGAAAGGAAATGATAAGATAAAAAAGAAGAAAGGAGACACTCACAAGAGGTCCACGAATGAAGCCTCTTGTAAAGTTCTAGCTTCAACACCTGCACACATGGAAATGAGAAAATGGTTGGATTTGTTTTAGGGGTTTGCCTTAGTTAAACCCCCACGTAGGTGTTCCCACCTCCATGGACAACCAGAGAGATTGAGATAGAAGACAATAGATGGGAAAAAGAGAATAGATGTGCTAGAATAATAATATGCTACCAAAGTAAAAGTAATAATATAATAAAGAGATTACAATTACCCTCCTTTAGAAAGTAAGAATACCAAAAGGAAGAGCATGCAACCTACAAGATGTGCCAAGAGAGCCAAAGCATTGATGTAGAGAGCCAAAGTGCAAGAGAGCTTGAAAGAATGGATAGAATGGGAGAATGAGAATGAGAGAATGAAGAGGAATGAGAGTAAGATCAAATGAGAATGAATGGATGAAGTTTTAGAGTGAATAGAATAAATTATATGAACAAATAGGAGGTTTGAATGAGGCATAGGCATGCAAAGGGACATTCTCAGTGCATCTGCAAGTTGTAGAGGCAATACACTTCACGAGCAAGTGGAAAGTGTAATGTCCAAATGGCTATGCAATCAAGAATATTTTCAAGACGTTCACATGACGTGCAGATGTCTACATGGTGCATGATTGTCTGCGACAAATGTTCACTTTAATGGCTGAGAATGAAAGGGTTAAGGAAAAAATTGAGGTTGGACAAAAGGGGTATTGCATTATTAAATTTAATTAATTTAAAGGGGAGGTTTATGGAATGTGAAATTGTATAAGGTACAATTTTTGGCATTATATTACTTAAGGCCAAGAGACAACAAAAACCAAACTATAAATTTTTAAATATTTATAGTAAAAATCTAAAAGTGTATTAATCTATTCTCTCAAATCATGATATATTTATGAATATGTGGATGCAATATGTAGATTTTTTGATTGGAAAATTAGGCACAATAAATATTTATTGTAAAAAAATCAAAGATATTAATAGTTCATCAACCTTGAATATTTAACAAATATTCAAAGTGAGATCATTTATTAAAAATTTAAGTTTACAGTATCGATGCTACTATAATAATGTCATACATTTGATAACATTAATAGTGGTCACTATTAGGTTATCTTTTGGTTGACACTTCTCTCTTGATCAATTCAATTTTATCAAATATCAAAAGCTACATAGTGAAAATAAAACCTTAAAAAAGAATTCAATATTATAAAATTTTATTATAGGCATTGAAAGAATGAATTTGATGAAGTTTCGATCTATCATTCAATTTTCCTATACTAAGAGTATGAAAATTAGGTATTAGTATTCCAAATTTGCAAATTGACTAAGATTGGTAAGTGGTTAGAAGTGAGATTACATTAGAGGTGATAATTCCCAAAAAATTCAATCAATAGAAGAGAAATTCTTGCATTATTGAGTATCCAAATAGTAGAAGAGAAAGTCTTAAAAGTGATGCATTTATCATGACATCTATATATAAAAGATAAGTAAAAATTAAATGTGTATTTAAAATTTTATATAAAAAAAAGAGTGCATATCATTTTTAATTTTGATATTATTATACAAAATGTATAGCAATATGATAAACTCTTTCTTTTTGTATGACTATAGGATAGTATCTATTTTAGCTTCTTAGAATGAAAAAATACAAGTCTTTCTCAATTTATATTTATTATTTCAAAAGTTGACACACTTGACTTTAACAAATGAGACACACTACTACATATGGTGGGTTGAGTTTCAAAAGGATAATTGTATGCAGAAGAAATTAGAAATTAGAATCAATACATAGAATTGATACTCTAATGTGATTGACAATAGCATAAGGAAAATCAATTTAATTTTACTTTATTGGACTTATTTTTATCCACACCTTGTGGTTTCTTGTACATATAATTTAAATTTTTTGAAACATTATTTATTAACATTACGAATTTGTGATATAGGAATTGCTTGTTAATAGGTTGGTTATAGACTACAATGAGATATTTATTCAACATATTTGAAAAGAGGAAAAAAAATTGGAGGATAAATTCACAAATGAAGACTTCAATGACTTAAATTCTAGACTTCGTAATGATTTTTTTTGTATTTTTAAAATATTGATAGATGTGACATTGATAGTTGTTGCTTGTTAAATTGAACACATAAGTTTATGTGTAATGAGTATTTTTCTTTGTTAGCACAAAAAGATATATTGAGGGGTGGGGGGTGAATCAATATATCCTACAAACTTATCCAATTCAAATTTCTTAAAAAAAACTTCTTACTACTATAAATAGATAAAGCATTCAAAGCACAAGCACACAACCACAACATCATATTTATGTGGAAAATCCTACAAGGGAAAAACCACAATGAGAAAGTTGTTTGGAGCTACTATCCAAATCCAACCTTTGTTGAAAATGAAGGTGAAATTGTAGCTTAAAACTTGTAAAACTATGAGATTGTAGATTTAATTAAGTGTTCTTTGTCACAATTCTTTGTGTATGGTTATCTGTTTAAATCAATTTTACCAATTGTAGAAAGAGACAGAAGATTGTAGAAGAATGAGACAAGAAGATAGAAGTGACACAACATATACATGGAGAAACCCTTTCGGGAAAAAACTCCACAACTAGAATCAATAGTGCTTGTATTATTTAACCTTAGAACAACATTACAATAATATTTTATCAATCCTTGATTGATATGCTTCCTTTTCCTTTAAAAATCCTTCTTTACAACCTTTAATAAAATATCATTAAATTTTTGCAACACAAGCTATCCATGCATTCCATGTGACCAAGCACGAATCCACACATCCCATGCCATGCTTCAAACCCTCACACATGCACAAGCTCAACCTGCTAACCTGCAACAAACTCTAATGCACTTGCTGCAATTAATAGACAATAATCGTGTATTTTAACTCATAAGAGTTGTACAATATATAAGCATAAAGCTCCTCACAAAAATCTACGCCTAGATTTGTCAAGTAGAGTTCCACAATGTAATCTGTGATAAAACTAAAGTCTTCCTCGATTTAGGTGCCCCAAATTGAACACTTAACTGAACTTTGGTCAAGAAAATATCTTGCAAGCATCACCTCAAAGTTAGCACCCAAGAATGGGCCCACTTAACTGAGCCTTGTAAATATCTTCTCATGAAAAAGGTGTTAACTCAAAGATGCCAACTTGGGAGCCCAAGGTGGGTCCAAGTCAATCTTAGTTAATTGAAACATATCTCTCCACCAATTCATGCAAACATTATGCATGATTGATCATCCCCACTTAACTGAATGTATCCACCTGTTATCTATCATGCAACTGAAGTCATTAGTCATGCAACTCGAGTCAACTAAATTCAACTAGCATTCAACTCAAACTAACTACATGCAACTGAAGATAACTGAACCATAACTGAACTAAATTGAATTGAACTAAACTGAACTAAATTGAACTGAATTGAACTGAACTGATACTGAACTGAATTGATACTGAATTAAACTAAACTAAACCAAATTGAACTCCACTCATGTAAATATCAATCTCTAATTTTTAGGAACAAAACATGAATTATTGAAGTGTTATCAATCCTCCAAATGGTTAACTTAATCAAGGTGGGTTCCACCTTCCATGTGGGTGCCCCATGTGCTCCTATTTTGTAGGATCTCTTCTTGGATATCCCTACATGTTCCTATCATTTAGGAATAATTACAAATGTCAATTTACATGTTCATTTTATTCAAATTTAATCTTGTTCTAATCCTAGTGTTGGGGAACACTTTCCAAGGACTTAGGAGATACATGAAATATGTTTAGGATTGCAATTAAATGGCATCCTATTCCCAACAATCTCACAAAAATGAAATAAGATTTACAACAAGATTTATGGCTTCAACCAAAGGAAGTTTACAACTCCTTGCAAAATACAACACTTACAAAGAGAGGTTATAACCTCAACATACAATACTTGATGAATTATGTTGATCAATAGCCACTATAACACCTTTGTTACCTCAATTTCATTACTTTATCACACTTGCACTTTGTTTCCTTTAGCTCACTTCTTTTGGCACTCTTTCTTCACCACATACACTTCCTTACACACACATACAATGTTTCCTTCAGCTCACTGCCTTAGCACACTTCAAATACTTCTTCACATACTCATACACACCCTAATGCCTTTAATTCACTACATTCAACACATTACACCCATTATACTACCTTCAACTCATTGATTTTGGCATATATCACTTTAAACACATTAAACACTCAACACACTTCACTCACTTCCTAACCACACACTTGATCTTCCATTTATATCTTCCACAAGCTTCAAAATTTTCTCCTTGTTAGCCAAAATAAAAACGTGTGACATGAAATGTGTATTAGCCATTAATAAATTCAGATCAAAACATCCATGGGAAAAAAGGAAATTGAATGTGGTTCGAGCTAGGAGATAAGTAGGACCAACTTTAATTTTGCACATAATCCCATGATGGCGCACATATCAAAGATTTGGAGCAAACAACTCAATATACCAAGTCAGCCCAACAAACACTTAACCCTTCAAATATTAACTCCAAACCACAAGTGGTACTAGAGAGACTAGATAACATCATGTGTATCATATTACAAGAATAAAATGATATTAAAAAATATTTCCATGCCCTCCTTTTACAACTCCATGCAACATTATGTTGGCGTAAGCAAATAAACATTGGACCCAACATCATTTGCAAACCCCAAAAAACACAGTCTTGAGATAGAACATTGAAAACCATACTTGTGGTCCATCTTAATACCTAAAATTTTAAAATGAGAGAAAATATAGGTAATTTGAACTCATCCTCCAAACCGCAAGACCACAACATCAATTGTAGATAAACGCAAAACATTTCTCTAAACCTTCCTGATTGCAACAACATAGTCTTCACACTACTAGCTCTAGAAAATTTTGTGGTAACTTATATGTTTAGAGAATAGGAAAAAACATACATCACACTTGTATCTGACTAAATTCCAAACTACAAGACCACATCTTCAAATGTGAAGGAATGTAGAGAATTTCTTGAAGCATCTTCAATACAACTTCTTGAGCCACTAACTACAAGAAAATATTTCATACATTTTACATATCTTATGTAATGTTTTACATCAAAAGATAGTGAATACATAATTCACAACATCATTCACCTATTCATGAGAAACAAGAGATATATAACAACTATGTACAACAAGCTCATGAGATCCATCATCATACTCAACACTTTATTCATGTGAAATAGGAGATAGAGAACAACTATGTACAACAATATCATGACATTCATCATCATACTCAACACTTTTGATCAACATACTATTGCAACATATGCAACCATCCACATACTACCATTCTAATGACATAAGTGTCAACACCTTCAACAATCTCCATTTTGTTGACATCAATGATAGAATCTGCAACAATCTTGCAACAATATCCCCTTTGGAATTGATGGAAACACTGACTTGATATGTAATTTTCTCCCCCTTTTACATCAAGGGAAAAGGGCTAGTGGTCTTCAATTATACTTATAGCAATATATGAGCTCGTCTTGTCTGCAAAAACCTTAACATCCTTCTACCTACTCCCCTTGAGAGGTAGCCTCCATCAATGTAGGGATAAAAAAATGTCTTGAATTTCTCCCACTGGAAAGATGCACCAACTATGAATCTAGTTAGAAGGAGGGGCAAAAAATCCCAATTTTTATCTAAAATATTCAAAGTTGTTCTTTAGAAATTCCTTTTTAAAGATTTTTGCAACTTTTTCCTTTGTGGGTACATACTCCAATCTTACTTCTTGATCTACAACCTTCTCTCTTAAGAAGTGGTGCTTGATAAATATATGCTTGGTTCTAGAATGCATCAATGGATTCTTTAAAATATTGATGGTGCTTGTATTATCAAATAAAATAGGAATGGGCCCATTATACATCATCTTGATGACCTTCAATATTTCCTTCATCCACAACATATGGGTGCAACAAGATGTTGCAACTATATACTTGGCTTCTACTTTGATAAGGACATTGGATCTTGCCTCTTACTAAACCAAGAGACCATCGATCTCCCAAAAATAAATCTCCACTGTTGGTGCTTCTTCTATCATTAACACTCCTATCTTGATTAGCATCAGTATATGCACTCAGAGAAAATTCATCACCTTTTTGATACCACAATCCATAATTCAAAGTGCTCTTCAAATATCTTAAAAACCTCTTGATTGCCTTTATATGAGTTTCTTTTGGATCAGCTTGAAACCTTGCAACCAAGTAGACAAGTTGCATAATATCAAGCCTTGATGTTGTTAAGTACAGTAGCCCCCCAATTATAGACCTATACAAAGTTTGATTAGCCTTAGGTGACTCATCATCTTTGCTCAAATGATAGACTTTACCATGGGAGTACTCACTGCTTTGCAATCTTCCATACCAAACTTCTTCAACATTTCCTCGACATATTTTTCTTGAGATATAAAGATACCATTATCTAATTGTGCAATTTAGAGTCTAAGAAAGAATGATAATTCACATATCATAGACAAAAAATTTCTTACACATTTCATCATTCCCACCAAATATCATTTCATCAACATACAATTATAATTCTTTCATCCTTAATTTTAATATACAAATTGTTATATGTGGTACCTTTCTTGAAGCCCTGCTAGAGTAGGTACTTCTCCAACGTTGCATGCCAAGCCCTAGGGGCTTGTCTAAGACCATAAGAAAGTAGATTTCACATCCATTTAGTATACTTTGAAGTCTTTGTGAACATAAAATATAATAAACTTTTTTATTTCCTCCATTCTTGCCACTGAAGCAAATATTTCATAAAACTCAATTCCTTCCACTTGTGAATAACCTTTGCACACTAACCTTGCTTTGTTTCTCACAACTTATCCAACTTCATTTAGTTTATTTTTGAACACCCATTTTGTTCCTATCACATTCTTGTGTGCACGTCTTGGCACTAATTCTCAAGTTTGATTTTTCTCTATTTGATTTAGCTCTTCTTCCATTTCTTGAATCCATCCTTCATCCTTGCTAGCATCAATAAAAGTACTAAGTTTTATTCATGATAGAAGAGAGAAATTTACCTATTCATTTGTTCTTGCAAATCTCTTTTTGGTCTACACAGCTTCATGCTTGTCTTCAATTATCTAATATTTTGAATGATTCTTTTGAACATACTTGGAAGGAGTCTTGGGGAATTTCTCTTATGTTTCTTTTGTTTCTATAATTTCTTCTTCTTCCTTTGATTAGATATGTTCATTAGACCAACAATCTTCTTGCTCATGTGTGATTTGATGTGAATCTTCATCAACTCTAACATTTGCACTCTTAATAATCTTCCTCGGTATTTTATTGTAACACTTGTAATATTTTCTCCTTGTTGAGTACCCAAGAAAGGAATCCTTCATCAGATCCTGAGTAAAACTTCCCCAAACCTTCTTCATCCCTTTTTATGAAACATCTACTTCCAAATTTTTTGAAGTACTTGATAGGTATTGGTCTTCCATACCATATCTCATAAGGAGTCTTGGTGCTGTCCACCCTTAGCTAACCTTTGTTAAGAATGTAGATAGTAGTATGGACTACTTCTTTTCAATAAACATCAAGAAACTTAGCTTCATTCAACATTGTCATAGCCATTTCTTGAATAGTGTTGTTTTCTTTCCATCACTCCATTTTGCTAAGGATTTCTAGCAGCAGAAAAATGCCTCATTATCCCATGTTCTTCACAAAATTCCTCAAATTAATTTGATGTGAATTCACCACCTCTATCATACCTTAAACACTTGATTCTAACATTCATTTCATTTTCAACCATTGAGTTAAAAATATTAAAACCAACTGCAAGCTTATGATTTTTCTTTTAAGAATGTAACCCATATCATCCTAGAGAAATCATCAATGAGTAACATGAAATAAATTTCACCTTGAAGACTCTTTGTCTTAGTAGGCCTACACAAATTAGTGTGAATTAGTTCCAAATGCCTCGTGGAAGAATACTTCTTGGTCTTGAAACTTATTTGTGTTTGCTTCCCAATTTGAGATTCTTTACACATGAATGTGCTTGTAGGCCTGGCAATATTTAAAGGAATATCTCTTATTACTTGCATGGAGTTGATCTTCACAAGGTTATCATAGTTGATGTTTCCCATCCTCTTGTGCCACAACAAAAATTCATTTATTTTTCCTAGAAAACTTCTTCCATTAGCATCTTTTAGGTTGTACAAGTTGTTTTTTGTCCAAGCTCCTTTTGCCACCAATGTTCTAGAATTTTCTCTTCTAATTTCACACCCCTAAAAATGAAATATAAGATTATATCCTTTGTTTCACATTTGGATTACACTGAGAATATAATGCTTGAGACATTTAACATAGCGAAAATATTTTTTCTTGGATTTCCCATCAATACTGGTGGTGCCCTTTTCACAAATCTTTTTTGATGAGTTATCACCAAACTTGACTGATCCACCATTCCACTCAACAAGATTGATGAATTTTCTTTTTTCACCTATCATGTGACTTGAACAACCATTGTCAATCACGTAGTGATTTATTTGTCCTTAAGAATGAAATGTTGTTTGGACAACCATTGAGTTTTCAACCTCATTGCTTGGTTCTTTGATATGATCAATAACATCTACATTTTGAATTTTTTATTTTTCTAAATCACTTCTATAATATTTTGCTATATGTCTAGTGTTATTGCAAATTTGACATGTCACATTCACATCCACTAGAGAAGCAAGAGAATTTATAATTAAAAAATTTCTCCTCATAGTCATTTCAGTTTTGCAATCTAAAGCCTTATGACCATACTTATTGCAAATGAAACAATAACCACAAAATACATAATTGAACATATTTTTGGAGACAATTCTTGCATGGAGAGATCCTCTTTGAGGTATGATATCAACATCTGAATTTCCAAAAAAAGGATTTATTTCTCAAGTTTTGTGCATTATTTTATCTTTTCTTCAATCAAGGCCTTTTGTCTTTTTTTCTCTTTCCTTGCACATTCCAGGTCTTCAAGAGCAGAAACAAGTTCACTTTCAAAATCAAATTCACCTTCTTCTTCATCCATAGTCTTGCTTGAACTTTCAAAGATCACAATGGCCATGAATAGGGATTCTCCTCCAACATCATCTAATGATTAGTGATCTCCTTCATGTGAGGAGCAGTATTCTTCTTTGGAGAGGAGGTTCCTCTTGAACCCCTTGCTTCTATTTTCATTTTCTCCCAAAGGACATTTAGATGCATAATGACTAATTCTACTACAATTAAAACATTTTAAAGGTAGTTTACCTTTATACTTTCCTGAACCCTTTTTTAGCTTCCTTATAATTTTTGTGTCTTCTTCCTCAGATTCACTATGTGAACTAGATGTTCTTTCTTTCTTCACTACTTTGAAAGAAACTTCTCTTTTTATGTGTACCTTGAACTTCATTCCTAATCTCATTGGTAGTGAGAGATCCAAACAACTCTTCCATAGTAAGCTTTGTCAGATCTTTGACTTCTTCAATTATAGAAACCTTTGAATTAAACTAGTAGGGGAGAGTTCTCAAAACTTTCTTCACAAATATTGAATCATTTATATCTTCACCAAGACCTCTAATTCCATTGATTGTTTTATTTACTCGAAGCAAATAGGTGGCTATGTTTTCCTCTTCTTTCCTCTTCAGATTCTCAAACAATGTTCTACAAGATTGCAACTTTTCTTGCTTCACACTGTCATTCCTTCATAGAGATTTTTGAGTTTATCTCATATCTCCTTGGTTATCTTGCACTGTGCCACCTTCACAAAATTCAAAATTTGTTAAAGCACTCAATATTTCATTCTTTTCTTTAGAACTATTCTCATGAGCCTTATTTGAATTAGCATTAGTAATAGGATGAGCAGGTCCAGTATAATTCCTCTTAACTCTCCAAACATCACACCCTAGTGAAGTAGGGTAGGCTTCCATCCTCACAATCCAAAAGGCATAATTGCTTCCATAAAATAATGGTGCTTTAGAGGAGAACTCCTTCTGAACCATGTGTTCTACACTAAGATCTACCTTCAACTCTTAGGTTGCATCAAGGAACTCAACTTTGATACCAATTGTTAGAACACAATGATATACTGAGAGGGGGTGAATCAATATATCCTACAAACTTATCCAATTCAATTTTCTTAAACACAACTTCTTACTTCCATAAACATATAAGGAATTCAAAGAAGCACACAACCACAACACCAGATTTACGTAGAAAACCCTACAAGGGAAAAACCATATTGAGAAAGCTATTGGAGCTACTATCCAAATCCATCCTCACAAAAATGAAACAAAATTTACAATAGTTTTTATGGAAGATTACAAATCCCTACAAAATACAACACTTATAGAGAGAGGCTACAACCTCAACATACAATACTTGATGAATTTTGGTGATCAAAGACCACCACAACACCTCTATTACCTCCAACTCATTGATTTTGATACACTTGCACTCTGCTAACTTCAACTCACTTATTTTAGCACTCTTCCTTCACCACATGCACTTCCTTAGGCATGTATACACTACTTCCTTAATCTCATTTCCTTCAGCACACTTGAAATACTTCTTCATATACTCATACACACTTTGTTTCCTTCAACTCACTACTTTTGGCATATTACACCCATTATACTACCTTAAGCTTACTGCTTTGGCATATATCACTTTAAACACATTGAACACTCAACACACTTCACTCACTTCTTGACCATGCACTTGATCTTCCATTTATATCTTTTGTAAGCTTAAAAAAGTTTCTCCTTGTCAACCAAAATGAAAACATGTGTGACATAAAATGTGCAACAACCGTTAAGAAAGTTGGCTCAAAACATCTTGGGGAAAAAGGAAATTGAATGTGGTCCAAGTTAGTCTAGATAAGAAGGACCAATTTTACTTATGCACACAATCTCATGCCAACACACACAATAAACACTTGGCGCAAACAACTCAATATACCAAGTTGGCCCAACAAACACTTGACCCTTCAATATTAACTCCATACAACAAGTGGTACCGAAGAGACCATATAACATCATGCAGATCACTTTAAATCATTAAATGATATTCAAAAAAAAATTCATGCTCTCATTTTACAACTCCATGCAACATTATGTTAGCGCAAGCAAACAAACATTGGACCTAACATCATTTGTAAACCTAGAAAAATGTAATCTTGAAATAGAACATTGAAAACCATACTTGTGATACATCTTGAAACACCTAAAATTTTAAAATGAGAGAATATATAGGTGATTTTAACTCATCCTCCAAACTGCAAGACCACAACATCAACTACAGAGAAATGTGGAGTATTTCTCTAAACCTTCACGACTGCAACAACATAGTCTTCACACTACTAGCTCTAGAAATTTTTGTGGTAAATTCTATGTTCGAAAAATAGGAAGATACATACTTCACACTTGTATCTGACTAAATTCCAAACTACAAGACCTCATCTTTAAATGCGAAGGAATGCAGAGCATTCTTCGAAGCATCTTCAATACAACTTCTTGAACCACTAACTGCAAGAAAATATTTCATATATTTTTCATATCTTATGCAATATTTTACATCAAAATATAGTGAATACAAAATTCACAACATCATTCACCTATTCATGAGAAACATGAGATATAGAACAACTATGTACAACAAGCTCATGAGATCCATCATCATACTCAACACTTTATTCATGAGCAACGAGAGATATAGAACAATTGTGTACAACAAGATCATGACATCCATCATCATACTCAACAATTTTGATCAACATATTGATTGCAACATATGCAACTATCCACATACTACCATTCTACTAACATCAATGACAACACTTGCAATGATCTCTATTCTATTGACATCAATGACAACACCTGCAACAACCTTGCAACACTCTTAAATTTTATGATCATTTAAATTTGAATATAAGTTGTAAAAATTAAATAATAATATGGTGTTTTTCTAACAAAAAATAATTTTTTTTAGTCGGCTAATAGGAATTTCATGATAATTTTTTGGTCTTTTTTGAATTCCACAATAATTGATAAGTTTATTTTTGATAAAAAATATTTTTTGAATTTATCTTTAGAAAATCTATATAAAAGACACTAAGATTTTAGAGATGTTATATGGATTCATCACAAGATATGTTCTCTTCATTTGAGCCTTGTGATTTACTATACACATATTGATGGGAAACAACAAATATATGTGTGTTTGTGGGAAAAGATATATTGATATTAGAGAAGACACTTTCAATTATTCACTTTGTGTTCCTTCCTTGTCAACTAATCTCATTTCTATCTATTATATTATACATAGTGGATCAGGGAAGACTATTATATTTGGTAATTATTATATACTTGAATAATAGTGAGATTGTTATTGTTGGGATGGTTGATCATGCATCTCAATTGTACACCTTTTCATATTTTACCCTTAATAACCTTACAATTCCTTTGATTAATATTCATACTCATGCATCTGGCATGAATTGCATTCTTGAGAAGTTTGGCCATTTGAACCTTTGTGTTCTTTTACCCAACTCAATTCTTGATACCTATGTTGATCTTTCATCTCCTCCACATCTTGCTTCTTTAAAGTCTAGTATTTCCATGGATTTTAGTGCTTCAATTTATTAGGATCATTCTATTCCATCATATTTTACTTTGTGGGATGATTTTGTGATAGGCATTACAAATTTATTTTATGAATCTCACATTATAGATTTGATAGATGTGGTTAAGGATACTCATTTCCTCTTTAGTGATAGTTACAACACTCATGTTATCACTTTATCCTTGTCTTTGTAGATAGTTTTTAATGAGTATTCATAGTTTTCTAGATTAGTTTCAACTCATTGAATTATGAAATCCTTTGATTCTAACATGCAAATAATTAAGTAGTTTTTAAAGGTACACATCTTGAAACTTCTTCCTTCATGTCTCTTCTTGGAGTGGAAGTTGCTTCTACATACATCATTAGATTTGTTTCTTTCTAAGGGGAGAAATATCATTTTCTAATTTTAAATCATCTTTAGCATTATTCTTTGATCATTCACCATTGGCACACAAATACAAATTGTTACAATACTACAAAGGCGAGTACTCCCACCAAGTAACACTTGTTACTATTATTACTACATTGTTGTAAAGGAAGGTACTTACCACTACATGGCACTTGCTCTTATTTACCTTTAGGTATATCTTTATTGTTAGTATTTACTCTTTTAGCCTTTTTGTCTTGCTAGTGTTTAGTCTCTATTTTCTCTTCTTGTTGTTGAGTTTTATTTAGGTTGTTGTTGCTTATGTCTTTGTTCATTGGCTTGCAATTAATGTGGTTTTTCTTGTCAATTTTATGGGTATTCTTTTCCTTGTTTTGACCTTGAACCTCAAATAGTGTGCTTCCTTTCCTTCTCCTTCCTCTCTTTTTTAAGTTGGTTCAAGTCTGCAAACAACCATTTTCTCCTCTTGCTCTCTACCATCTTGATGATGGATCATAGACTGTGATCCAAAACATTGATGAAAAAAGCTTTAACACAATCAAATCGAGAAACAAACTTATGCGACAATATAGATTGTGAAAATTTATTATCATTAATTAATAAAAAATATTCTAATTCTTAAAGCTACAATTTCAAAAGATGATGAAGTCTATAAATTATTCCTTAATTTTATTAAAAATGATATAAAAATGGAATGCAAAGATAAAAAATACTATGAGTTAAAGAAATAAATAAATAGTAAAGGGATCTAAAATCTAAAAATAGTATTAATAATAAAAATCTTTATATAAAATTGGGGTCACTATTAGCGTAAAAAAACTGACACATTTCTTTCAACAAATAATATGACTGCAAAATTGTTTTTTTCTAAAGACTTATTCAACAAATGATATTGAAAATGCACGAAATTTAATACGTTTACTAAAGTAACGTTGTTTTTGAAATAAAAAGCAGCAAAACAAGGGTGTTGACCCATAAGTACAAGGCACAAAGGCCATCCATCAACAACACACTAACAACACAATGACAGCAGAGAGAAAGCCATCACCCACAACACATCGTCAAAAAACAAAAAGTAACAGAAAAAGTAGGATAACAAAGTTCATCAAGTAAGCTAGAAACCAGCCAACTAAGTCCAAAGACCACCAGGGGTCCACCAAGTTTAAGCAGAAAAACAAACAACAAGACATAGCAATAAACATGAACAAACAGGCCCAACAGCCTAATTCTTATCCTTCCTACTAGGTATATCATGAGTAGTCGTTGCCCAATCCACCATGAGGAACTCGAGCAGCTCCTTGAAACCAACATCATCTTCAGCACCATCCGCGGACTTCTCCTTCTGCAGCAAGCAAAGACTGGTGGCCGACTTGTGCATGACCCCCAAGGCAAATTGGGACACCTCCTGGACCTTCTTTTCCAACTACTCCAGTCTCCCCTTTAGCATACCAACATCTTCCCCAGCCAGAACTTTTTCCTCATGGTCTTCCTGCAAGGGGGATTTACCTTTAACCACATCAGAGGACTGGGGGGTAATTTCCAGCACATTGTCACCAGAAGGGCCCTTCTTTAAACTTTCTGACACATGGGAAGCACTATGCGCCTACACCGACTGGTTTTCCCCTCCCGCCACCATTTCCTCGTGACATTCACTATCACTCTCAAGATCCTTGTTCGAGTCAAAGGCTTCCTTGAGGCTTCTGACCTTGTCCTACTTACAAACCAGTCTAAAAGATCGACGGGGGGTGTTAGCTTCTTCAGTGATCTCAATGTCAGAATCAATTTGATGGCAGACTTTAGCTTTCTTAGAGGCTTTAGCCTTAGGGCGCAGGGTAGGGGCAAGCCATTTTCTTTCCCTACCCATATCCCCCAGGCCCGAAACAGGGGAAGCACCATGGGGATGGGCTTTCAAAGTAGGATTCTTAAGGAATTTTTTCTTACTTGGGCCTGACGTGTCCAAAATACTAGCAGAGGGGGGAGTAGAGGAAACTGGGGTTTCGTCGAGAGTAGGGAGAGACGGGGCTTCTTGCACAGTGATAGGCTGAGCAAGGAAAAGCGCTATATGGAAATGGTAAAGCCTAGACATAAGGCCCTAGTGAAGGATAGTATAATTCTTTCCAGAAATAGTGGCTTCATTAAACTCCACAACAATGCTATCAAGAGCATGATACAGGAAGAAAGGAATATAAATATGCAGATTGTTCCTAAGGTGGTTGATGAAATTAAAGTGGTAATAATAGCAGACCCCATACCTTCCTTCCAGCGTGAAATATTTCATGATCACCAAACAGACTTTATCCCATGGCTCTGGCAGTGCCTCGCGGTCAAAGCCACCCCACAGCTTGACAGGTTTCTCATCTCCACAAAAAAATTGATTCAGACTAACCTGGTCTAGAACTTTCATAGTTTTCTTCCAAGTACAACCACTATTTAGGAGCCTAGTAACTCTAGCAATGACCTCCTCAGAAACTTCAAAGGAGATGCCACCGATGGTGACCCTACCCTCCTTCCACGAGGTGACAAACTTGTGGGAAAATCCCTCGTCGTGACCAGTCATGGCCTCCATATACTGCGCAATTCCTCCCTCTTTACAGATGTGCCAAGTAGTGGCATCCGCTTTCCACTCGTCACACCTATCCGGCTCCACACGCAGTCTGTCCCCACCCATAGAGCCCACACCAAAAATGCCAATGACCAGAACAGGGGAACCAGGGCAGAAGAGTTGGTAGTCAATTCTAGAAGCATCGAGAGGGGAAAGGCCAGCGAAAAGTGACCATAAAAGTCAAAAATAGAGGCAATAAATGTGACATCTTGCAACCCACGCAAGGGTAGTAACTCCCTCGTGTGAATCGCCCAGAGCATGTAAGGGCATGATATCGGCGTAATACTTAGCCATCACAAAAAATCTCATGAAATCCGCAGGCTTAAAAAGGTGAACACAAAAATTTAGGGGGTTCAAAAAATGATGACACCATCGGTCAGTGAGGATAGAAATATTCGCCACATCATCTACCCACAAGAGGTCATACAAGCCATCGACCAAACATATGAAACCCATCACCTCACATAACGGCCAAAAATTCAAAAGCCAGCTCTCGCCAGAAATTCCAACCAAAGTTAGAAGGAGCCTAGAAAAAATACATAAGCACCATCTAGGACTCATCATTTAGATGTTTGAGATCTTCCTTAAAACACACTAGAGCCAAGGGGGGCAAAGAAACCTCATTTCGCCAACACCTAAGCCCTTCAATATCAAGGCCCACCGCCGCTAAGCTGTCAGCAGTCGCATTCCCTTCCTTGAAGACATGCTGGATAGAAAAGTCTTGAAGAGCATTTAGGAGAGGGAAAATGTCCTCCAGAATGCCATTTAGCGACCATCCCGTTTTCATCTTCCCTTTAGTGGCTTCCACAATTAGCATTGAGTCACCTTTGATTTCCAAAGTCTTGACACCAATTGACAACACAATCTTAAGACCCTAGATGCCTTTAGCCTGGTTACTAGTATGATTGCACAATTTCCCTGCATAGGCAGCAACCAGGCAACCATAATGGTCCCTGATTATACCTCCAGCAGCTAACATCCCTCCCCTAGCCAACCCATCAAAGTTAAGCTTAACCTAGGGCGGTTTAGGGTTTCTCCATCTAGTATGCTTTCTGATAAACCACGTTGTTAAACCAATCATATTGAAGGAATAAAGTATTATTATTATTTTAATTGACTCAAGAAAGGAAAACTTGAGGCCATCTATTTACTTAGCTTTCAAGGTGTAAATGTCGTAACCAATAAATCCCTAACTTTCAACCAATAATAGAAGATTAATTATGATTTGCATAGTCAAATTAAACATGAAATTTCCTCTACACGAAAGTATTTTTCAAGATTTATAAGAGTAAACTTTGACTTAAAAAAGAATTTATGAATGTTTTGTGTATTATATTACTTCGAAAAAGATGTATTATATGAATCGAAAAAATTGTGGAATAGACTTATATTTTAAAATATTTAAGGTGAAGTTTTTAAGAGAAGTAGAAAGAAATAAAGTTAGTTAAATTGTTAAGTTACAATTGTTATAGGATTAGTACAAAGAGATGGCGGATTATGGTTAATGAGATTTTTTTGGTTATTTGGAAGGTCTTGGGTATTAGCAATAGGTTCTCACACCACAACGATGTTTTCTTCACATTTTTCTTTATGTTAAGGAGAAACTCTCATCTAAGAAATAGCCAAACTTAGTTGATAAACCTTGTTACTATCAGGCCAACCAAATGTGACACTATCACGATGTTGAGAAGTAGCAAATTGAATATGCGTCAGTTGAGACCATCTATGTCCTTGGTGGTAAGCAAAATTATGGGACCCAAGTAAATTGTCTAGTATGATTACTGTGATTGTGGCCAGAGGGAGAAAGTGGCACATATGCAACAATAGAGAGCACATTAGCCCAATGCTCAATAAGAGTCTACAAGTGAGAAAATTCTAGGGCAATTTTATTAGCTTGCACTTGAATTTGTAGAAGAATATTAGAAAAAATAATTGGTTTAGTATACATATGGAGAAATTTGAATCAATAGAAGCTCCTAGAAACATAGCTAAGTTTTTATGTTTTTGAATATTGAACATAACCTTGATGAGGGCACAGCCCGAGACACAGAAAATAACTCACAAACAAGAGAATAATTTTATTATTCAGAAAATGGAGCTTCTTACATGCAGAGGATCTCAATCCCCGAGTTCTACAACACATGCAAGTTACAGAAAGCTACAGAATAACCCTTTCGCAATATGCGAGCTTGTCCCCAAAAAGTTACCCAAAAATTAGAAACCCACCCATAAATAGAGCTCCTCATTAGTTTGGAGCCAAAACAACATTCAAATTTTAGTTTAGGCGGTTTGGCGCCAAAAAATTACAACATGAAGTTCAAATTTCAAAAGAGCATTTGCAATTGTATCTTCTAGAAAGTGCGCCAACTTCCCGGGGCCATAACTTTTGATCCAGGACTCCGATTCGCGAACCGTTTGAACCGTTGGAAAGGTCTCGAAGTCAATAACACGCTCAAAATCTGCTACACCGATTTTGGCAAGTTTCGGGGCCGTTCTGGGAACTCTAAGTGCCTCAAATCTCACTCGGAAGATTTTTAGGTGCAAATATGGGAAACTAAAACTGCAATATCTTTCAACCTAGGAACAGAAAATAAAAACCGTAAATTGGGAATTTCATTGTGACAAAAAGGGTATCCAAAAATATAAAAACATCTAAAAACCGAGAAACTCAAAATTTAACTATTTTTGGGTGATGCAAGATTGCCCTTACACCACTGGATGCTCCTGCATCAAACCTCCACACTCTAAAAGTATGTTGAATTTGGGTGAATTTAGCCAATCAACCAAAAAGAATCATGTGCCAAGAAAAGAGTTGAAGTCTAAAATGCTTTAAAAAATTGTGAATCCAAGTCCAACTTACTTGGGTACATAGACAAAACAAAAAGAGGTGCTTGAGTGTTTCCATATGTCCACAAAAAGGACATGGATTAAAAACACATAGATGGGTCCAATGAGATCCAATGAATACATTGATGAATAATTCACCAAGCACAAGCAAGCTTGGGCTTCAAAATGGTTGTCCAAACTATATGAAATAGCATTGCCATAAAGTGGTCATGGATTAAAAACTTCATTTGTCATCAAGCTTTTGAATCATAGGTAGATGTAGAAAAAGCCATGCACAACTTTTATAAGGCTTGTAGTTATGGAAATGATTATTTAGATACCATTTCCAATTCTTCCACTAGGCTCTAACTTCACTTTGTGGAGTGCTCCAATAGAATTTGACTCAATAATAGTCTACAAAGACTCATGACCTTATTTGGAAAACCTAAATTTGACCTTGGATTCAATTCACAGCCATTTTTAGTGGTTCTGGAAAAGAGGTATAAAATGAACTAAATCCCTCTATGGAAGAACTTGAGACCATGAGACATTGGCTAAAGTTTTATCTTGGCAAGTGAGCATATGAAGTGACCAAAGAGAGTGTTGGTTGATAGAAATCCTACTTCTAAATAAATTTAAGATAAATAAATTTATCTTTTGATTTATTACACTGACATCTATATGTAGACAAAAATGCAACTTAGTACTTTTCATTATATGTTGATTTAGTATTTAATTAGGTTATTTATACACAAAAAAATATAAAATTATCAAAGCCACATATCTATATGCCCCAATGTTCCAACTCTCATTCATATCTACATCACATATTTCATCCATTTGTACCTCTTGGATGAAATCATTCTCACAATTATATCCATGGATCAAATTCATGGTACTATTGCATCACCATGATTTAAAAGTCACTTCCACCCATTTCATATTGACCAAATTAAACAATTTGATAATTTCTATTAGCCACTATGCTAAATTATTTGATATGAGGTCTAGGTCATCATATTTAAATAGATTCCTTAGATCACTAATTGTAAGGAAGGATCATATAGCGGAATTATAAGAGCATCAATTCACACACAAGGAAAACATTAGGCATACATTATATATTGCATTAGCATTTCTTAAGGAAATTTTTTACATTATTCATATTCTATATTGTGTAGCAAGCCCCAAAAGGTGTTCTTCTACATCATCTTGTCAAAAAAAAATATCATGTGAATGTGAACACTTTACATAGCTTTACAAGTGCAACAAATGGGATCCTAGAAAAAGGACACAATTACATAAGTTAGCTGGGATTATAGGTGTGACTCCATCAAATTCAAAATAGTAGGATCAATTTGTCACATTCATCTTTACATAATTATAATCCTTGATTCAATTCACAATTAATGTTTATCAATACATTAATTGACCCATTTTGATAAAGTGGATGCATAATCTTTCTCCTCTCTTATCAATTGTGCTTTTGCATGTCATGTTAAGTGAATTATCTATTTGTATTAATATATGTTTGATTTATATTGATTGGAGTACCATTTGTGAAGCCCTAAGTAATGCTAATAGGGTTCTTAAGTAATCTACTTAGGGTTTTATTTATTATCATAACATTTCGGTGAAATCAACCTATCCAACACCCCCTAGAGTTTTATACTTCTATTTTTACTAATATTTGATTTGATATTTCTACTTGCATTTATATTCAATTTAAATATAATATAAACAAGTTTCCTCATTTATTGGACTTTCCTTTCACCTAGTGTTTGTCCTAGTCCTATAATTCAACACTAGGATTCCTTTAGTTTTTGTACCTTATCCCCATTATTGATTTTAGATATCATTTTTCTAATATCTCTCATCTCATTTTAATTCTAAAACTAGAGTTTAACTATCCATTCCTTATCCATGGTGGTTGTATTTAATTTCTTATCCTTTTAATATGGATTCTAGCTAGCCATTATATCTAGTTTTTATTTACACTTGCATTAGGAATTTTTATGTGCTTTTACAATTTTTTACATTTGATCCATGAATAATTGACCTTTTCTCCTTTTACCTTAAGGATTTTGGTACATTTCCCATGGTTGCAATCTTTCATAATATACGTGATATTTCATCTTTCATGGACATTGATTTCTCTTCTATCCTAGATGCCTTCACTTCACCATCCATATGCTTCATATTGACCACACTTCTCACATGGATAATATTTATGATGATAGCATTGATTTTACTATGGCTAGAGACGCACCTAGTGTTGATGATTCTCCCATTATTGCTAATATTAATTTTCCATTAAGCACTTTCCCTTCCCTTCATGTCATATCTAATGAGGAAAACTTATATGGTCACACTAATGATATGCCTTATTTATTATCACCCATACATGATATTCCTTTTTTTGACGATATTAAATTTTTTTAAGAAAAACATGTGGATACCTTGGCTTGTGTGAATGTTTTTTTGACCCATGATGCTATGATTCATACTCATAATGAAAATATATACAATGACTCCATGCTTGGTAAATATGGTGGAAAAATAGATGTGAGTTTAAATGTTAAATCATATTTTTCTTCATATTATGCATATATGTATAATGATATATTTCTCTTTAATGAATATATGCATACTTTGGTTAGGGAATCATTACAAGGGTTCCTTTATATATCTAACTAGCTTGAATCGTTAGTTTATGGTTTCTCAAAGATTGATCTTAAGCTAAGGATTTATGGTTTAGCAAGATTATTATGTAGGAAAATTTTGTTTTATTTACCCTATGTTTTTGTTCCTCTTAACATACTTTTGATCCATACACAATACTCAATTAATTTATCCCTACCATTTCTTTCCACCACACTCTAAGAAGATAAAAAACCTTACTATTATGAGAAGCTTATTAATGTTATGGAAGTGGGTTGTGATATTATTATAATGGTGAAATTTTCATACATGTACCATTTGTAATGCCCCGCCACACAACCCTAGAGGAAGTTGCAATTCGCTACTTAAACGTGCCAATTTTTTTTTTGTTTAAGTACAAATAACATGTAAGATGAATGCATATTGCCAACAACCTCTAAGGCCACGAGACAAAGATTACTTAAAAACCCAACAACAATTAACATTAACATAAACTGAAACATTAACCACTTAAGGAAATGGGACAACATACATTCCATACAAGATAAATTACAACAAGGATATAAAATACCTCAAGATTCCAATTAACATTTAAACAATAAGATTACAACACTCATTCCCTGAATGAGGCAATTCCAACCAAATGATTACATAATACAAATTCCACCTCGATAACAACTGAGGGGTAATAAAATAAAGATCAACTGAAAAGAACGAAGCCAGAAAAGCAACAGCATCCAACGAGCCCTCCAACTGGAAATCACGAACACACGAACATGAAGAAGAACCAACGGAAAAAGACGCACGCCACCCGACCACGTGGAACCCAAAGGCCCCACTCCCTCCGTGCTAGGAGATAGTAACAAGGATCCTAGACAAGACCATCTACCACTAGACACATGCTAACACAAAAATTAAACTGAGACTAGAACATAAACCACATCACTTAACATCATAGTCACAATGCTTCCAGAGTACAAAATCGAGTACAATTACTGTACAAAAATAAACCAACGGTACAACACCATACCGATTGTTGTCATAGGGAGTGTCATCGCAAAGGTTGCATGGGATCTCCTGGCTAGTCTTCCTAGGTCCCGGCCCCCCTCTAGGGATATCCTAGAAACCTCAACCGACTCCCGGCCCCACATGCACACCAGAGCGGAATCGATTATCTCTCGTAAAGACGAGATAACGATCTTGCCATTCCAGGCCTTCCCGACTCATCTCAAGTCTCGTACAAGCCCTTGAGCCAATGAGCGAGGCTAAATTATCTTATTAATGTTCAAAGCTACTCTCTCCCTAGAAAGTTATTTTAATTTTCACTTAATTAACTGACTCTCATACGAGTTATCCTGGAACCACTTTGGGCCCGGCGCTCGTTTGAAAGCCACTCCCCTATCGACAACTCAAACTCAACCACAGGCCATGGGTAGACAATGCACTAACACTTATCACAAATAAACAAACACCTCAACAGGTAACACATCACTATGGATGCCCAAAACTGAAACCAAAGCGTACACTACCCAAGACTAACACAAGGTTGACTAACATGATGAGACCCACATAACAACTGTTAACTCGACTCAACCATGAATCACAAGGTCACACAACCCGTTCAAAGGACCAGGTAACCACTTGAGCTTAACTCACACACAATCCAAGATAGACAAAGCGAAACATAAGAGACATAATATCATCTCAAGAAAACACTGCTGGAAAACTTACATGATCAACAAGAAATGACTTGAAGTCAACAATCATATAAACTCACGTAAACCACCCATACCAATAAATGAACCCAGAACAGGAAGATTCACAAAACATTCACTCTCATTCCACAACATCGAAGGCGAACAATTAAACACTGAAAATATTTCAGACAAATAGGAAAGCTAATGTTCGGATTTCCTAAATCCATTCAAACACAGATTTCATGACTTGCATTTATCCAATCAATTGATCCCACTTCTTTTCACGACATTGAAATTTTTCAAGAACAGATCATTTACTCTAAATTTCATAACCATATTCATGATCAAAACACTTTAATAATGCAGCTATCTGGTTAAAATTTAAATCAACCGTTCTCTCTAAGTTTCATAATGACATACTAGAGACAAATCACTTGATTAAAAAAAATCGTACAGGTTAGATAATAAGTTCATCCTTTACTCTCAGTTCCGCAATCATATTCTATAATTACACATCTTGAAAAATAAGCATTTAGATTACATAATTCAGTCTTGATTTCAACTTAGCATTAAATAAGTCAACTAAATCTTATCTCTACTTGAATTCCATTATATCCCAAACGAATATACCTAATAGTGAGTTAAGCATATTGACCACATAAGGAGTTTAAACCAATAATTATATTTCGTTTTCCCAATTACATTTATTAATAAAATCAACCTTTGAGAATGAAAGCACTTGATCATTTAAAATCTACCTTTTTAAAATAAAACATTTGACTATTAAGATTCAGCATTTGAAATAACTCATTCGAATATAAACTCTACTTTAGCTTCGATTACGTGACCAAAAGTCATATTAAGATAATCAAATCAAATTATAAACAAATCCAACATTTGACAATAAAGTCGTCTGATATGAATAAGACATTCGTTAACTCTAAGTTTCACTAACATATTCAAACTCAAGATATTTTAATAATAATATTTAAATTCAAATCACTTAATCCATTTTACAACATAGGATACTCAATCAACTAAAATCGATATTTCAAATAAGACATTAGATTATCTAAACTCCACTCTTGCCTCTAAAAGCGTGCAACGATAAGCATCTTAATACCTTTGAATTATGACACCCCTTAACGCGTCTATTAAAATAAAATACCATTGCGAAATCCATACAATTAAATATAAAAAGCATGTTGACATGATTATTTACAAACAAATATTCAAAGTATGAATATACCTTCATGTACAAGGATACTCAATTTAGCCAACTATTACTTTAACAAATATAAAAAGAAGAATTCCATTAATTACAAAATATATCAAATAGCTTATATAAATTTTAATTACTCATCTTTAAAAAAAAACCATATGATTAACATATAAAATAAAATACATTTTAATTAATCATTTCTAAAAACCTTATGATTTAACCAATAGAATAAAATACATTTCAACTTATACCAAATTTCATTTAATTTAATATATATTAAATATATTATATTTTATATAATATATAATATTAAATATTATAAATATTATATAAAACATAATATAAAATAATATTCATTAAAAAAAATTCGAATTAAAATAAAAAAATAAACAAAAGTAATTTCGAATTTAAACAAACATTGGGAAGAGGGCCGGAGCCCAAGGCACGCAGCCCCTGCCTCCCGCCAGGCGGCGGTGGCCGTGTGCAAAGCACACAGCGCCGCCTCCCTGCGGGCGGCGGTGGCTGTGTGTTCACACACAGCCCGCCCCCCCCGCGGGCGGCGATGGCTGTGTGTTCACACACAGCCCACCCCCCTGCGGGCAGCGACTGCTGTGTGCTCACACAGTGGACGCCTCCCGCCGGGCGGCAGCCGCAGCGGCTGTGGGGTGGGGTTTGACCTCCCACCTCACAAAAAAAACATTTTATAATAATATATTTCTGCGTTTTCCAGAACCCAAAAAAAAATGAAAATCAATAAAATTTTATGAGGTTTTTACCCGAAATTTAAAGTTTTCTAAAATAACAAATATATATTTGTATATATATTTGTGGGTATCTCCATATATTGAAATATATGGTTGTATTCACAAATACATATACCCAAATTTTGATTTCATAACCAAATTGTAACAATACTCCAACCCAATTCAAGAAAAATAGAACTTATTTCCAAGCAAGAAAATGGGTTTTCAAAATCTAGTTTTAACATTGAGTTTTCTTGGATTTTCTTTTTGTTTCTAAATCCATTACAATTGTGCAAATTGAAAGCTTTTCCATAAATTTTATTGAATCTAAACTATATTTTCAATCATTCAACATGAGCAAGAAGATGAAGGGAGAAAAGATAGAACCTTATGTTTCCTCCAAAATTGCAAGCTTTAACCATGGAGATTTTCAAGCACCCTTTCAACTCCACCATCTTAGCCTCCTCCAAGTCTTTCCACCCAAAATCCAAAACCAAGAATCCATGGAGAGGTTGAAAGAAAACCCTAAATAAAATATATCCTTTTTCCAAACTTCCCAAATTCAAATTCAAATTCAACTTCTAAATTCCAATTCTAATTCTAATTAAATTCAAATACAAATGCAAACCCACTTTCAAATTCAAACTAAATTCAATTTCAAATTCATATTCAACTCTTCACAAATATCTTTCCCCAAAATAGTCAACTATTTCAGAAAATATCTTTTCTACCCCAAAGTCTTTGCATAAGAAAACATTTGAATTTTTTAATAACTTTAAGCAATTTTCTAATTCCAATTTGAATTCAAAATATTTTAGCATTTTATATTCAACAAAAGAATTAAATCTTTTACACTTTTAATTCATAGGGATAATTTAATTAATTCACACAATTAATTTAAATTATCAATAGAATAAATCTAATTCAAAATTAGATTATTTTATTAATTCCATTAAATTAATTAATTAATCACTAATTTTCTAACATCTCAAGAAGACAAAACATTCATCATTTATAATTTCCAAAAGCTATTTAATCACTTCTAGCTTGCAATTAACCACCTTTAATCATTAATTAGACTACGCAAGTCATTTAATAAACTTTAAACTTGAAATTAAATAAACACTCAAGGGGAACTGACCAAGTTAGAACAACTGACCCCGATGACAACCCAACAACACGCTATGACTAGGGTGACGACTTGGTTCGAAAAACCTAGCTACTATCTCCCAATTAACTTCCGTTGGTCAATGGACACGCTCAGACCTGGAAACCAGGTGGAGTCGATGTCCTGTACCTGCCAACCTGCAACAAAGAGCATGGCGAACGTGCATATATACATAATATGATCAATCACACCGTGAAGAGGAAACCTCGGAGTCGTAGGGCGCTCGCATGCAAGTGATACAATCCGTCCCTTTCACCAATTCAGTATCATTAACTGACGCATCTAACATCAAAGATAAGCTCAATAACATAAACATCATTTAATCAGATATATTCTAAGTTACTCCAAATCATGACATAAGGATAACAACGGAATAAAAGAACATCACATCAACATATAACTTCTACATCATAAGCATACTCAGACGCAATCATAACAGGGAAGAAAAATGCCAATCAAAGAGCCAAAACGGAGGGGTGTTACACCATTTTTCATTTTTTTTGCTCACCATAGTGTAATTCTTTAAATATAATAATATATTGACGAGTAACACACTCTTTTGCTAATTTTGGCTCATGCTCATATCCTTATTAATCCATATTTCTTGCCTCTTACACTTACTCCTATAGATGCATTAACTATTTACCTCTCATTATTGTACCTACATTTGCGACCACTTCCATACATTTGATCCTTGCCTCAAAATTACCATTTTAGCTTAAGGTTCATTTCTACACCACTTGAGATTTATTTGGATGAATCTTGAGGCATAGAGGAATGCACCCAAAATTTTAAACATTCTAGTTTGAATTTCAACTTTCCTAGCCCTTTTTAATAGCCATTATGAGCTAAGTTGGTGCATGTTTGTTTGACATGTTATGTCATGATATTTAAAGATATTTATTGTGACTTAATTTCATAAAGGAAATCACATGTTGAATAGGAAAAATCAATAGAACACATTCAATTTATAAAAGAACAAATAATCATATCCACATCATCTATATATAGGCCACATGCACACTTATGTATGTTGTCTTTGATATCACTCCTCATTATTAACTTGGCTTGACAAGGGGGTTGATCTAGGAGAACATGTTCCCTATCAAGTAAAAAATATCTTACATGTAAATACTATATTGACCAAATTTAGTTAATAACAAGGTGAAGTTGAACATGAGAAGTTTGAGATTGAACTACACAAAATTCTAAAACTATGCACACATTCATCAAATTGAGAGTAATGATTTTTTTACTGTGACAAATAAATTATACATAACTCCAATAACATTATTATATAATTAATTTAAGAACTGCATACCCTATCTTCTCATTTAATTATTACATTTATTATTATTCATTTACTGCCTCAACTAATTTAATCTAAATTAAATTGTATATTTATCAATTACATCTATCTATAGACCTATATCTATTTCTATAATTATTTTCATTACAAATATCTCTATTCTAATTTTATTTAATATTATAAAAAATATTTAATAATTTGGTGGCCTTTTCCCAAGGCACTATTTGGTGCACAAATAAAGTTATGTGGATATCTATGAGGGCATGAAATGATCACTTCTGAAAGATTCGTTAAGCTATCTCTATACAACCCTTAATAGATATCATTTCTAGCTTGGAAGGGAAACTATGAGTAAATTTAAAAAGAAATTTCATGCAATATCTATTCTCATGACACACAACTGCCCACAAGGTCTTCATCCAAGGGTTGCGTTACCAATCCAAAGAGCAGAGAGGGAGCATCGCCAAGTACCAGATATAAATGTCACGGTGCACTCACAAGCATTGTTGGCTAATCAAGTTCATGTAGCAGTGCAGGAGGAGCAAGGAGAGAACTCTGTTCAGTGTCCTCGTAGGAGAGATTGATTTCTACATAGCCACCTTTTTTTATTTCCTTCATCAGCTTATATTGTATAGGGTTTTAAAGTTTGGATAATCTAATGTAATTTTGATAAACAAATATTTCCATGTAATCTTCCATAAATTTGACGTTGTGAAGACATTTTTGTAACTATCTATTATCATATTAATATAATCTATATGCTACTAGCTTTTTACTGATTGTTTTTTTATTCTAAAATAAAAAACTAAAAATTTGACTTAAAAAAAAAATTATACTAATAAATTATTTAATTCATAACTAGTACAAATTTGACTTTCCTTTATAAAATGATAGGCAATCAAAATTAACAATTTTTTCAATGTAATTATTTGGACCGGCGTACTCGGTTTGAAATTGGAGGCTTCAGTTGATTAATTCGTATATACCGCATTGGCCTTTATAAGGACGTAATCATATTATTTTGTATTCAAAGGTTTGAAAATAAGAATATCCTTTAGTTGAAATCTTTTACACAATACTAATTATGCACAACTCACCTTTCTCATCTTATAAAGACATCATAAGGAAAATCATGGTTGTTTTGGGTTTACTAAAGTTTGACATTATTTTTAAAGTTTGATTTTTGATTTATTTTTAATTTGTGTTTTCATGTATTTGTTTTTATTTCTATTTTAGTTATATTTATTCTAATATATTTTTATTATTTATTGGTTTAGTTTTCATATATTTGTTTTTTTATTTTTAAATTTTACATCTTTCATTCTAGATTATTTCTATAGTATGTGAAATTTATTTTGTATTGTGTGAATTTGATTAAAAATTTAAATTTTGAAATTTAAATTGTAATTCTTATATGTATCTATTAGTCACTAGGACCTAGTTTAGTATGCATTTGAATGATAATTTGTCATGTTTTTGTTTTAAAAAACACTCATTAGAGTATTAAAATACATCAGGTGGGTGATTATTGAATAATCATTCACATTTTCAAGGAGCATTTAGGAACATTTTGATTTGGAGCTTAGAAGGAATTAGAATTGCATTAGAATCAACATCTAGATCACTTGCATGCTTACCTATTATTTTGTAATCATTTTTTAGTTGTAAATGCTAGTTTGTCAAGGAGACGACCTAGGAGCACTTGATCTCCCCAAAATATTATTGCATATTGCTAGTATTTAATGATTAGCAAAAAGTAAAGAATCCATCAAATTGGAGAATACATTTTACATTATGCTTGATCAAAATTGAACATTAGAGTTTAGATTTACAAGATGTAAAATTGATCCACAACCACATAATTAATTGAGGATTAATTGCAATTTTACACAAAATTCCAAACATTGAAAATATACACATTGCTTATTTTTGTACTCAAATAAGTGGAATGTGCACTACATTTAGTTTATTTTTATCATTGTTCCAATGACATTGGTTTGCATATTACATTACACCTACCTATCATTCTACTTTAATCTAAGTTATTTTAGGCTAAGTTATATGCATTTATTTAATTAGCCTAAATTAAAAATTAGAAAAAGGTTATTCTCCTTTAAGTAATTATTGATTTATATACAAATTTTTATTTATATAATTATTAGTTTTTATTATGTTGAATAATTATAGTTAATTTAACATTATTATTTATAATCTTCCATTTAATGGATTGGTGGAAATAATTATAGTAAAAAATTTAAAAAATAAAGATAAGGTGAACCATAGTGAGGAGAATTAGCTTCCTCCCTTAAGGGAATTTATAAACTTAATTTTGATGGTGTTGTTAAAGGGAATATGGAAATAGTAGTAGGTGACTTTATTGTGAAGGATTTTTTAGCTCAACTATTATAGAGAGGGTCCTTATACCTAAGAACTTGAAATAATATTGAAGTTGAATGAGATTCTCTAATTATAGGGTTGAGGTGACTATTCCTTAAAAATAAAATAAATCTATAGTTAAAGGTGACTCTTTGGTTGTGGTTAATGCTATCAATAAAGGGACCATCCAAGCTAAATTTTAATCAATATATGAAGGATACATAAAAATTAAAGATGAATTTTAATCAAATTAGTTTCAAGCATTACAAAAGGAATCTTAATATGGTTCTAAATCAATGAAGGCACTATTCAAGAACTGATAACAATAATATATAGTCATCTAGTATAGCCTTGGAAAAACCTTAATTCCTTGTTTCCTTTCAAAGCCCCTTAATCAATTTAATGTTGGAGAATTCCAAGATTAGAGAGCTCGAAACAAACTTCCACAAGTGAACAAAATAAGAACAATAGTATGTCTATCAATAATATATGAAGAATATATACTATAAATATTAAAACTTGCATATATAGGCCGGGATGAGGAGGCGAGAAGGTAAGATTGAAAATTTGACTACCACTCCAAAGATGGGACACTTGTGAGATCACTTGACAAGTGGGTGGGCAAGAGGAAAGTGTACATGAAATATGTGTCTCAAGTCATGAGGACACATGTCTCAACCATATGAAGTGAGACAAAAGCAAACAAAACCTAAGTATAATTAAGCTAGGTGTGAATAGGTCAATCCTAGAAAGATGATTAGCTAACTAGGTATGATAATGAATCTATTTACATTGACATTTAGTAATCCAAGGTAAGATGTTCATAGTTCTTAGAATAATGATAACATATGTCTTTATTATATAAATGGTAAATGCATTCTTTATATCCTATAGTTGTATAGAAAATTGATAATATACTATCAAATATTTTGGTTACAAAAGCGTTGAAGTAGTCTTAATGAATGATGGTAGTGATTGATTGTTGTATGGTATAACTATAAACTTGTAAGCTCACAAGTAATTATTTAAGGGATGTATGTGTTTCCATTGTAGCATTTTTACACTATTTGTAGAGATGCCAAAACCCAAAAGACCATCTACTATCTTGCATGAACCTGCACTTCTTCAAATTTGCATAGATTTTCTCATTTCTTAACACACCCAAGATGATCCTCAAGTGTTGGATAACTATAAACTTGTAAGCTCACAAGTAATTATTTAAGGGATGTATGTGTTTCCATTGTAGCATTCTGACACTATTTGTAGAGATTCCAAAACCCAAAAAGACCATCTACTATCTTGCATAAACCTGCACTTCTTCAAATTTGTATAGATTTTCTCATTTCTTAACACACCCAAGATGATCCTCAAGTGTTGGAGGTGCTCTTATTTTATTTTACTAAAATCCAAAATATCATCAAAATAAACTACTACAAACTTACCAATGTAAGATTGTAGTACAATATTCATTTTAAGTTCTCAAATATCTTTGTTTAATACATAGATAATTTCCCAACTAGAATATTTCATTTTTTCTAATACATTTATAATTTGCTAACATGAATATTTATTTTTCTAATACATAGATAATTTCCCAACTAGAATATATATTTTTTAATACATCTATATTTAATTCACCAACAAAAACCAACAATGTAACTGATAGATTTGAAAATATCATCATACATTATTTTCCCCCAAAATAAGCATAAATTTGCCACAAATATTATATATTAGGTCAAAATTTATAAGATTCACCAAGATTTTTTACATATATATTTTAGGGGGTTTTCTTAAAGTTGTCAATGATATTGGGTAAAATTTTCTCAACTTTTTCTAAAGGAAATACACTCATCAAATCACTACCATAGACTAAATATTTACAAAATGGGTGGAAGCTATACCATTAAACCCCATTATAGTTCTTTATATTTTCAATTTCATAATGGATAATCTTATTTCCAAAATTACCTTACCATTCGTGATGGATAGCAATACATTATTCAAAACACAAAGAGCTAAAGACATTTTTAGAAACATTTTACATACAAAAAAATATTTTTAATTCCTTATTATTCAAAAAGAAATAGACAAGTTGAGGCCACAAAAAAAATTATTGAGAAAATATTAAGATTTAAGTAACTGCAAAACATGGTACCAATTGGCATGCATAGCTTATTAAGTTATATTATAGGAATATTTTAATTCTATGTTATGGACGCCATGATTTCCCTTGAGTTTGAGATTTCATCATGAAATTGTTGATGATTATATATACCGAGAACACCAATACAAGAGATTGAGACATTATATGAATGAGATTTAAAAAATATCAGATAATGTGGGCATATATGAAATACAAGTAAAGGAAACATATAACAAGGGTACAATCCAATGAGTTTTTAACTAGAAGATCTACTCCTTTAACTAAATTCAAATAGGCATAAAGAAAAACTATGAGGTAAAATTTGAACCAATTAGATCAATCATTTTATCATTATTTCTTTGTTTGGAATTGGTACATTTGGAGATCTCCATTCCTAATAGAAAATTAGTGGAAGAAAAAACTAACATCATACATTTAAAATAATACTATTATTTATTGTTATATGTGAGGGTTGACTATTCATTAATTATTACCTTTCTTATGCCACTTTCACCTTATGAGCTTCGCTTTCCCATCTTTTCCATTCGGGGAAACTATATTCACATGTCCCTTCATGATCACATTCAATCTATTCACAATTACACATTTATCCATCATCTCTCCTCTCCATTTCTTGATCAATGATAGTAAAATTCAACTTGTAGTTGTCTTCATTTTTACTTTTGAGATAGATGCTACTCATTATATATTTTATATCTAATTCATAGGTTCTCATAAAGCACACATTCCAAAATGTGGACTTTCATGATGGCATTCAATAGGTTCCATTACTTTATATGCACCCAATATTCTTTTATATATGAATATTCACTTTACCTACATGAAAGAGTAAGATTATTATGTATTATGTCGTGTAAATTCTTTTAGCATGTCAACCTTTGGGATCACACTATGTGATCCATCATTAGGATGAAAACATCTATTGGTTGGAATAGATCATGGAGTATGATCTAAAACATTGGTGTTATATTTTTTACACAAAATAATCTGAAAGTAATCTTACTCTTTTTATCATACACAATGGAAATACACATTCCTTATTTTTTACATGCATATTTGTGAGTTTTATATAATTTGAGATACATGATCATTCTCATAGCGACACACACTTGAAATCAGAGGAAATATGCAAGGGTGAAATTTGTATGACTATGCCAATTTTCATTTAGTTTTATGATCATTTTGAGAGAATAGCTTAATACAATTACATGTCAAAAAATGGTGTACACTCTTATTGAAATTTGGGATCATTTCCTTGAGCCATACTCACCCATTTACACACATTCCAACATCCCTTATTTTAATCTTATTTTTTCCTATACATATTTCTACACATTGTTGATTTATTGTGCCTATTGTTGCACCAATCTCCATAAATTCATTATCCAACTTGATTCTAGTATCCTTTCTAGTCCTAGATAAATCATGTAGGTGCGTGATTGATGTCACACTTATGGATCTAACAATTAATTTTAAAAAAATAACATTCAATTTTTGAATAACTATCCTGTATCATCTTCTTTCCTAGAGCTAACCAAACACACATTTCTATAATATATTGCTATGTCCTTGCATTTAAAGGTATTTAATTACATTCATTTATGACAATCAAACATTAAGGAAAAATAATTTATATTTAAGGGAGGAGCATACTAGGAACATTTCGATTGGCCCATTAAAACAAATTAGAATCTATCTATTCATTCTATATGCATCTACATGTTTGAAGATTGTTATTCTTGATCATTTACATGATTGTAAAGCCAATATTTTATGGAGGGCGACTTGAGAGAATGTGTACTCTAGTGATCTAACAACCCTCTAAAGGTATTCTTAAATACTACTAGCACTCATAATAGAGCAAATATTAACAAACCAAGAAAATTGAAGAGTAAAATTCCATAGCCAATAGGTTGAATATCTACAAGTTATAGGACATATTGATCCAGATGCAAAAAAAATGATCTAAAGGCATAGATTGATCTATGTAGAAGAAAAATATATGGTAGTCCAAAATATATTTTTCAAGCATTGAGGATCTATTTGTGATCCTAAAACATCTATTTCAATCCAATATTAGTTATTGTTTTTCAAACCTAGAGCTAAATACCTTTTACTCTTTGCATTAAATTCTTGAAAATCGTAGTTAATATTTTACAATTCTTAACATTTATATTCTTTTATCTGAATTAATTTATGCATATACATATATTAATTAATTATTCTAAATAACACATATTAAGACATGTTTATTTTCCTTTATAAGTCTCTATAGTCAAAGCATTGCATACATTTATTTTTATGCAATATAAAATATTTCTCCAATATTTTATTTGTAGATATTAATTTTTTAATTATATTTATGATTAGAGATTTTTTAGGCTTTAAAATACAACATCAATGCAAGTTATATAAAAGACTCTTAATAAATAAATAAATAAAATATTTTGAACTAGCAATCACACCTTGGTGTGCAATGGGTACATAAGAATTGTGGAAGATCAATTAGGAATTTTTTTTGTTTATTTTTACATATATTTGTCTAGTATAAATGAGGTCAATTGGTAGGCTATTTAGAAGATGATGTTGTTTGTGCAACAAAGATCTCAATAGAGAAATTGATAGCTTCAAATCAACTATGAATATACTTATAGGGATTCAAACACAACTAAATAAAAACCTCTGAATCAAGATGATAATAAGGCTCCATTACCAATAGGCTCATATTATTTTTGCAATAGGAAGAGAGGGAGAGGGAGGGAGATATGGGGATATAAAGAGGGATAGATATAGGGGAAGAGAAAGAGGGGGGTAAGGAAATAGAGTTTGAGAGGAAGTTAGAGATAGAGATAAAGATGGAAATGGAGATGGAGACGAAGGAGAGTGATATGGAGAGAAGGAGGATGAGAGATAAAGAGAGAGGACGCAGGGATAGATAGAGATGGAAGAGATAAATATATAGAGAGGGGGAGAGAGGGGGAGAATGAGAGAGAGACAAATATAGAAATATAAAGATAGAGATAGGAAGTGATATAAAGAGGGGTAGAGATAGATAGATAGATAGATAGGGGAGGAAATAAACAAGGAGGTATGAGCAAGATGGATGACAACACGCATAAACAGACAGAGGGAGGCAGATTGATGAAATGAGATAAAATGGAGACAGAAAGAGGAAGGAGGGAGGAGGAAATAGGAATAAGAGGATAAATATGGAAGATAGAGGGTGGAGGAGGACAAAAATAAAGAAAGATATGGAAGGAGATGGAAGAGGGAGGAAGGATAGAGATAGAGGAAAGAGGAAATAGATATTGAGGGAGAGATGGATTGAATGAGAGAGAGATAGAGATAATGAGATATAAATAGAGAGGAAGAGGGACATATAGGAAGATAGAAATAGAGGGGGGAAAGTGAGAGATAAAAGAGGTGATATAGACAATTAATAGAGAGAAGGAGAGATATAGAGAGAGACAAAGATAGGAAGGGATAAACAATGAGTGTGTGTGAGTGAAAGATATATAGAGATATAGATAGGGAAAGAGAAACAAGAGGAGGAATGAATCTTCTCTAATAGAATATTGGATTTTCAAACTATTTTTGAGCGGCTGGAGCAGTGGTGTAATGAGAGCGTCTGATCCAGAGACTGGATTGAGGGTCTCATCATTTTCCTAGTGGGGGAGGCCAGGCCCTCCCCCACAGAGGTAAGCTTCCTCTGTGCCCTTCGATAGTTGTCCTCACTGTTTTCTTTCCTTGTTGCGTTGGTTCTAGGGTTGTTGTTGTTCTTGTTTGTGTGTTTGTTGGTTCCTTCTCCTATCTTACCTGGCTGAAGGGCCTACTGTTCATCTTAAACTCGATGGAGGGGGGTACACCCCCCCTCACTCCTTCTGGGGACTCTACATTTTCTGGTGGGGTAGTTAATAACGGTAACCACCCCAAATCTTTCAAGGATGTTGTTGTAAATGATTTCCCGAATTGTTTGGAGACTGCAAAATTCTTCCTCGACCTTGTTGGTGAAGGAGAAATGTCTGGTGCAAATGGAGGCCCACAAGGTTGGATTCCTCCGGATACCACTTTGGTTTCTCCAAATAAGGATATGCTTGATTCTATTCATAAGGAGAGGGGTAGGTTATCTGAGGTCGCAGTCTTCATGGTTGTCATTGACTTGGATAATCTCCCATCCAAAAAATACTTAGATAGCTGGTTCAACTCTGTTTGGAACAAGAAACTAAATGTGCAAATTTCCCTATGCCGTATGATTCAAAAGGGTTTGTTTTTAATCTTCTTTAGAAATCATGAGATGCAAACCAAAATATTGAAGAAACCCTACTGGAGTGTCGGAAAATCCGTCTTTAGGGTTTTATCCTAGAAATTGGGGGAAAATTGTGATGAAATCCTTGCCCTGTCCAGCCCTAAGTGGTTGTTGATAAAAAAATATTCCGCAACATTTGTGGTCTTTTGTTGCTCAAATTGTGGAACCGTTTGGCAAGGTGATCAGGTTGGATTGGCCTAAAGTTACCTTGCCAGATTTAAATGCTCGGGTGTTCATCTCCCTTAACCCTGGGGTGGTTTTGCTTGAAAATATTGGAATCAAAATTGATGGCTTTGTCCTGGTCTGTCTTGTTGAAGTCCTTGGAGGGATGGGTGCTTGCTATCTTTGTAGGAAAGAAGGGCATTTGAGAAAGAATTTCCCGTTGATCCTTGGGGGTCTCAGCCGGCACTCAGCAAGGGCCTCCAAGGGTTCTGAAAGGCCATCCTCGCCGTTTGATGGTGGGGTTTCGTCCCCCTCTATTGGCAGGGGTGTTCCGCTTGGTGTCACCTCTCCTTTTCCCTCGACCCCGTTGTCTCCTCCCCTATCTTGTGACGGCCCTCCCGCTACTTCCAAGCCTCTTGCCTCCTCCCTCTCCCTATTGTTTTCTGATCCTTCGTTCCCTACCTGTAGCCATCCCTCTCCTTCCTCAGTCCTTCCCCTTTCCCCTCCTCCTTTCCTTTTGTCCCTTCCTTTGCCCCCTGCTCCCGACACCAGGCCTGACGCTCCAGATGGCACTGTTAAATTAAATGCACAACAGTTAGCTCTGCAAGACATCATGAAAAAAGGTGGTAACATGAACAAGAATGCTCAAAAGAGAATTGAAGTTATTAAAACATATGTCAATGGCATTGTGGTCGATGAAGAAACTGTTATCTCTGATTGTCATGTAGGTGAAAACAGAAAATGTAACGATGCTTCCTCCTTGGACAAGATTCCAATCTCTGTCAATGAATCTATTCAGCCCTCCAAAATTCCCTTTGATTCTAAAACGTTGGATCCCTTAATTGGTGAGAGCTCTGCTGTCGAGGGGGTCGCAGGTAGGGTAGAGGAGGCCAAGGCAAGCAATTGTGGAGATTCTTCCCTACCCCAAATGGTGACTCCCTTGATTCTTTGGCTAATATGGTTTGTAGAGGGTCGGTGGAGATGACTGATGTTCCTCTTGTCGAGGCTTCTACTTTCTACTCGATTAGTGGTCCTGCAAGTCCTTTTGGCTACCTTGATGGTGAGGAGACCACTGGTAGTACAGTGGACCTCCCTTGTAATGACATTATAGAGAATAGTGATGGTAAAGATTCTGGAAGTAAAACTGAGATAAGTCTACAAGGCTCTGAAACCATTGATGGGGATTCTAACCCCCCTCCCCCTAAAGAGCCTAAAAAGAGGGGCGGGAAGAAAGGCAGCACCATAGCCATCTGCAAGAATGGGACTGTGATCTCCAAAAGGAAAAGAAAGAATACCAGCATAGTGTTGGTTGTACCTTCTCCTAAGAGATTGGAAAATGAGGAAAGTGCAATCAAGATCTTTGAAATGTTTAAGAATGCTAAAGAGCCCCCTACCCCCAAGTGCAATAATGTTGATTAACCTTACCTCTTGGAATGTCATGGGTTTAGAGTCCCTTGACAGAAAGTATGTTGTCAGATGGTTTCTTAATCTTGATCAAAACAAGGATTTTGTCTTCTTGCAAGAACTCAAGGCTATAGGCTTTATGCTTGAAACCAATTTAAAGTTTATTTGGGGGAACTCATGGTTCATGGCATCCAAGCATGAGAAAGGTAGAGGGGGTGTTTCTATCCTGGTGGCTAATAAATGGAAACCCTACCTCACTAACTCAGGGGTCTCCCCGTGCAACAGGGCAGTTTGGGCCACCTTTGAAAGATGCGATGCCAAATTTGGTGTTTGTTCAATTTATGCTCCAAATGACTATCTAAGTAGGAGTGAGCTCTGGAGGTGGCTTGCAGGGCTGCCGGATGTCCCTTGGGTGTTAGGTGGGGACTTTAACATGATTGAACATTGAGAATATAAAAAGGGTGGTGTTGATATGAACTGGAAAGGAAATGAGAGACACTATTGGCTCAGAATGAAGAACAGGCTCAATATTATCGATCCTCTTGAAGGTCTTAAGCAAGAAAGCAATGGTGTGTGGTTTTCCTGGTGTAATGCTCAGAAGGGTTGCAAAAGAATCTATAGTAGATTGGATAGATTCTATGCCAATAAAGATGTGTGTTGTTTTGAGCCCGTTAGTGAAGGAAATAAAGTCCTGGTTTATCCGTACACACTGTCAGACCATCACCCTATTAAAGCTAAAATAACTATAAATTGTGGGATCAAGATTAGGCCCAAGAATAAAGATAATTTTCTGTTCAACACTAGTTTATTGAGAGACCAAGATTGCATTGAGGCTGTTAATACCTTAAGGGGTATCAATAGGTGGATGTTGAAAGACCTCAGCCCTATTGATAGATGGAATCAAAATTTCTTGTCTTGGAAATGTATTTTCTAGACAGTTGGCCGGAAAACAGCTCTGGATAGGAGGAGGGAAGAAGATCACCTCCAAGAAGTTTTACTTGCTGCTAAAACAAGGATTCAGGAAAAGCATACAGATGAAAAGCTCGATGAGGAGCTCAACAAGGCCAAAATCTCCTTGAGGAAGCTACAAACCGATAAGATTCAGGGGTTGAAAGTGAGGGCAAAACTCAATTGGCTTAATAATGGGGATAAAGGTACAAAGTTCTTTTTTAGGTATATATAAAAAAAGGCATGAAGGAGCAAATTGATCAGATCTGTCATAATGGTGTGACCCTGTCAAATCAAGAAGACATATTGCAACAGTTTACTTTTTTCTACAAGGACCTCTTCAAATCTGAGGATGATGGGGCTAACTGTTTGGGGGCTAGAAACAAGCTCAAGAGTTTGATGCCTAGGAAAATTTCTGAAGATGACAGTATATAATTAGCGACTGAGATTTCTAAGGAAGAAATCAAAAGAGAAATCCTTGCCATGAGTAATGATAAATCTCCAGGGATAGACGGTCTCCCCGTGGAATTCTACAAGGTCTTCATTGATTGGATTTGTGAAGATCTTCACCAGGTATATATGGAAGCCCTTGCAAAAGGGTCCTTGGGACATGATATTAACCAAGGCCTAATCAAATTGCAGCCTAAAGAAGGTGATAAAACTCTAGTTAAGAATTGGAGACCTATCACTTTGTTGAATGTCTCCTACAAAGTGCTTGCAAAATTTCTTGCTATGAGGCTCACCAATATCCTCCCCAAATTCATAAACTCAACCCAGACTGGGTTTATCAAAGGGAGATACATTCTTGAAAACTTGATAACTAGCTGGGAGACTCTTGATTGGGCCAAAAGATCACAAAAAAATGTGGCAATGCTCTTACTGGATTTTGAGAAGGCCTATGACATAGTGGAATGGTCCTTCTTAAAAATGACTCTGGAAGCATTTGGGTTCCCACAAGGCTTCACTAGGATGATTAGTACCCTCCTAAATGATGCATTTGCTATGATAGATGTGAATGGAGCTAGGTCGGAAGCCATTAAGTTGGAAAGGTCAATTAGGTAGGGATGTCCTATTGCCCTTGCCCTGTTTGTCATTGCCTCAGATGCCCTTCATTATCTGTTAAGGGACAGCAGTGTTTCTCCTAAGGTGAGAGGGGTCTATCTACCTGATAATAATGAGCTCCTTAATATTCAATTTGTAGATGACATTTCTATTTTCTTGGATTTAGACGAGGAAAAATTCAACAGATTACTAACCAAGTTAGATTTTTTCTAGCTAGCCTCTGGTGCCAAGGTTTCAAAGGCTAAGTCTATTGTGCTAGGGTGGCTTGATAACCCCCCTAGCTGGCTGCAAAAGTTTGATCTTAAGTGGGGAGGCCCCCAGAAACAGGTAAGGTATCTGGGGATACCATTTTTTGTCTCTCCCAACCTAAAAGAAATGTGGCGTTGGTTGAAAGAAAAAATTGATAAAAAATTGAATAGCTAGAATAGGCATTACCTATCCCTTGTTGGAAGGGTTCAAGTTTTCTAGAAGATACTTTCTTCTTACACTCTGTACTTTGCCTCTGTTTGGTTCTTTAATAGCTATTAGGTCAATGAAGTTCAAAAGCAAATCAGAGGGTTTCTCTGGTCCGATGGGAAAGGCAAGAAGAAGGTACATTCTGTCAAATGGGCATGGTGTTGCCTAGAGAAAACCTATGGTAGTCTGGGTCTAAGAGACCTAAAAAAACATGGTATTGCCCTTGCAGCGAAGTGGATCATCAGGGCCTTGGATGGGAATGAACCTTGGAAGGTCCCGATTAGGAAGAACATTTCTCAAGCTGTCCCCAAAATGGCAAAGTCCTGGAAGGCACTGCCTTTCAGTGATCTCCTCATCACCAAATATCTAATTGTACCTGTAGGATCACTGGTCTTCAGAAGTATCTGGAAGGCCTGGGAAGTTATCAAATGTAAGTTCTCTAGCCCTCTCCTAACTGATTTGAATAACTTTTTGATCCACCCTAGTAGATCCATCTGGTGGAATTTAGAGCATAATGGTAAGCCCTTAGCTCTTTTGCAGGGTTGCTCAACAAAAAAATGGAACCTAATGGGAATTAAAACTTTCAACAACATTATAGGGGGTGGATCTTTGGTTTGTTGGGACCAGTTGAGAAAGGACTATGGAATACCCTCCTCCAACTACAAAAATTACTCTGTTTTAAAAGAAGCTTGTAACTCTTGGCTCCCTCTTCAATTGGAAACATGGAAAGATGAGCCAATGGTCTTACAGTGGCTTGGAACTCTCCCTCTACAGGAGGTTAAAACTAAAATTATTTATAAAGAACTCCTTGCACCTTGCATTCCTTCTGATTACCTGAATAAGGTCTGGAAGACTAATCTTGATGATAAATTATGGAAAAAAACATTCTCTTATCTGTGGTATAATGGAATTGATGCTAAGAAGAATTGTTTCAGGTGGCTTGTTTTACTTCATAAAGTTCCTTTTAAATTAAAAAATTCTGATGTTGCTATGTGTGATATTTGCAGAGTTCCAGAAAATATCTACCATATTTTTTTTTACTGTCTTTATTCTAATGAAATTTGGAATATGTTTTGGCATGATCATGACTCTTGGTGCTCATACAGGAAGCTCAATTGGAAAGAGATTCTAATGGGTTTTGATGTTAAACTGAGTAAAGAATTTCATCTCTTTTGGTTTATTCTAACAATTGAAATTTTATGGGTTATTTGGAAAGCAAGGAATGAGGACAAGTATAGTGGGGTCCGGAGGAATCTTATTGAGTCAAATAAAAGACTCACTTTTTTTAATGTTGCTTTGCAAGTTGTGGAAATCATGAATTTAGCAAAAAGTAACTTTCCCAGGCTAATCCATAGTGGCACAATGCCTGTTCACTGGTCACAAGGACACCCCAGCTTGGCTATTTTCATCCAGGCATTGAGGATCTTCAAAGAGGAGTACGCTGATCAAGTCAACAAGCTGAAAGCAAGTTCCTAAAGCTGCTAAAGGATGGATTAGTCCGCATCAACCAGCATGAGATCAAAGATGGGCATTCCTGGCAACATGACCAGCCTAATCTGTCAGTTTTCATGAGAGCTTTAGAGGCATTCCAAAATGAGTTCAATGATGAGCAAGCTGTAGCTAATAAGACCCACATGACTAGAGCACCCAGATTGCATTCAAATGATAGCCTAGAGACCGAAATGGGGTTCTCCAATGATGAATTGGAAGCCATAAAAGCACTGGAAAAATCGAATAGCATGGAGTCCTCCAATGAAAGCAGGAGCCTGGAGGATGAGCCTAGAGGACGAGCCTTGAGAAAACCATTTGAGTGATACAATGTATAGGCTATTTGTAAGGCTATAAATCAACACTGATATGTATAAATTAATGTATAGGTTGATATACTACACTGATATGTATAGGCCATTGTAAGGTGGTATAGCGGACTGTACAGGTAGCAACTGGACAGCTCTATTTTTTTGATGTTTTGGGAGTGAGAAAAGTGTTTGGTATATAGGAAAAGATGATCGGGATGTCGAATGGAAATAAGACATAGATCGGATCCACAAAATCGAGGACATGCGATCCGAGGAGAAAATCAGGGAGGAGGACAAGTCAGATCCGAGATGAGGGAGATATATAGAGAGAGGTAAGGAGAGGTACATATAGAGAGATATTATAGAAAGATATGGGAAGAGAAAGAGAGAGAGAGATCTTTATATATTTTTCTCCCTCTTCCTTCTCTCAATCTCTCTCTTCCTTACCTCCCTTATTTCTCTCTATATTTGTCTTCCCTTCTCTCTTCCTCTATCTATCTTTCTCGTATTTCTTCTCTCTATCTATTTCCCTCTCTCTATCTTTCTCCCCTTACTATTTTTGCTATCCCTATTTACCTCCCTCCTCTCTCTGTCTTTCCCTCATTATCTCTTGATCTCTCAACCTTTATATATTAAAAATTGCAAGTAACTTAAAGAGTGAAATAAAATGAAACCTATTCAAAAGATAAAAAATCAAATTGTAATTTATTGATTTATTATTATTAATACTATTATTTTAAAAATATATATATAAATTAAAAACTTATTATTATTTCTCTAAAAATTTAAGTTTAAAAATGTTAAAAGAAAAAACAAGTCTTATCTTATCTTTTCTTAATTTAAAGCTAAGATAAAATAAGAATGCAATTGTTTTTTCTTTAATTATGTATTATATTTTTTAATGATTTAGAAAATTTGAGGGTTGAGATCATTTCAATTGTCTTGCATCCTTCTTTACAATTTTCAACCCTTTATTTTGAAAAGCAGGTCGTTCACTTATATAAAGAACACCTTTAGTGTAATAATACAATTTTCATCTCTTAAATGTTTTAATTCTTTATTAAATTCTTTTATCAAGATTACATCTTTATTGTGGAAGCGTTTAATATTATGGTTTAATAAATAAATAAATTTTAGAGCTACAATTTTATTATATTCTTTGAAAAAGATTGCTATCTACAACATATAAATTATTCCAAAATTAATAAAAAATAACATAAAAATGAAATGTAAGAATAATAAATATTATGAGATTTAAAAATAGTAATAATAAAAAGATTTAAAACTAAAAAGGAATATTACAAATAAAATATTTTATATAAAATAGGGCCACCGTTAACGTAAAAGATTGACACGTTACTATTTAAATTCTTTCCATAAATAATGTGACTGCAAAATTGTATCATTAAAAGACTTATTCAACCAAAATGCATGAAATTTAAGACGTTTACTAAAATCTTGTTCAACCAAACATCAACTATTATTTTATTTTTTTAATTACTCAAGAAAGAAAAACTTGATACCATCCATTTACATACCTTTCAATTATATCATAGAAATAAAATCAGTTGACAACTTGGAACTCTGAAAACAAGGTATAAATGTCGAAATGACCAAAATCTTAACTTTCAACTAATAAATAAAGCCCGTGCAGGAAACTCCAGTCAATGAAGCTGAAAAGATTGACCAAATCATGCCTTCATAAAGAGAATTGAAAATAACTAGCTTATCTATCTTAATATATTAATATATATATATTTATATTATACGCCAAGAGGTATCATTTTTGAAGCATATTTTTTCATTAATATATTTTTTTTGGTTTTTTCAATTAAAAAAATACGCCTCAAAAATGATACATGTCCGCGTATAATATATATATTAATATGTTAAGATAGATAAGCTATTAAGATAGATAAGCTAGTAGTAGTCACGACGCAACACATAACATGAATTAATATATAATTATACAATATTATTACATAAATAATAATATTTTAGTATATTTAATATAAAAAATTAAGTTAGTGTTAGGGTTAAACTATGGTTAACATTCAAATCACATCATGGTTAGTGTTTAATTAGAGTTAAAATTGGGATTAGGGTTAGGGTTAGGGTTAGGGTTAGGGTTAGGGTTAGGGTTAGGGATAGGTTTATAAATTACATAATATAGTAATTTGGTTAGGGTTAGAGTTAAAATTGGGATTAGGGTTGGGGTTATCATCACAAATAGGTTTATTATCACGAATAGGGATTAGGGTTAGGGTTAGGGTTAGGGTTAGGGTTATGGTTATCATCACGAATAGGATTAGGGTTAGTGTTAGGGTTATTGTTAGGGTTATTGTTAGGGTTAGGGTTATCATCACAAATAGAGTTATCATCATGAATATGGATTAGGGTTAGGGTTAGTGTTAGGGTTAGGGTTAGGGTTAGTGTTAGGGTTAGGATTAGGGTTAGGGTTAGGGTTATGGTTAGGGCTAGGTTTATCCTAATCCTAATCTTAATCCTAATCCTAACCCTAACCCTAACCCTAATCCTAACCCTAACACTAACACTAACCATAACCCTAACCCTAACCCTAAACCCTAACACTAACCCTAACCCTAATCTCTATTTGTGATGATAACCCTAACCATAACCATAACCCTAACCCTAGCCTTAATCCTAACCCTAACCCTAATCCTATTCGTGATGATAAACCTAACCCTAATCCTAACCCTAACCCTAATCATATGCGTGATGATAATACTATTCATGATAATAAACCTATTTATGATTATTACCCTAACTAGGTAACCATAACTATAACCCTAACCCTAACCCTAACACTAGCCCTCACCCTAATCCTAATTCTAACCGTAACCGCAACTCTAACCTTACTCCCCATTCGTAATGATAAACCTATTCATGATGATAACCCCAACCCTAATCCCAATTTTAACTCTAACCCTAACCAAATTACTATATTTTATCATTTATAAACCTATCCCTAACCCTAACCCTAACCCTAACCCTAACCCTAACCCTAACCCTAATCCTATTCGTGATGATAAACCTAGCCGTAATCCTAACCCTAACACTAACCCCAACCCTAATCCTAACCCTAATTCTATTTGTGATGATAATCTTATTCATGATGATAAACCTATACGCGATGATAACCCTAACCCTAACCATAACCGTAACTGTAACCATAACCGTAACCATAACTGTAACCCTAATCCTAACCCTAACCTTAATCATAACTTTAACCCTAACCCTAACCCTAATCATATGCATGATGATAATCCTATTCATGATGATAAACCTATTCGTGATGATTACCCTAACTAGGTAACCATAACCATAACCATAACCATAACCATAACCATAACCATAACCATAACCATAACCATAACCATAACCCTAACAATAACACTAACCCTAATTCTAACCCTAATCCTAACCCTAACCCTAACCCTAACCCTAATCCCCATTCGTAATGATAAACCTATTCATGATGATAACCCCAACCTTACTCCCAATTTTAATTGTAACCCTAACCAAATTACTATATTTTATCATTTATAAACCTATCCCTAACCATAACCCTAACCTTAACCCTAACCCTAATCCCTATTCATGATGATGACCCTAACCATAACCATAACCCTAACCCTCACCCTAATCCTATTTGTGATGATAAACCTATTCGTGATGATAAACGTAACCCTAATCCTAATCCTAACACTAACCCTAACCCTAATCCTAACCCTAATCCTATTTGTGATGATAATCCTATTCATGATGACAAAACTTGTTTGTGATGGTAACCCTAACCCTAACCCTAACCATAACCCTAACTCTAACCCTAACCCTAACCCTAATCCCTATTAATGATGATAAACCTATTCGTGATGATAACCCTAACCCTAACCATAACCCTAACCCTAATCCTATTCGTGGATGATAAACTGAACCCAATCCTAACCCTAACACTAACCCCAACCCTAATCCCAACCCTAATTTATATTCATGGATGATAACCTATTTTGTGATGATAAACCTATACATGACCATAACCCTAACCCTAACCCTATTCATGATTATAAACCTATTCGTGATGATAACCTCAACCCTAATCCCAATTTTAACTCTAACCCTAACCAAAATACTATATTTTATCATTTATAAACCTATCCCTAACCATAACCATAACCCTAACCCTAACCCTAACCCTAACCCTAATCCCTATTCATGATGATAAACCTAACCCTAACACTAACCCTAACCCTAATCCTAACCCTAACCCTAACCTAACACTAACCTAACCCTAACCCTAAGCTAACCAAAGATTTATTTTAGAATTGTAATTAAACCCTAAACCTAACCTTAATTGAATTGTAATCCTAACCTGATGATAACCCTATTTGAAGCTCAACCCTAATCCTAACACAAACCCCAAGCTTTATTGTAAAACCATAACCCTAACCCTAAACCCAAGCTTTATTGTAGAACCCTAACCCTAACCCATATTGAACACTAATCGAATCCTCACCCTAACCTTAAGTAAACACTAACCCTAATTAAATTGTAACCCTAACCCTAACCCTAACCTAATTATATTCAAACCCTAAATTTGACCTTAATTGTACCCTAACCCTATTCATGATGATAACCCCAACCTTAATCTCAATTTTAACTCTAACCCTAACCAAATTACTATATTTTATCATTTATAAACCTATCCCTAACCATAACCATAACCATAACCCTAACCCTAACCCTAACCCTAATCCTATCCCTAACCCTAACCCTAACCCTAATCCCTATTCATGATGATAAACCTATTCGCGGTGATAACTCCAACCCTAACACTAACCCTAACCCTAATCCTAACCCTAACCCTAACCCTAACACTAACCCTAACCCTAAGCGTAACCAAAGATTTATTTTAGAATTGTAATTAAACCCTAAACCTAACCTTAATTGAATTGTAAGCCTAACCGTGATGATAACCCTATTTGAAGCTCAACCCTAATCCTAACACAAACCCTAAGCTTTATTGTAAAACCCTAACCCTAACCCTAAACCCAAGCTTTATTGTAGAACCCTAACCCTAACCCATATTGAACACTAATCAAATCCTCACCCTAACCTTAAGTAAACACTAACCCTAATTAAATTGTAACCCTAACCCTAACGCTAACCTTAATTGTATTCAAACCCTAAATTTGACCTTAATTGTACCCTAACCCTATTCATGATGATAACCCCAACCTTAATCCCAATTTTAACTCTAACCCTAATCAAATTACTATATTTTATCATTTATAAACCTATCCCTAACCATAACCCTAACCATAACCCTAACCATAACCATAACCATAACCCTAACCCTAATCCTAACCCTAACCCTAACCCTAATCCATATTAGTGATGATAAACCCAACCCTAACACTAACCCTAACCCTAACCAAAGATTTATTTAGAATTCTAATTAAACCCTAAACCTAACCTTAATTGAATTGTAAGCCTAACCCTAATGATAACCCTATTTGAAGCTCAACCCTAATCCTAACCCAAACCCCAAGCTTTATTGTAAAACCATAATCTTATCCCTAATTAAACTCTAACAATAAATATTTAAAAAAGATCATTTTCTTTTCATTACTGAATATTTTATTTCAATTCTATTTTAAAATTTGAAAACTTATTTTTATATGCAATTGTAAATTTTAGGAAATTTCTTTCATTTAACATTATTTTTGAATATATTATTTTTATAAATATTTATTATTTTGATTGGAAAAACATTACTTAAATAAATCTATATAAAAAACGTCCAAGATATCCTTGTTTTAAAAAGATCTTCAATATTTTTTAATTTTAAGTCTATTAATTTAGAAACTTACTTTTATATGAAATAATAAATTTACAATATTTCTTTTATAATTGATTTTATAAATTTTAGAAACTTTATTCTTTTGTGAAAGAGTTTGAACATTTTCAAACCTAATCTTTTTCATTTTAATAAAAATATCTACCACTAAAATTTTAGACATAAATCTATGTCATTTAAAGAACACTTATATGGATAGTAATTATTTAAGTACTTCCCCTAAATTCATTATGTAGCTGTGTAAAATAAAAAGAACAATTTTTTTTCATTACTTTAGAGTTGTATTTTCAATAAATCTATATAAAAAATTAGAAACTTACTTTTAAAAAGATTACTTAAATAAATCTATATAAAAAATTAGAAACTTACTTTTTAATGAAATAGTAAATTTACAATATTTCTTTTATACAATCTGATAAATTTTAAAAACTCTATTTTTTAAAAAAAAGTTTGAGCTTTTTTAGAACAAAATATTTATCATTTTAATAAAAAAATATCTATCACTAAAACTTTAGACATAAATTTATATGTCATTTAAAGAACACTTATATCAATATTAATTTTCTAGATACTTCAAAATAAATTGATTGAAATATTTCACAATAAAATCCAATCAATTTTATAACTATTGAAATAGTTTTTCAAAAGAATCTAATTTTATTCCCCTTAGTATCTATTCCAAATCTCCAAATTAATTATAAAAAATTTCCTTAAAAGAATACATTTAAATTCAATAAAATGGAAATTGCATTTTTAAAGCAAAAACCACAAAAGAAATATTTGAACAATTTTCCCAAAAATATTTTAACATTGTGTACACTTTTATAATGCTAAAAACACAATTAATTATTTCCAGAAAGCACTGCCTAAAAAAATTACTATAACCCTAACCGTTATCATTAGTGCCCTCCTCCAGGTTTGATGTAAGGAAGTGATTTCCCAAAATTTATGAAGTATTCTACACACACGGTACTGATGGTCTTTTTATTTTTTTAAAGTCTCCCTTATTTCCATCAAATTTTTGTGTGATGAGAGTCTACAATTACTTTCAAAACATAAAACAAACATTAGATACCCAAATTTTTAAATACTCTATCAAAACATTATAAACCAAATATTTAGAATATCTTAAAGAACAAATTCAAAGATTGTATTCTATTCATATCAAATAATAATTCACCATCACCAATAGAATCTAATCTAGCCACGTATAGATTCAAAAAATAAAAGTCATTGCAACCATTGCAAGTGACTTATCTCAAGATTTTGCGAAAATTTTACGAAACACTTACACAACATAATTTTTTAACAATGAGATGAACCAAAACCAATCTCCCTATGGCTACTACTTCAATCTATTCATAGTAAATGAAAGGTGGATTTGAAAAGATTGGGGTTTTAGGGCTCAAGACATAGTATAGAAATGGATACGACAAAGAAAAAAATAGATAAAAAAATAATGCATCAAATATTGCCTTTAAATTATAGATTTGTATTCAAATCTTTTGAAATACACGTATTCAAAGTATGAAATTAGAATCATCGAAACAAAAACTAAACATTACAACTACAGATCTAGAGTTTTGATGATTTCAATGATCTTCGATATCAACAACATCCCCATTCTAGATCATGTGCATCTGCCAAGTGAATGGCACACCTAAACCCTAGAAGAACACAAAACAAAAACAAAAAATTAGAGCTACAAATCAACAATTTCAAGGGTTTCAACCTTCAAAGAAAGATTGGAAACCTGAATGTACTATGTAGGAAGTCACAGTTCTTAGCCTCCTTGCACACGACATCCAAGACTGCATCAATGTGCCCGGCGCCCTCGGTGTAATGGCCCTTAGCCCAGTTATTTCTGATGCCAGACTCTCCAAAGACATTTCCCCCTTGATGCTACAACCATTCTCTCTAGCTTGACTAGAGAATTTAAAGGTTTTGAGGCAATGGGAGAAGAACGAGAGTCAAAATGCTTCAAAAAATAAAATGGTTCACGAATGACTATTCATTACTGTCCACCTCCAGCAATGGCCATGAAGTGCTTCGTCTTTGTAACTACCATCGGTTTGTAATGGTAGAGCTTTCTTTTTTATGTACTCAGGTCCTTAAACTCTTATGCAACTATAGAATGCCTCTCGACATAAATAAAGGTAGTCAGATTGTTAAGTTATAAGTGATATATAATTAGTAAGAAGAGGTGGCAGGTCATAGGTAGTTAATGAGATTTCTCTAGTTATTTGGGAGGTCCTAGTTATTAAGAAAATAATGTATTTTTTTATTTTTTTCTATAGATTAAGGAGCATCTCTCATTAAAGAAATAGTCAAATCTAATTGATTAATCTTATTACTACTAGATAAATTAGATACACCATTGTCATGAGGTTGAGAAGTGGCAAAGTGTACATCTAGGTCATTTATGTCCTCAATGCTAAGTATATTTATGGGATCTAGGTGAATTGTGTCTACTATGATCATTGGGAGTGTGGCCGTGTTTGCATCCTCAAGGAGAGGAAGGATCCTTACTAAAGAGAGAAGGTGGCACACACACAATAGTAGCAGGAACATTAACCCAATGTTCAATAAGACTCTGCAAGTGAGCAACTTCCAATATATTTTTATCAATTTACACTTGAATTTATTGAAGAATATAACAACAAACCATTTGTTTAGTATACAAGGAGAAATGTGAAGCAACAAAATATCCTAAAAATAAAGTTGAGTTTCTATGTTTCAAAATGTTGATTATAATCTCCACACTCTCAAAGCATGCCAAATTTATGTGAATTTAGTCAACATTTATGACCAATCACTTAGAAGAAGCATGTCCCCAGAAAAGAGTTTAGGTCTAAAAGGCTTAAAAATTTATGTATCTAAGTCTAGCTTGTACTTGGGCCCATGGAAAAAATCAGAATAGGTGCTTGAGTGTTTCCATATGTCCACAAAAATGACAAGGATTGCAAACACCAAGGTGGATCAAACGAGATCCAATGAGTAGATCTTGATAAATAATACACTAAGAAATAATTAAGCTCGAGCTCCAAAATGGTTGTCCAAACTCTATGAAGTCTTCATTTCCATAAATTGGTCATGAATTACAAACTCCATTTGTAATTAAGCTTTTGAATCATAGGAAAATGTGAAAATCCATTCATAGACTTTATAAGGTGTGCAATTATAAAAATATATATTTGGATACCATTTCTAACCTTTCACTAGGAGCTACTACATCTAACTCCAATTTTTAGAAGTATTCTGAAAGAATTTGAATCAATAATAGTCTAAAAAGACTCAAAATCTTAGTTGGAAAGCCTAAAAATTACCTTGGCTTCAAGCTAATATAGCCATTTACTAGTGGTTCTTGAACATAGATTTGAAATGAATCAATCCTTTTATCTAAATACTTGAGAACACAGGGTACTAAATTTTGATCATGGTAAGTAATCATAGGACACCACAAAAGATCGTGTTGGTTGATAGAAATCCCAGTTCTATAGAAATTCCCATTCCATGGAAAATTAATCTATCTTTTGATTTGTTACAATGAATTCTACATGTAGATAAAAGTGCAAATTAGTATTTTCATTATTAGTTTTGTATTCATAGAATTCATGTTTTGAAAGGTGTTCATTGAGTATTTGAATTATGTTATTTATATAAAGTTTATAAAATCATCAAAGCCACCTATGCATATACTTCAAGATCCAACTCTCATTCATATGTAAATCTCATACTTCATCCATTTGCACATCTTGGATGCAATCATTATCACTATTGGCTTAGTTACCCCATCACTTGTGTAGCCTATGATTTCCAAATCTCATTCTCCTCCATTCATTGGATTTTCCTCTATTTTATCAATATTTCTTAGACTGTATACTCTCCTAGCACAAAAAAAAATTCTTTCTCTTATTTTAGACTCATTTAGTATCTAGAATTTCATCACATCATCACTTTCAATACTATAATTACTACTCTCTACAGCAATCCCCCCCCTCTAAGTTTGAATCTTCATCAATTTTTTCTTTAGGTAATCTTCTTGGTGAGTATAAACCCATTTAATTTCTCATTTACATCTAAGTCTACTACTACATGTTTATCATCCACTTATCATTTTCTCTAAACTCAATAAAAAAAAGGATGCTTCCACAATTTTCTTATTTTTTATCTCCTCTTCTCACATATGATTTTGCGTTGACCTCCTTACATATACTCTAGTACTTGGTAAATTGTTAAATATCCTCCAACATGTTTTTTTTCTATGTAAGGTTGGTTATTTCTTTCAATAATACATTTTTTTTTAGATAAGCATGATTTTTAGTAGTCTACTCTCTTTTTCTTCCCTGATGAATATTTTGGCCTTATCTACAACATGATCATGGCCTTGTTTTGTTGGGAATTCCTCTACATCATCCTCTTTTGAATCCTCCATAACTATTTTCCCCTTTGTGGTATCCATTCCTCCTCTAGTAATTACAACCACTTTAGTTTTCTTCTTGTATTTTATTATATATCTTTTTCTCAAATACTATTTTCACTCCAAATATTCCTTATCTAGATGTTTCTCCTTCATTAAATATTTTTCTCTTATTTCCTCATCTTTTGCATCTATTCTTTGACATATCTCAAAGAGGTTTTCTTTTGGTATTCTCACTATAAAAAGTTCCCCTGTCTTATCATTTGGACCAAATAATTGTTTTATTTTAATAAGTTCCTCTTTGTTCTTATAATGTGTTTCCATTGGACAATTTGAAGAGTTTTGTATCAAATCACTACAAAATATACTTTTATTTTTTTACTCCATTCATTCATTGGCATAATTCCTAATACTTCTCCACACTTATAACATGTTATATCTTCTCTTCTCCTTTGATCTCATCATCTTCTTCTATCACATCCTCCTTTGACATCATTGTGGTAACTTATATTGTTGTAATCATTGCTATAGCTAATGAATGCTCGATCATCTAAGATTTGGGGTATAATTTCTATTTTATTTATTATGCATGGTTTATTTGTCTATTACCATTTTTCTACCCATTATCCTACACATGATATGATATTTTTGTCAAACACTTAGCTCTTTCTATCCCTCTATTGATAGGCTCATTCTCCTTACCCTTATGAATACACTAGGGTTAATACTCACAATCATATCTCATAATCATATCTTGATCTCCACAAATTCCATATAAAACACTTTTTAGCCTCCTTGAAGGTTCCACAAAATTTATTCTCATCATTTAGCTCTTCATTTCCCTTTTAAGACTAGGTTCACATTACTAAAATTTCCTTAATTTGCATAGAGGGTACATTGTATTCTATTTCTTCATATAGGTTATATATCTCTTTGGTTTTCTCCCCTAGCTAAAATATTCTTTTATAACTAATCATTCCAAATATAATTTTATATTTTATAGTTTTGTTAATCTTTATTCCCTTTCATTTTCCCTTCTCCAAGTTCATGATTCAAGTAAGGAGGTTATATCCACTATTTTCCTCCTACAATGATTTAATAACTAAGCATTTACAACCATGATTAAGAGATTGGAAATCTAACATGAATAGCTATTTCAATCATCATGAAGGTGCATTTAACTTTTCAACCCAGGGACGTGAACTTGAAATGGGTCAGCACAATATGTGTACTAGGAACCCAAAGTAGCCATTTTCATTCTACAACTAAGGAACTCACAATACTGAAAGTAAATTGCTTAGAAGGGAATACCATAAATTCCAAACATCAATCAACAACTACATCAAACTAAAATGCATAATAGAAATTAAAATCTAAGAAAACAAATAGGGCACTACTATGTCTACTTTGGCTACAGAAATAGTCACAAAATGAAATTCTAGTGGTTGCAAGAACAGTCTATGCCAGATTTCTAACTAATTACTAAATAACAATTAATGCTAAACTAATACTAAAATAAAGGATGGATTACTCACCAAGTGGGCCCCCTTGGATAAGTATCCTCTAAAACTAATGAGAACTCAGATGCTCAAACTTAGAACTTCATTTTATTCACTATAAATCATGAGTACAAAAGAGTGATATATCTGTATTACTAAAAACTCAAGAATTCAAGTACAATATCAAATCATGCAACCTCTAAATAAGGAGCATCAAATCCTTATTTATACTATCAACTAAACAAGAAAGTCAACTCCACAACCAGGAGGATGCCATTTAGGGAAAACAAAGAAAGTGGAGTGGCGGCAGTTACGCGTGCATGGAATCTAGTCAGACATGCGGGTCCAAACATAGATTTAGCACATTAGTAACACCCGCATCTGCTCAACCAACATTAAATTCCACTACAAGGTGGTTACATTTGATTTGCATGAGGAATCTTTTGTCGTCGACCTCCTTTGACCTTTGAGCGATTCCTTTGTTGGACGTTATAGTGCATGCCCTGCTGGCTGTCTTCCTCAACTTAGCATCCTCAAATTAAATCTACATGCCAATGTCAGTACATACAATAACTACATATCTATAGACACCTTAAGGAACATTCATTAACCACATGCAAAATTAATATAGATAGTCCATTTAACATGCCATTATCATTAAAAGTTTGCAGAAATAAGATTAAGACCAATGTCTATAGTTTGAGGAAAACATCATAGAAGTATCAACACTTAATGTCAAATTCCATGATAACTTCATTAAATAGATCACAAATTCTACCCAAAACTAGACCATATTCTAGACTCATTACTACCCCCAACCTAAGATATTGTTGGTCCTTCAGCAGGGGAAGGGCTATTCTTTTGCTTGGTCAATGCTTTGAAGTCTATAACTGACAATTGTCCCACATCAGAGTGTGTTGTGTGTGAATCAGAATCCTAATAGAATCCTCCCAACCTATCCAATTTGCTCCATCTTTGTCTCTCTGCAGCAATATCATATTGGTAGAACCTAAAGTTCGATACATGCCACATTAGGATGGGTGGCTGAAAAGTTAGGGGAAGCCAAAATCACCCTTTTGTCCTTCCAATGTGAATATATATGTTAATTCTTTTAAGAGTTGTTGCATAGTTCTGGATGGAATGAGGCTTAACCTATTTGAGATCATCAGTTAGGTTGTTCCATCTTTGTGAGAGGTATCTCTTCATGGTTTCCTCCTTTGCTTTTGCCTTTGCCTCATATTCACTATAAATTGCTTCTACCCAAGGCATAATCCTATTACCATAGTTAGGTCTGAAAAACATTATATGCCATTCCCTAAACATATCCTCTAGATTCCTTGATTTAGCCCTAATGGGCAGAGAGATGTTAGACTCCAATTGCTTATAAGCCCCATATTGTTGTCCCCAACTAATCTCATTTTGTACCCAAGACATAAATTATCTTAATTGGACATCCCCAACATACAACAACGGATTCCAATCATGGTCTTTAGTTATGGAATAATTATGCAAATAAAACTCACATAGAAAATTCTTCATTTCAGGGGAAGCAATCCGATAAGCATTGAAAAATTCAACAGGGGTCTCAATAGAAGGGTTCAAACCTAAGACAGTTCTTGCCAATCTAAAAGAGAGATATTTCTCCTTTAAATGCAGAGCATAGACTCTTGGAGGGGTCCTACATTCCAAAATCTTTGGTACCACGACTTCCATATCATCCACCTTCTTCTTCAAAGTGGAAATTTTTGCATCTTTATCTTCAATTTCCTCATCTCTCTTTTGTATTTCTTTCTTCAATCTGTTTCTTTCCTTTTTCCATAAATGAATAGCTATTTGGTGTATTGAAAAATTAGGGGGGTTGTTAATTCCTACCAGTATCTTCTTTGGCACTAATGCTAACTGCAAGGATTCAAGTTGTCTCGTCAATTCTAGCTACAGGGGTACTGATTGTTCTCCCAATTTTGGCTTGTTGTTGCAGGTTCTCTTGCTGCAGGACTTCTTGTTGCATGACTTCTTGCTCATGCTGTAGGAAATCTTGATTTTCCTTAATGATTTTCAACTTGTTCTGTAATATTGGCAAGATCATCTAATGTTATGTTTGTTGCTGCTTTAAATATATCTTCCTCCTCGACATTCTCCTACCCCATTGGAGCTTCCATGTCCTCCTATGGTATTTCTCTAGACTTAGGGCTTTCTTGCAGAGGCATAACAAAGGCTGGACCATCTGGTCTTACTTTCCTAGGAGGGCTCTCACATTTTTATTTGGCTGTAGGATGAACAGTGTCAGCCTTTCTCTTTTTAGAGCTTGGCACCTCTTTTTATGTTAGCTGCCTTTTGGATTTTCCTTTTTTCATTTCTACTTCTCTCTTCTATTCCCTAGTTTTCATCAGGGTGCCAAGTGGAACGTCGTCATCAGAATCTGAGGAAGAGCTTTCTTTTTTTGAATGCTCTATTCCAGGAGAACTAATTTGTATGGTTTCTTCTATTGCAAGAGGGTCTACACTAGGGCTTGCGCCAGACGTTGAAGCGCCAAGAGTGGCTTCACTCATGCTCAATCTCCTACTAGACCTATGGGGTTGAGGTAAAACCCTAGGTTGCAAGTGCTCAGGTCTAATTTGATCAATTTTTATGAATTCTTCCCATGCCATTCCAAATACATCATGCATAGACTTCTCAACTAACAATTTAATCAGAAAATGATGGGAAATAGAATTATCCCTACCTTTTTGGGTCTCAGCCGCCATGATTGAGAAAAGGTTGTATAACACGTTTGACACATTCATCTTCCTTTTGTGCCTCATGTGATTCAAAATCTTGAAGTGCACGTAATGTAAATTTGACTGGCGACTCTCACAGGTGATGTATTTTATGACATAAACAACTATCTATTTCCATGGCTTGAGTAGAGACATTCTCTTCACACTGTATTTATCTATGCTCAATGGAGGGTCATTAAGCTCTGTAAATTTGGTCCTAGTTGATTTGGCATCTCTGGAAGTAGAGTAACTTTCACCGTCAGCAGGTAACCCTGTGACTTCTGCAATTCTTTCTTCAGTTGCTATGACCTCCCTCCCTTTTATCATGGCCTTCCCTTCAAACAATGTCTAGGCGAACTCTAGTGCAATTTCTTCATCGAAATCATCCAGTTTCAGGAATTAGTCTACCCACTCGTAGTTTCTAAATTTGGCCAGGTAGGGTGCATCCCGTAGTAATACATTGGGCACCATGGGTTCATTTCAAATTAACCCACCTCCCATTGTCTGCAATCAAAAAAATACTCTACAATTTCTTTCCTGAAATTCTGTCTGAAAATAAAATTCACTATAACATGCCAATATTGTTTGAATGTGTGGAGGATTCATTGCAAAGATTGTAGAGAAAGTACCGCTCACCTTTTAAAGGAATAAGTTGAGAAATTGATGAAGATGAGGTAGAATGAGGTGGGTGAAGTGATGGAAGAGAGAGAAAAGTAGAAATGGATGGGTAGATGAAGAAATGGACTCCCATGGAAGTGAAAGTCTTTATTATGAAAAGTACGTACCTTAATTAGCCAAAAGGAGGGACACTAGGTCCACTTCCCTCGGATGTTGCATGTTGAGTGTATTGCTGTAGGAACTCCTCCTTGGAAATTGACTTGTGATATAGTTTGAGGCGATGACCATTGGCAAGCAACTTAAATTTGACTGGGTCAATAGTAATGAGTTGTACAACACCATTAGGAAATACCTTAGCAACCTCATATGGTCTTAGCCACCTTGTCTGCAATTTTCCTACATTGTCCTAATATTTTGAGTCATAGAGCAGGGCCCAATCTCCTGGTTGGAATTTCTTGTCCTTGATAAATTTTTCATGCCAATTGATTCTTTGATTTTGCACTACCTTTGTATGATACATGGTTGCTCTTCTCATCTCATCCAAAGCATTTAGCTGCATGATTCTTTCTCTTTGTGCCTCATAATTATCTATCCCCAAATCTACTATAGTCCTAAGAGTCTTATGTTCAAATTCAATGGGAATCATGGTTGTCTTTCCATACAACAACTTGAATAGAGTGAAGCCTATAGTTGTTTTCTACGTTGTCCTATAGGCCCAAGAAACTTACGGTAATCTGTTTGCCCAATCCTTTCTATGAATAGTTATTGTTTTGGTCAGAATGGCTTCAATTTCTTTGTTGGTCACCTCAACTTGGCCATTGGCCTGGGGGTGATAAGGAGTAGATTTCTTGTTTCTTATGTTGTACTCATTGACTAGTGTTGCAACAAGGGTTGATGTGAATTGAGCCCCTTGATCAATCACTATCTCTCTTGGAACTCCATATTTTGTGAAAATCTCCTCATAAAGAAATTTTGCAACTTTGTTGTCTCTTGCATGCTTCATGGCCTTAACTTCTACCCATTTTGTCATATAATCAATGCATACCAAGATATAAGACTTACCATTTGATGGAGGGTCAATGGGTCCTATAAAATCAAATCCCCACTTGTCAAAGGGAGTGATTATTGCCTGAGGGAAGAGTGGCATCTCATCAGATTTGGTTGGTCTACCCATTCTTTGACATCTATCATATTTTCTAGTATACCATCTTACATCCTTGTGGAGTGTTGGCCAGTAATATCCTATGTTAAAAATCTTCATTATTGTCCTCTTGGCTACAAAATTTCCTCCACATGGTTTGTGCATTGATGCAAAATTTCATACGTCTCATCTTCTCTCACACATCTCCTCATGACATGGTCTGGTCTAGTATAAAACAAACATCGAGCAATCCAGGAGAAAGGAAAAGATTTTTCAATGAGTGCCCTTTTCTCTTTTGGAGAGAAGTGAGGAGGAACTCTACTTGTGACCAAATAATTGGCTATGTCAACATACCAGGGTGTTTGTATATTGAGGGAGAATAGATGCTCATCAGAAAAAGAGTCATCTATGGGCTGATTATCTTCTGATATAGTCAACCTTGAAAGAAAATCTGCAACAACATTGGCCTTCCCTAGCTTATCCAAAATGGTTATATCAAAATCCTACATCAAAAATAACCATCTTGCTAGTCTACCTATGATCAAAGGTTTATTCATGAGATATCTAATGGATGCATGATCAGTGTGCACAAAAATTTGGTAACCTGTTATGTAATGTCTAAATTTGTTTAGTGCATAGATCATTGCCAACATTTATTTCTCTGTCACTGTATAATTGAATTAAGCTCCCTGTAAATTTTTGCTGAAAAAGTAAATGGCATTTTCAATAGCTCCTTCTTTCTATCTTAAGACTGCTCCTATGGCATAATTTGAGGCATCAGTATGGATGTGGAAAGGAAGCTCCCAATTAGGTCCTTTAAGTATAGGAGCATGAGTCAAAGCTTCCTTCAAGTTAGAAAATGCCTTTTCATAAGCTTCAATCCATTGGAATTCAACATCTTTAGTGAGAAGAGTATACAATGGTGCTGCTACCTTGCTAAAATCCTTGATGAAATTCCTATAATATCCTGCATGACCCAAGAAACTCCTAACATCCTTCTATTTGCAGGTGTGGGCAGATTTTTTATTACCTCAATCTTTGCAGGATCTACTTGAATTCCCTTGTGGGAGATGTAGTGGCCAAGAACTACACCTTCCTGCATCATCATGAAACACTTTTCATTGTTTAAGGACAAATTTTGTTCTTCACATCTCTATAGGAATCTCCTGATATTTTCCAATGCTTGATTAAAATCAACACCATAAGTGGTAAAGTCATCCACATAAATTTCCATGCAATCATGAGAAATGTCTGAAAATATGCTAATGAATGCTCTCTGAAAGGTTGTAGGTGCATTGCATAATCCAAATGGAAGTACCGAGTAGGCATAGGTCCCCCATGGATAGGTAAATGTGGTCTTCTCCATGTCCTTAGGTGCAATTTGGATCTAGTTGTAGCCGCTGAATCCATCTAGAAAAGAAAAGTATTGCTTTTCTGCAAGTGTTTCCAAAAATTGATCAATGAAGGGTAAGAGAAAATGGTCCTTCTTGGTGGCAATATTAAGTTCCCTATAATCAACACAAACTTTCCATTTCCCTCCTTTCTTGGGAACAATCACTAATGGAGACACCGACTGTCTATCTGAAATGGGGTAGATAAATCCTGCATCTAGTAGTTTTTGTAGTTCCCCTTTTACAATTTCTCTTAGTACAGGTTTAATTCTTCTTTACGGCTATCTTACTGGGGTGCAATAATCTCTTATCTAAATTATGTGTGTATAAAGTTTAGGGTCTAATCCCTTCATATCATGATAATCCCACACAAATGCATGTTGATGGGTCCTTAATAAGTTTTCTAATAAGAATTATTGTTCTTCACTTAATTTACTATTAACATTCAGATACTTTCCTTCTAACACCTATACTTGTGTAGTTAACTCTATCATGAATACTTCATTAATACATGGGACTTTTAGTTCATATGGCAGTAATGTATGGGACATACCTATTGGTACAGGAAGTTTGTCTACAGGAAGAGTGGCTGACAATGCCCTTGAAATTACTGCCAATTCCCTCGAGGTTGCTGCCACTAGGGTGGAGAGTTTTGATGATTGGGCCAAGCATTTGGAGGGTTACTCCAAGGCTATGGTGGATATCCTCCATAGATGGATGGATATGGGGGATTCCATTGATTATCAAATGAATAGGAATTAAAATATGGCCCAACATAAGATAGTGGATCCGGTGGCATACCTTGTCTTGGAGCCCAAGGCTTCCTTTGTGCAACATAGTAGACTTGGTCTTCTTCAGTCTGGATTGGTTTGAACTCAGGTGGAATTTGTTTGCTTTCAAGATTAGCTACCATCTTTCTTTTTCGGTCCCTCTTCTTTTGTCGGCAGTGGGGGCAATACTCTGTCAACATTGCCTCTGCCTCCTCTTGTTTCTTCTTGGCCTGAAATGTATCTAGTTGAGTAGCTAGATTGTTTATAATGTCTTGCTTAAAATTTTCCAGCAAATGAGCAATCTCCATTCTTGAGACTCCACTAGTAGATGACTTACCCATAGAGGATTGATAAGCTCTCCCTTTCTTTGAAGCTTCCCTAGAGTAGTTTTGGCATATCTTCTTGATGTCTTTCCAAGGAACTTGGGAGATATCTCCTCCTCCCATGAGGTCCAAGGCTTCAGTTCAGTTGTCATTGATTCCTCTTAGGAAAAGAAAAATTTGTGAGTCTTCATTGAGTGTATGGTGTGGATATTTTTGTAGGAAAAAAATAAACCTTGCAATATAATCTTCCAGGCTCTCATCTTCCTTTTGCTACATCTTGAAAATATCACCTCCTCTCATGTTGTTTCCCCTGCAATATTCCTTTTATTTCTCAAGGAATTTTGTCTTCAAGTCTTCCCAAGTTTCCATAGTATCTCTGCCTAGGCTCATGAACCATATTAATGCAACCTCTTTCAGAGTGGTAGGAAATAGCTTAAGCCTATGGGCATCGGTGGTATAATCATAACTCATGTAGAGTATGTCAAACTCAAACAAAAAGGTATCAAGATATTTTGTGAAAAGTCCATAAAACTTGGGGAGTGTTGAAGCAGGGATGTTCTTGATGTTATCAACTTCATTCTGATGGGCAATGGGGAAAGGAAAAGTTGGTTGGTTAGGTCTATTCCTATTTGCATCACCCATGCCTTCTTGATGTAGTTCCAAAGCAAAGGGGTTCTCAAGCTGATTTTAGTCTTCAAAGGAGACTTTAGAGCTAGTCAGATCAGGAAATGCATTAGCAAAGGGGTGTGGATCTTCTTCTTCTTCTTCTCTTGGAAGGTTATGATATTCAACTAGCTAGAATGGATTAGGATTGTTAGGAAGGAATCTCCCATAAGCATCCCTTCTCCTTCCTCTATGCATGTGGTATCACTCACTATCAACCAACTCACACAAAGAATTGGTAAAGAATAAGGGGGTCATTACTTCCTCAATGAGGGCATACTAAGAACGACTTCCAGAAACACTACAACAAGAAAAACTACCAATGACTCCAAAGAACTCCCTAGTTTGACACCATCCCCGACAATGGCACCAAAAATGTCTATCTCTTACAATGATTTAATAACTAAGCCTTTGCAACCATGATTCAGAGATTAGACATCTAACATGAATACCTATTTCAATCATCATGAAGGTTCATTTAACTTGTCAACCTAGGGACGTGAACTTGAAATGGTTCATAATAGTATGTGCACTAGGAACCCAAAGTAGCCATTTTCATTCTATAGCTAAGGAACTCAATACTAAAAGTAAATTGCTTAGAAGGGAATACCATAAATTCTAATCATCAATCAACAACTACATCAAACTAAAATGCATAACAGAAATGAAAATCTGAGCAAAAAAATAGGGCACTACTTTGTCTACTTTGGTTGCAGGAACAGTCACAGAATGAAATTCTAGTGGCTCCAAGAACAGTTAGTGCCATATTTCTAACTAATTACAAAACAACCAGTAATGCTAAACTAATACTAAACTAAAGTACATATTACTCACCAAGTGGGCCCCCTTGGATAAGTATCCTCTAAAACTAATGAGAACTCAGATGCTCAAACTCATAACTTCATTTTATTCACTGTAAATCATAAGTACAAAAGAGTGATATATTTGTATTACTAAAAACTCAAGAATGCAAGTACAATATCAAATCATGCAACCTCCAAAGAAGGAGCATTAGATATTTTTTTATACTATCAACTAAACAAGGCAGTCAACTCCATGACTAGGAGGACGCCATTTAGGGAAAAAAAAGAAAGTGGAGTGGCGGCGGTTACACGTGCATGGAATTTGGTCAAACATGTAGGTCCAAACACAGATTTAGCACAACAGTAACGCCCGCATCTGCTCAACCAGCATTAAAGTCCACTACAAGGTGGTTACATTCGGTTTGCATCAGGAATCTTCTATCGTCGACCTCCTTTGACCTTTGAGTGATTCCTTTGCTGGACGTTACAGTGCATGCCCAGCTAGCGGTGTCTTCCTCAACTTAGCATCCTCAAATTAAATCTGCATGGCAATGTCAGTATGCACAATAACTACATATCTATAACTACCTTAAGGAACATTCATTAACCACATGCGAAATTAATATAGATAGTCCATTTAACATGTAATTATCATTAAAGGTTTGCAGAAATAAGATTAAGCCCAATGTCTATAGTTTGAGGAAAATATCATAGAAGTATCAACATTTAATGTCAAAGTCCAGGATAACTTCAGCAAATAGATCACAAATTCTACCCAAAAATAGACCATATTCTAGACTCATCATCCACCACATTTATATATGTACTAAAAATTATACCATTCAAAAATGATTTAATCCTATATGTTATTCCTAAGACATGTTGGGAAAGGTGTCTAAACCTTTCTCCTAATGTTAAGATTACAAAAAGTCTGTTTTTTTGATATAAAATGGAAAAACAAAATATCCAGGATATAGAGTTGGTTTTGAGCAAAAAAAATATTCCCAACTGTTTGACATCACCTATGGGGGTTTCTACTGTGTATAACTCTTTGATTACTTCATTTTAAAAAAATAGTCCCAATCAACACACTAGATCAAAAGTTATGGTCTTCAATTTTTTTATAAAAAGTATAAACACTTGTTTGATGCATAAAAGACTTGTAAATGGAATTTGAACCCATTGACCAACTTCTAATGTGTATTGTGGCATATCATAAGGAATCTTTAGTTGAGGGATAATTTTGGTGTCACTTTTTGGTTGGTTTATCTTATTTGATGTATAAAAGAGTTGTAAAGGGAATTTAAACCCATTGACCAACTTCTAATGTGTATTATGGCACATCATAAGGAATCTTTAGTTGATGGATAATTTTGGTGTCACTTTTTTTGGTTGGTTTATCTTATGATTTTCTAATTATTATTTGATGATTTCAAGTTTTGTATCTCCTATATATTAGATTCTTGAGATGGACGTTGAGTGTATATTTTTGTAGATATTGTTAATTTTTAATAATTCCTCTAGATCTTTGGTTGGTGATACTCCTATGAAGTCTATCTATATAAGTTTATTGTAACCATAGTTTATTAAATAATACATTAATATGATTTGGATTTTGATATTTTTATTTCAAAATGGTATCCCCACGTACACCTATGTTATGGTATATTAATTATTTTATTTTAATTGTGTTTCTACTTTCTATAATTGTTAAATATTTTCACACAACATTCTTCCCAAAATATTAGTGTAGGAAGAATTTATGCATGAACTACTTCCTTTATTTTAGTATTAGAGTTCGATCACCTCATATTATAGGTGTTGGGTGGAGTTTTTTTTATTAATATTATTTTGAGTTTGATCTTGTGAAAAGATGGTTTTGATCTTATTATAGGAAGATACATCAAGCACATCAAGGATAGAGATGGAAAAGTTCTCAAGAACAAACTTTGAGCTATGGAAGCTCAAGATGGAGGATGTGCTCATAGAATAAGATCTATGGGTTGTAATATCTAGATCCAAACATACAACTACATCACAATAATACTAGGACAAGATGGATAGAAAATTGAATGGTATTATTAGTGTAATGCCCCTCCGTTTACCTTGTCTGGACACCTTCTTGGTTTTCATCTAGACTTTATGAGGTTGTTTATCTTGACTTTTTGTTACTGTTTGATAAAATTTATGACATTGTTGAATGTTACTCGGACATGGTGATATTTTGATGAGTTGATGTTGTGACTAATTATTTGTTTATAACATGCTTTCAGATTAGAATAGTTGTTATTTGAGTTAATATTGATGTATACTCATTTATTAATTATTGATGTTTTAATTTCGTTAGTCTTGATGTGACTGTATTGGTGAAGGGGATGGTATTGCATCTATCGCTTGCGAGTGCCCTGTGATTTCCACAATTCTCTCTTCATGGTGTGTATGAATTATTATCTGTATAGATGTACGACTTTTGCTTTTGTTGTAGGTTTGCAGGTATAGGACAACGACTTCACCTGGTTTCACAGGTCTGAGCGTGTCCACTACTCAATAGTAATATTGGGAGATAGTAATAGGCTAGCTAGTCATACCTTTACCCTAGTACAGTGTGTCGTTAGTTTGAGTTTTGGTCTTAGCCTTATCATTGTTGTTCTGGGTATTTTATTATTGTGCAAGTTTAATTTGGTAGATTAAATGTGTATTTCATTTAAATATTTAATTAATTGAATTATTGTTGTGAAGGCTTTAGAATAAATAAATAAATAAATTTAATTTAGTTATGTTGTTAAGTAATTTTTATTATTAAAAATAAATGGTAATTAAATACATAAGAGTATTTAAATTGTTTGCAATTAGTAAATTGTTTTATTTTATTTAAATGCATGTGGTTGGAAAATATCTTTGGTGGTTGAGGGAAAAGATATTTTGTTGGGGTAACTGTGAGTTAGAAATTTGCTATCTTATGGTTGTAAATTGATTCTCGAAGGAAGGATTGGAAAAAGGGAAGAAAGTTGTTTCACGGGAAGAGTTTTTGTTTGGTTGAAAAAAATTTGTTGAGGAAATTGTGGACTCTCAGAGGTTTTTTTTTTAGAATCTTGCTGTAGAATTCTTGGTTGTGGTATTGTTGTGTTTTCTGGAAAGAGGCAATTGCATTGGAGGAAGCTTTAGCTAAATTGGAAAATTGAAGCTACAGAGAAGCTCGGCAATAGTTCTTCTGGAACAGGTTCCTTTATTGTTTTTGTGAATTTTGAATTGAAAAGTTGTTTTTATTACTGTAATGCAATTTGGAAATGTTTAGGAAAAGATTTTCTATACTGTAGAAGCTCTTGTTTTCTTTCTTTTAAAAGATTGCCGTGAAAGTTGAACCTTTGTAGAAAACAATTAAAAATCTTTTGTGTTGTTTGTTCATTTGAAATAAATTGATACAAAAGGAATTTAGATCTCTGTAGAAAACCTTCATTCTATTTTGTTCTCCCTATTCTATTTGGTTATCTGAGAAAAATGAATTTATAAGCTTTATGTAGAAAATCTCCTCTGTGAAAAATAATTGCTCAACTTGAACCTGTGATTGGATTAATTGCATATATATATATATATTATATATATTTTGTGTTAATTAAATAACACTGTGAATTTATTGAGAGGCGAATTCAAAGAATCGTCGTATGGTGGAATACTGCACAGTATTCTTTTTTTTTTTAAATGAATGCTAATGTTTGGGGGCCAGGGGATTGAAACCCCCAGCTGCACCCATACAGGGGTGCGTTGTTGTGTGCAGTGCTCCCCACACCCACGTGGGGGAAGTGCTTCCCACAGCGCAGTGAACCCTGTGTGGGGAGGCCGCGGCTAGGACTTAGTCCTATGCGTGCATTTGTTTTATGCTGTGTTTTTTTGAATGTTTGGAGATTTCGATTTAATCATATATATTTATACATAATATATATGTTATATATAATATATAAATATTATATATAATATTTATAATATATGTATTATGAGTTAAATGTATTTTATATTATTTGATAAATAATATGTTTATTATATTTATATATATATATAGATATATTTAAATATAGTTATTTAGATTGTTTATTTTTAAGTTAGTAAATGATTTATTTTAATGCAATATTAAATGGGTAAGTGCATGCAAGCACTATTTGTTATTTCTTTTAATGAAGTGATTTTATTAGTAAGATTGGGATTTGTTTATCTATAATTGTGGATTAGGAAACTAAACTTTTTTTTTAATCATTATGGATTACTGAATGGAATTATATTTAAATGGTGTTTTTTAAATATACAAAATTGATTGTAATGGATTTAGGAAATCCAAATGATAGCATTTCTTTAATTGCTAGAAGTTGTATTTATAAAAGCACGTGTTTTTGTAATTGTGTACTGGGAGGGAAGTAATTGTTATTACAAGAATCTAAGTCTTCCAGAGTTATAATTTGTGAAAAGGGGTTGTTGTAACTTTAGTTCGACCTTTGAGTTTTCTTGGGTAGTGCACATATTTGGATTTAGAATTCGACATCCGTAGAGATGTGTTACCTTTTGAGGTGTATTGGTTATTATTGTTAGTTTTAGTGCACTGTCTACCCTTGGCATGCAGTTTGAGTTATGTGTTGTCGATAGGGGAGTGGCTTTCAGTGAGGTTCAGAACACAAAGTGGTCCCAGGACAACTCATGTGAAAGTCAGTTTAATAAGTGGAAATTAAATAACCTATATTAGGGATAGAGTAGCTTTATACATTAACAAGATAATTAGCCTCGCTCATGGGCTCAAGGGCTCGTATGAGACTTGAGATGAGTCGGGAAGGCCTGGAATGGCAAGATCATTATCTTGTCTTCTTGAAAGATAATCGATTCCGCATTAGTGTGCATGTGGGGCCGGGTTCGTGAGAGGTTACCAGGACAACCCTAGAGGGGGGTCGAGACCTAAGAAGATCTCCTTTGGCTAACCAATGCAACCTTTGTGATGACACTCCTCCTATGACAATAGTTGGTTTGTTTTGTATGGTCGTTGTTCTTAATTCAGTGAATTCTGGAAGCAATGTAACCTTATGTTTTGAGTTTATTGGTACAATGTTGTTTTGTGTTTACTGGTACAGTGTTGTTTTGTGTTTACCAGTACAGTGTTGTTTTTTGTTTACTAGTATAGTGTGGTTTTCTACATTGCCTGTGTCTAGAGGTAGTAGGTTTGTCTTGGTTACTTGTTACTATCTTCTAGCACGGGGGTTGGGCCTACGGGTACCATATGGCTGGGTGGCGTGCATCTTACACTGTTGAGTTTCTCTTCATGTTCGTGATGGCGGGATACTCTTGTTCGAGGAGCTCATATGGTTCTCTGGAGTTGTTCTTCTCTTTCTTCATTGTAACTGTGGATCATTATGTATAATTGTAATATCTCGTTTGTATCAAGGTGAACCTTTGTGATGTAATTGTAATAATATTTATGATCTATTCATTATTGGATTTAATGGTGTATTGAATGTTATGTGGTGTTGTATATGTGGAGATATGTTCTTTACATTTCTATGAGTTAGAATTATCTTGTAGTGGTTTAATGTTTTGTTGTATGTTGTATCTTGAGTTTAATATTCATATGCTATGGTTGGTTTAATTTTTTAAGTAATGGTGCTCACATGTAGACGTGTTGCGTAGCCTAGAGGATGTATGTGGTTAGAATAGGATACTTTACTCGTCTTGTTTTACATTTTAAGAAAAAAAATTAGTTGTGCTTGCGCAGTGTGCATTGTCCTCTAGTTGCGGGACAAGATTTTACACTTGGTATCAGAGCCTAGGTTTAAACACTGGGAACTTTGGGTTAATGTGGAAACCATTAAGTTTATGCATAGGATTTAAGTTGCAGACCTTGTCTTATGTCGTGGTGCATTTTTGTAGGATCATGTTATCTAGGTGAGGTTGCGAAGGTAGTCAAAAGATTCATCTCCCCATGTTCCCCTTGAGCCGAAGACCATGGTGGTAGTTGTGGACAAGGCTCAGATTGTTGACGAGAATTTAGCTATGGTCTCAGTTGGACATACGAGGGTTCAGATTGGCAGTGCACCTTCCATTGGTGTTGAATCTCAAGGTGGTCAATCTCAGACTCCCAAGGGACATCAGGAGCCTGCTAAGGGTGAGCAACAACAACCCCCACTATTAGAACATAAGAATTCTCGGTCCCAACAAGGTGGTATTTGGTTTCAGAAGAAGAGAGAACGGAGTCGGCTACGAGCTCATCGTAATCATGTCTATCAACCAACATAGAGTTCTTCATCTATGATTAGTGGACATAGTGGCTAGACACTGGGAGCTAGATTACCTAGGATGATATAGGTGCCTACACAGAGTGGACAGTACCAGAACTTGCGGGGAAAATGAAAGGATTTTCCACCTAGACTGAATGACAGATATCAGTCAAGCGGTGATTGAAACTGGAGGCGCGTCAAACACTTTAGTAATGCACAACCAGCACATAGTAATCAGTCTATCTTTAGGGGTAGTGTTTAGCCATCCTGTGCACCTTCTGGAGGTGGAGGTTTTGGCAAGGGTACCGGGTGTTTTGCTTGTGGCCAACAGGGTCACATAGCGCGATAGTGTCCCATTAAGGACACATCAGGATATACTTTGAGGGCAGCGGCTTCAGAGCTGACAGTAGGTGACGCAAGTAGATTGCATAGGGTGTTTACTGCGGTGGATAACCGCCAGGCCGAGCACCAAGGTGTTGCACTTTTTAGTTTATGTTTTTCCTTTTGGGTTGTTCTTGCTTGTCTACCCAGAAGTTGTCATTAGGTGGTGTTGGTCCAATGGTGCAGAAAACCAGTGGAAAGGATAGGACCCTCGTTATAGTTAGTAATGCACCGATATCCTTCCTACTGGGGAATGCATTATGGAAATTGGTGTAGTGTGGATTGTTGTGATTTAAATTTTCTTTGAGTCTAATGTTTACCCTTGTTTGTGTGCAAGGATGGGAGGGTCAAAGTTTGTAAAGAAGAAAGGAAAGGTAGGAAAGACTGCCAAGATCTAACAATCCCCTACCGTCCAAGGAAGAGAAGGAGAGCCTTCATGCTCAGTATTTTGCTTCCATTTTTGTGGTAGTGGATTCTGATGAGGACCCAGAGGAGTTTCCTCTTTCGGGCAGTGAGTAGCTTGATAGTTGTTAGAGGGTTATTGAACCTTCTTTGTTGCTTAGTTGGTTTGATACTTTATATTATGTTATGATTATTAAACTTTGATACTTATTATATTATGTTTTATGCTTTAAGACCTTATCGTTGGTTGTTTCACCATTCTAGATGGTGATGGATGACATGTCATTTGATCTTGATGATCATGACATTATGTATTGATGTTTATGATACGTTGAATTTATGGAATTAGTACTATGTTGGATAATATGATTGTGTGTATCTCTTGGTTCATGAATGTGTTTGTTATGTTGATGAGTAGCTATTGCCTTATGATGTGGTTTGTAACTGTGTATGTTTACCTGATCTTGCGACTTCCAGGAGTAAGTCGAGTCCTTGGGGGGAGGATGTAATGCCCCTCTGTTTACCTTGTCTGGACAACTTCTCAGTTTTCATCTAGACTTTATGAGGTTGTTTATCTTGACTTTATGTTACTGTTTGATAAAATTTATGACACTGTTGAATGTTACTCGGACATGGTGATATTTTGATGAGTTGATGTTGTGACTAATTATTTGTTTATAACATGCTTTTAGATTAGCATAGTTGTTATTTGAGTTAATATTGATGTATACTCATTTATTAATTATTGATGTTTTAATTTTTCCAGTCTTGATGTGACTGTATTGGTGAAGGGGATGGTATTGCATCTCTCGCTTGTGAGTGCCCTGTGATTTCCGAGATTCTCTCTTCACGGTGTGTATGAATTATTATCTGCATACATGTACAACTTTTTCTTTTGTTGTAGGTTTGTAGGTACAGGACAACGGCTTCACCTGGTTTCACAGGTCTGAGCGTGTCCACTACTCAACAGTAATATTGGGAGATAGTAATGGGCTACCTAGTCATACCTTTACCCTACTACAGTGTGTCGTCAGTTTGAGTTTTGGTCTTAGCCTTATCATTGTTGTTATGGGTATTTTATTATTGTGCAAGTTTAATTTGGTAGATTAAATGTGTATTTGATTTAAATATTTAATTAATTGAATTATTGTTGTGAAGGCTTTAAAATAAATAAATAAATAAATTTAATTTAGTTATGTTGTTGAGTAATTTTTATTATTAAAAATAAATAAGAGTATTTAAATTGGTTGCAATTAGTAAATTGTTTTATTTTATTTAAATGAATGTGGTTGGAAAATATCTTTGGTGGTTGAGGGAAAAGATATTTTGTTGGGGTAACTCTGAGTTAGAAATTTGTTATCTTATGGTTGTAAATTGATTCTCGGAGGAAGGATTTGAAAAAGGGAAGAAAGTTGTTTCACGGGAAGAGTTTTTGTTTGGTTGAAAAAAATTTGCTGAGGAAATTATGGATCTCTCAGAGATTTTTGTTTTAGAATCTTGTTGTAGAATTCTTGGCTGTGGTATTGTTGTGTTTTATAGAAAGAGGCAATTGTACTAGAGGAAGCTTTGGCTACATTGGAAAATTGAAGCTACAGAGAAGCTCGACAACAGTTCTTCTGGAACAGGTTCCTTTATTATTTTTGTGAATTTTGAATTGAAAAGTTGTTTTTATTACTATAATGCAATTTGGAAATGTTTAGGAAAAGATTTTCTATATTGTAGAAGCTCTTGTTTTCTTTCTTTTAAAAGATTGTCGTGAAAGTTGAACCTCTGTAGAAAACAAGTAAAAATCCTTTATGTTGTTTGTTCATTCGAAATAAATTGATACAAAAGGAATTTAGATCTCTGTAGAAAACCTTCATTCTATTTTGTTCTCCCTATTCTTTTTGGTTATCTGAGAAAAATGAATTTCTAAGCTTTATGTAGAAAATCTCCTTTGTGAAAAATACTTGCTCAACTTGAACCTGTGATTGCATATATATTTTGTGTCAATTAAATAACACTGTGAATTTATTGATAGGCGAATTCAAAGAATCATCGTACGGCGGAATACTGCACAGTAGTATTTTCTTTTAAAAAATGAATGTTAATGTTTGGGGGCCAGGGGATTGAAACCCCCAGCGGCACCCACACAGGGGTGCGTTGCTGTGTGCAGCACTCCCCACACCCCCGTGGGGAAGCGCTACCCATAGCGCAACGAACCCTACATGGGGAGGCCGCGGCCAGGACTTAGTCATGTTCATGCATTTGTTTTATGCTGTGTTTTTTTGAATGTTTGAAGATTTTGATTTAATCATATATATTTATATATAATATATGTTATATATAATATATATGTTATATATAATATATATGTTATATATAATATATATATTATATATAATATATGTATTATGAGTTAAATGTATTTTATATTATTTGATAAATAATATGTTTATTATATTTATATATATATATACATAGTTGTATATATATATATATAATTATGTAGATATATATATAGATATATTTAAATATAGTTATTTAGATTGTTTATTTTTAAGTTAGTAAATGATTTATTTTAATGCAATATTAAATGGGTAAGTGCATGCAAGCACTAGTTGTTATTTCTTTTAATGAAGTGATTTTATTAGTAAGATTGGGATTTGTCTATCTATAATTGTGGATTAGGAAACTGAATTTTTGTTTTAATCATTATGGATTACTGAATGGAATTATATTTAAATGGTTCTTCTTAAATATGCAAAATTGATTGTAATGGATTTAGGAAATCCGAATGATAGCATTTCTTTAATTGCTAGAAGTTGTATTTATAAAAGCACGTGTTTTTGTAATTGTGTATTGGGAGGGAAGTAATTGTTATTATGAGAATCTAAGTCTTCCAAAGTTGTAATTTGTGAAAAGGGGTTGTTGTAACTTTAGTTTGCCCTTTGAGTTTTCTTGGGTAGTGCACGTATTTGGATTCAGAATTGGACATCTGTAGAGATGTGTTACCTTTTGAGGTGTATTGGTTATTGTTGTCAGTTTTAGTGCACTGTCTACCCTTGGCATGTAGTTTGAGTTATGTGTTGTCGATAGGGGAGTGGCTTTCAACAAGGGCCGGGACACAAAGTGGTCCCAGGATAACTCATGTGAAAGTCATTTTAATCAGTGGAAATTAAAGAACCTATATTAGGGATAGAGTAGCTTTATACATTAACAAGATAATTAGCCTCGCTCATGGGCTCAAGGGCTTGTTTGAGACTTGAGATGAGTCGGGAAGGCCTGGAATGGCAAGATCGTTATCTTGTCTTCTCGAAAGATAATCGATTCCGCATTGGTGTGCATGTGGGGCCAAGTTCATGAGAGGTTACCAGGACAACCCTAGAGGGGGGCTAGGACCTAGGAATATCTCCTTTGGCTAACCAATGCAACCTTTATGATGACACTCCTCCTATGACAACAGTCGGTTTATTTTGTATGGTGGTTGTTCTTAATTCAGTGAATTTTGGAAGCAATGTAACCTTATGTTTTGTGTTTACTGGTACAGTGTTGTTTTGTGTTTATTGGTGCAGTGTTGTTTTGTGTTTACTAGAATAGTGTGGTTTTGTACATTGCCTATGTCTAGAGGTAGTAGGTTTGTTACCTGTTACTATCTCCTAGCACAGGGGTTGCGCCTACGGGTACCATATGGCTGGGTGGCATGCACCTTACACTGTTGAGTTTCGCTTCCTATTCGTGATGGCAAGATCTTCTTGTTCGAGGAGCTTGTGCGATTCTCTGGAGTTGTTCTTATCTTTCTTCATTGTAACTGTGGATCATTATGTATAATTGTAATATCTCGTTTGTATCAAGGTGAACCTTTGTGATGTAATTGTAATAATATTTATGATCTATTCATTATTGGATTTAATGATGTATTGAATGCTATGTGGTGTTGTATTTGTGGAGATATGTTCTTTACATTTCTATGAGTTAGAATTATCTTGCAATGGTTTAATGCTTTGTTGTATGTTGTATCTTGAGTTTAATATTCATATGCTATGGTTGGTTTAATTTTTTAAGTAATGGTGTTCACATGTAGACGTGTTGCGTAGCTTAGAGGATGTATGTGGTTAGAGTAGGATACTTTACTTGTCTTGTTTTATATTTTAAGAAAAAAAAATAGTTGTGCTTGCGCAATGTGCATCGTCCTCTAGGTTGCGGGATGGGGTTTTACAATTAGACTCAGTTTAGTTGATTCAATATTATTAAATCTGGATAAAGAGACTACCACAATGAACCTTAGAAGAAGATTGGAGAAATTTATCAAGCTAAATCCCTAGTGAATAATATTTTCATAAGAAAGAAATTGTATACCCTCAAGATGGAGTATGGTGGGTTTGTGGTCGAACATATAAATTCCTTCAATATGGTAGTTAACCAATTACACTCTATGGGAGTGAAAATTGAGGAGGGGGATCTAGAATTGTATGACTTTGATGTGTTATTTTCTAAATTCTTGGGACCACCTAGTTATGGTCATTAGGAGAACTACCACCAATTTTAGTATGGACTATGTGGTTGCATCTTTTTTTCTAAAGAAATGAGAAGAAATAGTTTTTATTCAAATAAGGAGGTCCTATCAATTCATGGAATATATAAAGAAAAAAGAAAAAATAAGGACAAGAGGTAATATAAGTCTAGATACAAATGCCATGTGAGATCTAAATATTTTGTTAAGTTCAAGGAAAAATGTTGGAATTGTGGAAAATATAGACATACAAGAAGAGAATATAAGGATGGGGAGAAGAAGAAAAATGTAGATTTTAAAGATGATTCTAAGAGATCCTCCTAGGATGAAGGTGATTCTTTCATCCTTGGCTTGGCTACTCATGCATTAGAAGGTATATGGCTGATAGAATTTGGTGGCTCCTTCGACATGACCTCACACTGAGGTTGGTTTATAAAATACGAAGAATATCATGGTGATAAGGTGTACCTTAGAGATGATTATCCTCTAATTTTTTTTGGTTGTGGTAAAATCCTAATTCAATTTTGTGATGGATGATTGAATGGGATTAATGGTGTACTATATATACCTTTTTTGGCAAGGGACCTAATTTATATAAGTAAGTTGAATGATACAAATGTGTAGGTTGTTTTATCACGTGGAGCATACAAGATGGTCAAAGGAGATATGGTTACTTAGGGTGTCTATATTGGTAATTTTTTTCAATTAGATCTATGAAAAATTGTATGTAATATTTCTTCAATTCCTACATTGAAGATCTCTATAATTTTCACTCTCGCCATTGGAACAAAAAAAAAGAAGTGTCTTGTGTCTACTTTTGACAATCATGATTTATAGGTACCAAAGGTTTCTCATGCCTTGGATACTAAGTTACCAATAAAGAAAATAATTTTATGGAACCAAAGGACGGGTCGCATAGTTGAGAAGGGTTTAAGGACCCTAAAAAGTAAAGATCTTATCAAGGGGTTAAATGATTGTAATCTTGAATTTGATTTCTATGAACATCCTATATATGAAAAAAAAAAAAACATGTTCTGTTTTACTCTAGTTCTCATAAATAGTTTGGGTTGTTGGATATAATGCATTAAAGTGTATTCAATCTTGTTAATGTTCCTTCAATTTCTAAATATCTATATTATATTTATTTTATTGATAAAATTTTATAGTAGAAGGACATGGGTATATTTCCTTAGAAGTAAATATGAACTCTTCAAAATTTTAAAGAGTGTAAGGCTCTTGTAGATAATCATATTAATTTATGCATATTATTTCTTGGTTATTAGGTCTCCTACATCAAATATTGTTGAGAAGACACCTATGGAGTTGTGGTAAAGAAAAAATACCTCATTTATGCATCTTCAAGTATTTGGTTGTGAGACATATACACATGTTCCTAGGGAGAAGTGATCAAAGCTAGAAGACAGGGCTATAAAATTTAACTTCATTGGTAATGGTTTTTGTTTGAAGGGATACAAAATTTAGGACCTATTGGTTGAGATATTTTTGTATAGAAGAAGTGTTATCTTTATATAAGTTAAGTCTTCTTCCACAAAATTATAGCTAGAGAGGAATGAAATAAATATGTGATTCAACTAACCTTAGAGACCAACAAGTTTGAACCAAAATCTCATGAAGAAATTTAAGAGAAAGAGACATTAGATAGTTCAAATAGTTATGAAGAATATATAGAACCTCCACATTAGTCATTAAGGTGCTCTATTCAATAAATATAACAACCAAAAAGGTACATACTCCCTCTAATTGGAGATGTATTTTGGATTTTCTTAATAAAATTAATGAGCCTATGTGTAGTGTAAAAAAAGAGATCTCAGATCTAACTAGTATATTAACTAGGATCAATATTTATTTTCCCTAACATTAGAACTTAACCAAAAAGGGTGTTAATATTGGATAACATCCTAAAAGGAGATCCAATCTGCCCTAGGTTTAGCTCCTTTGTTGCCAAGAAAATTGGTTAATTTAATGTAAATTTATTGACCTAATTAACTATAAATACCTAATATGAAAACATGAGTTATTTTCATAGATGAAAATGAAAATTAAAAAAAATAGTTACAAATTTGAGAAATGAAGACAAAGAGTAACCTGTACATGAAAATTGGGCTTGAATTGTAGAGTCAAGGGTGTGGGTGCCCTTGAATAGAAATTATGCTTTTTGGGATCTTCAAACTTTAGATGACATGTCACAATCTTCTCTATGCTTTCCTGTAGCTTTCTTTTGATGAAAATTTTAGATTTGACTTGCACAAATGAAAATTTAGGGAAAGGTTGTGTTGTATAGGAGCTTTCCTAAGTCAAAGCCCGTTTCAGTGTTTCCATCTCCACAAATGACAAATGATGATGGTAAAGAGGGATTACCCTAGGTTGGGTAGAGGCCAACTAAATAGTAAATGATTGTAAAAACAAATGATAATTGATAATGTTAAATTAGGTATGAAATCTCTATCGCAATAATGTCCACACCATAATTTTCCATAAAAATTTGCTTCATGGATGATTAAATTTCTTGAATACCTACTAGAGGTTAGTCCACATAACACAATTGATTTTTATAGCTAGGATGTAGAGGATAACTTCTATACATCTTCATAATAAGAGCATGATTCATCATAATAGTGCCTTGTTCATAATGCTTCCTATTGAATGTCTAATGTTCAAATGAAAAGAAAAATTGTTTATATATGCATCTTAATTGATATTTTTGGACATAGGTCGACCTGAGCCCCTTTTTAAATCTCCAAGAGTTGACACCAAAATGTTAATTATTAAAATATGGAACCTTTAGGTCAAGGGTTCCCTCACCCTTGACTGGGTGGTTTTGAACCAATTTTTTGAGATATTGAGGATTTTAATATATTTTCCTAATTTGGCCTTGAAATAAATAAATTATTAATATAATTAATGTTATAGGCACAATAGGGTGTCAATATAATGTGAAATATTCAAGGGTGACAATTTATGTAGCTACACTATGAATGTGAATGAGGCTATGAATATGAAATATGTGGATTTTTGGAAGGTGATGATGGATGATGATGTGGATTCTTTCAAGAAAAATAACACATAACACCTATTACCTTTACTTTATGGAAAAAATCATAGTGTATGCAAATGGTTGTTCAAAATAAAAATAAGGTATGATGGTAGTGTTGAGAAGTACAAGGAAATATTGGTTGCAAAGGGTTATTCCTAGGTTCAAGGAATAGATTATGGTTATGTTTTCTCCCTAATAGAAAATATAGCATCCATTCAATTTCTATTGTCTCTTGCTATAATGTACGATATTGAGGTTGAGTAGATGAATGTGAATGCAACATTCCTTCATAGTGATTTGGATGAAGAGATTTATATGACACAACTAGAGAAATACATTTATAAAGGTAAAGAACATTTGGTTTGTAAGTTTAATAAATATTTGTGTTGTCTTAAGCAATCAACTAGGATGTACTACCAAAATTTTGATTCTTTTGTGTTAATTTTGGTATTTCTAATATCCAAATCAGATAATTGCATCTACTATAAGATGGATGGTGGTTTTATTCGCATTATTATGTTATATGTTGATGATATGTTATTTTCTAGTAATGGGAAAAAGTTTGTTTTGTGATTTAAAGTCTCAAATTTTAGCATAGGTTGAGATGAAGGACATAGGAGCAACCAAGTGTATCTTGAAGATGGATATCAAAAAGTATAGAGTGAATAGAAAAAATTGGTTTGGTAAAGGTAAGTATATGAACTTAGTGTTGGAGGGGTTTAACATGAAATTTTTTAAACCATTGTGTGTTCTAGTTATGATGGGGATGAGGTTATCTATTGAGAAATGTTTAATTGATTCTAGTAAGATGAAGGGTAGAAGTAGAGTACCTTATGCTAGTGCAGTTAGGTTTTTGACATATGTTATGTTCTATACAAGACTAGACATAACCCCAACAATGGGAATCCTTAGCCAATTTATGGCTAATATTAGATGAGTGCATTTGGATACAATAATGAGGGTCTTCAGTTATTTGTAAGGTACATTTGAGTATTCCTTATACTATCATGGTTATCCTATAAGTGGTAGAAATTTAGTTTTTATTAGTGGATTTTTGGATTTAGATTGACCTATATATATATTGACAATATAAGATCCACCAAAGGATGTGTTTTCACTATGTTTGGTGGTACACTCAAATAAATGAGAGTGATAGAATTTGGTCACTTTTCCAGCTACTATAATGAAGTACATAATAGAAATTTATCTTTGTAAGGAAGCCATATGGGTAAATATATTGTGTTCAAATGTTGGGATATATGTAGGAGCCATTATAATTCATTGTGATAGTCAAAGTGTCATATGCTTGGAAAATAACCCAACCTTTCATGCGAAGATGAAATATATTAATGTATAAAACCATTTTTTTGGGATATGGTAGGGTATGTGAGGGTGATCCTAGAAACTTTAAGAAAAATTGTAGATGCATTGGTGAAACCAATGAACAAATGAAAAATTAGGTGGTTCTATGTGTCAATGGGCCTCTTAGCCCCTAGCAATTAAATAATGGTGTTGATACTCCCCTTTCTCTTGCAAGGTGTTTGAAAAGTGGAAAAATGTTGGGAATTTTTTCTCAACCTTGCTCCTAATGTTAAGACCAAAAAATTTATGATATTTGGATATAAAATGGAAAAGCACCATTTCTAGGCTATAAAGTTGGTTTTTCATCAAAATAGATTTTCTTAGTTGTTTAACATTGCCTATGTGGGTGCATGTTGCATAGATCTCTTTGAATAATTCAATTTTGAAAAGATATTCCATTCCAATAAAACCATCAAATCAAAAGTTATGACCTTCAAAATTTTAGATAGGAAATGTAAAAAGTTGTTATATGCATAAAAAGATCGTAAACAATAGTTAAACCTATTGACCAACTTATGATGTGTGCTATGACACATCATAAGGTATCTTTGATTAGGGGATAATTTGGGAACCAATTTTTTGGGTGGTTATAACTCATGGGTTTCTAATTACCATTTGATGGTTTAAGGTTTTGTATCTCCTATATATTAGTCACTTGAGATGGAGGTTGAGTGTAGAGTTTTTAGATACTATTAAGTTGTAATGATTCCTATAGATCTTTTGTTGACAATACTCTTTTGAAGGCTTTCTATTCAATTTTAAACTATAACTACAATTTACTAAATAGTAAATTGAGTTTCCCTAGAGTGTGGGTTTTTTCTACTAAAAATATTTTCCCCATGTATACTTGTTATATGGTATATTGTTTATTTTATGTTTAAGTATATTTCTAATTTCTGTAATTGTTAAAAATATCACACAACACCCTCCTCATAAGATTATTGTAGGAAGTTTTTCATATACCTTTCTTCCTTTCAAGATAAACTATTCCATAGTTTTTTTCTCAATTAGTGGCTCTTCTAGCCATATCAATACCCCTTTCAATCTTGGATAAAACTCTTTTATGGTTTCTCATTTCTTTTGTATCATATCCTAGTCATTTTCTAATGATTTATGAGGGAACTTAAGGGACTAAAAATTATTAACAAATCCCTCTTATAAGTGTTTCTACTCTTTATTATGTTTAGGAATACTTTTATATACCACTTAAAAGATTCATACCTAAGTTTCTTTAAAGTAATGGATAATGTAGAAAACCCCCATCCTTATTGAGTGCTTCAATTGTGTTATGGATAATTTATTGAACATTTCCTTTGAATCCTCTTTTTCTACATTCTTCTCTCTTTCCTAAAACTCCAAATTTTTCATATTTTTTTCTTTTGTAAACTCACACTTACCATAATGCCTAAATATTCCATACTAAATTTTGGAGGTTTTAATTTAGCTATAGGTTTTATTAAAACATCAATCCCTTCATTAATGGTGACCCTATTTTTTTATATATTCAATAAAAAATTATGGATTAAAAGTCAAAATTTAAAGCAATGGAGCACCTTTATGTCTACATTGTAGTTGAGCACTCCTAATTCTAGTTGCTTCCTTTAATGAATTCTCAAATTCATAATATTATTTTATCCATTGTGTTAATTTTTTAAAACAATTTTTTTCTTGATCTAGGTTTTTAACTACTCATATGTGTCACTATAATTGAGTAGTATTATATGTCCCTATAATAGAAGAATATCAAAACTCTAAACATTCTCATAGCCCTCCTAGAATGCTCTAAAGAGGTTTCCTTGGCCCTTTTTATTCTCTTCTATTATCTCTATTTTCTCTCTTGCTTTAGTTCAATCTTCTCTCCCCTTCCATCCAATTTATAAGTCAAATTATTTCTTCAAAAGTTTCTCTTGTTATCTCTCATTGTCTTTAATTACTCTTTTAACATTGCTAGATCTAGTATTCTAGATGGTATTTTCAATCTTTAGGGTATGATTTCAATCCATTAGCTTATACAATCACCAAAGAATTAGCAACAACCATCATCATTCTAGGAGACCCTGATAAAGTACCACTTGATGAAAACAAGAAACTTCTAGTCTTACCAGATTTAGCAATCATCATGGTACTAGATTGCTATATATTAGGTAAGTGGATTAGAGAAGTTTATGAGTGTCATTTCCTTGATCCACAAGAAGATATTGTAAAGAATTTTGACTTAAAAGAAGCTATTGTTGCTATTCATATGAGAGATGATATGACAATGGATATACAAATAACAAGGTTCACATCTAGATTTTGGCCACTTCATTTTAAAAAGCAATTTATTAAAGGTCTATAAATATGGTTTCTTAATTAGCATAACTTTTTCTCAATTAAGTCTTTTTCATGTAATTAAGTGTTCAAGCGAATACTTTATATAATATTATTTTAATTTTAAATATAAATTTTGACCTCGAAAAAGATAATTCTTGACGTATTTTATATATATATATATATATGCTAGTATTAATTATTCCTAATATATATATATATATGCTAGTATTAATTATTCCTAAATTTTATTAAAAATGATATATAAATGGAATGTAAAGATAAGAAATACTGAGTTAAAGAAATATATAAATAAATAAATAGTAAAGGGGTCTAAAATCTAAAAATAGTATTAATAATACAAATCTTTATATAAAATTGGGGTTACTATTAGCTTAAAAAAGCTGACACATTTCTTTCAACAAATAATATGACTGCAAAATTGTTTTTTTCTAAAGACTTATTCAACAAATGATACTGAAAATGCATGAAATTTAATACGTTTACTAAAGTCACGTTGTTAAACCAATAATATTGAAGGAATAAAGTATTATTATTATTTTTTTAATTGACTCAAGAAAGGACAATCCGTTTACTTAACTTTAGGGTGTAAATGCCGTAACCAATAAATTCCTAACGACTTTCAACTAATAAAAAAATTGCGTGCCGGCAACACCACCCAATAATAGAAGATTAATCATGATTTGTATATTCAAATTAAACGTGAAATTTCCACTACACGAAAGTATTTTTCAACAAGATTTATGAGTAAACTTTTACTTAAAAGAAAATTATGAATGTTTTTGTGTATTATATTACTTCGAAAAAGATGTATTATACCAGTAGAAAAAAATGTGGAATAGAATTATATTTTAAAATATTTAAGTAAGGTGAAGTTTTTAAGAGAAGTGGAAATAAATAAAGTTAGTTAAATTGTTAAGTTACAATTGTTATAGGATTAGTACAAAGAGATGGCGGGTTATGGTTAATGGGATTTTTTGGTTATTTGGAAGGTCTTGGGTATTAGGAATAGGTTCCCACATTTCAATGATGTTTTCTTCACGTTTTTCTTTATGTTAACGAGAAACTTTCATCAAAGAAATAGCCAAAATTAGTTGATGAATCTTGTCACTATTAGGCGAACTAAATGTGTCACTATCACAATGTTGAGAGGTAGAAAATTGAATGTGTTTGTTGAGACAATTTATATCCTTGGTGCTAAGTAAAGTCATGAGACCTAAGTAAATTGTGTCTAGTATGATCATTGTGATTGTGGCGGCCATGATTGCACTATCGAGGAGGGTGCTAGAGGGAGAAAGTGGCACATATGCAATAATAGAAAGCATATTAGTCCAATGCTCAATAAGAGTTTGCAAGTGAGCAACTTCTAGGGCAATTTTATTAGCTTGCACCTAAATTTGTAGAAGAATATTAGAACACATAATTGATTTAGAGTACAAGGAGAAATTTGAATCAACAGAAGCTCCTAGAAACATAGCCAAGTTTCTATGTTTTTGAATATGGAACATAACCTCCACACTTTAAAAGTATGTTGAATTTGGGTGAATTTAGCCAATCAACCAAAAAGAATCATGTGCCAAGAAAAGTGTTGAAGTCTAAAAGGCTTTAAAAAATTGTGAATCCAAGTCCAACTTACTTGGACACATAGACAAAATTAAAATAGATACTTGAGTGGTTGCATATGTCCACAAAAAGGACATGGATTAGAAACACATAGATGGATCAAATGAGATCCAATAAATACATTGGTGAATAATTTACCAAGCACAAGCAAGCTTGGGCTTCAAAATGGTTGCCCAAACTATATGAAATAAAATTGCCATAAAGTGGTCATGGATTACAAACTCCATTTGTCATCAAGATTTTGATTCATAGGTAGATGTAGAAAAAGGCATGCACATCCTTTATAAGACTTGTAATTATGGAAATGATTATTTAGATACCATTTCCAATTCTTCCACTAGGGTCTAACTTCAATCTTGCAGAGTGCTCCAATAGAATTTAACTCAATAATAGTCTACAAAGACTTACAACCTTATTTGGAAAACCTAAATTTGACCTTGGATTCAATTCAAAAGGACTATTTTTAGCGGTTTTGGAAAACATGCCTAAAATGAACTAAATCCCTCTATGGAAGAACTTGAGACCATGAGACATTGGCTAAAGTTTTATCTTGGCAAGTGAGCATAAGAAGCCACCAAAGAGAGTGTTGGTTGATAGACATCCTACTTCTAAAGACATTTAAGATAAATAAATTTATCTTTTGATTTATTACACTGGCATCTATATGTAGACAAAAGTGCAACTTAGTACTTTTCATTATATGTTGATTTAGTATTTGATTAGGTTATTTATACACAAAAAAGTATAAAATTATCAAAGCCACATATCTATTTGCCCCCATGTTCCAACTCTCATTCATATCTACATCACATATTTCATCCATTTGTACCTCTTGGATGAAATCATTCTCACAATTATATCCATGGATCAAATTCATGGTACTATTGCATCACCATGATTTCAAAGTCACTTCCACCCATTTCATATTAACCAAATTAAACAATTTGATAATTTTGTATTAGCCACTATGCTAAATTAATTGATATGAGGTCTAGGTCATCATATTTAAATAGATTGCTTAGATCACTAATTGTAAGGAAGGATCGTAGAGAGGAATTATAAGAGCATCAATTCACACACAAGGAAAACATTAGGCATATATTAAATATTGCATTAGCATTTCTTAAGGAATTTTTTTACATTATTCATATTCTATATTGTGTAGCAAGCCCCAAAAGGTGTTCTTCTACATCATCTTGTCAAAAAAAAAAATCATGTGAATGTGAACACTTTACATAGCTTTACAAGTGCAACAAATGGGATCGTAGAAAAAGGACACAATTACGTAAGTTAGTTGGGATTATAGGTGTGACTCCATCAAATTCAAAATAGTAGGATCAATTTGTCACATTCATCTTTACATAATTATAATCCTTGATTCAATTCACAATTAATGTTTATCAATACATTAATTAACCCATTTTGATAAAATGGATGCATAATCTCTTTCTCCTTTCTTATCAATTGTGCTTCTGCATGTCATGTTAAGTGAATTATTTGTTTGTATTAATATATGTTTGATTTATATTGATTGGAGTACCATTTGTGAAGCCCTAAGTAATACTAATAGGGTTCTTAAGTAATCTACTTAGGGTTTTATTTATTATCATAACATTTTGGTGAAATCAACCTATCCAACACCCCCTAGAGTTTTATACTTCTATTTTTACTAATATTTGATTTGATATTTCTACTTGCATTTATATTCATTTTAAATATAATATAACCGAGTTTCCTCATTTATTGGACTTTCCTTTCACCTAGTGTTTGTCCTATAATTCAACACTAGGATTCCTTTATTTTTTGTACCTTATCCCCATTATTGATTTTAGATATAATTTTTCTAATATCTCTCATCTTATTTTAATTCTACAACTAGAGTTTAACTATCCATTCCTTATCCATGGTGGTTGTATTTAATTTCTTATCCTTTTAATATGGATTCTAGCTAGTCATTATATCTAGTTTTTATTCACACTTTTATTAGGAAATTTTATGTTCTTTTACAATTTTTTACATTTGATCCACGAATAATTGATCTTTTCTCCTTTTACCTTAAGGATAGTGGTACGTTTTCCATGGTTGCAATCTTTCATATTATATGTGATATTTCATCTTTCATGGAACTTGTCATTGATTTCTCTTGTATCCTAGATGCCTTCACTTCACCATCCATATGATTCATATGGACCACACTTCTCACATGGATAATATTTATGATGATAACATTGATTTTACTATGGCTAGAGATGCACCTAGTGTTGATGATTCTCCCATTATTACTAATATTATTTTTCCATTAAGCACTTTCCCTTCCCTTCATGTCATATCTAATGAGGAAAACTTATATGGTCACACTAATGATATGCCTTATTTATTATCACCCATACATGATTTTTTTTATACTCTATATTCAAAAATTTGAAGAAAAACATGTGGATACCTTGGCTTGTGTGAATGCTCTTTTGACCCATGATGGTATGATTCATACTCATAATGCAAATATATACAATGAATCCTTGCTTGGTAAATATGGTAGAAATAGAGATGTGAGTTTAAATGTTAAATCATATTTTCCTTCATATTATACATATATGTATAATGAAATATTTCTCTTTAATGAATATATGCAATGAAATATTTCTCTTTAATGAATATATGCATACTTTGGTTAGTGAATCATTAAAAGGGTTCCTTTATATATCTAACTAGCTTGAATCGTTAACTTATGGTTTCTCAAATATTGATCTTAAGCTAAGGATTTATGGTTTAGCAAGATTATTATGTAGGAAAATTTTGTTTTATTTACCTTGTATTTTTTTCCTCTTGACACACTTTTGATCCATACACAATACTCAATTAATCTATCCCTACCATTTCTTTCCACCACACTCTAAGAAGATAAAAAAAACTCGATATTATGAGAAGCTTCTTTATATTATGAAAGTGAGTTGTGATATTATTATAATGGTGAAATTTGCATACGTGTGTCATTTTTCATTTATTTTTTTGCTCATCTCAGTGTAATTCTTTAAATATAATAATATATTAACAAGTAATACTCTTTTGCTAATTTTGGCTCATGTTCGTATCCTTATTAATCCATATTTCTTGCCTCTTACAGTTACTCTTATAGATGCATTCACTATTTACCTCTCATTAGTGTCCCTACATTTACAACCACTTCCATACATTTGATCCTTGTCTCAAAATTACCATTTTAGCTTAAGGTTCATTTCTACAACACTTGAGATTGATTTGGTTGAATCTTGAGGCACCCAAGAATGCACCCAAAATTTAAAACATTCTAGTTTGAATTTCAACTTTCTTAGCCCTTTTTAATAGCCAATATGAGCTAACCTAGTGCACGTTTGTGCAACATGGTATGCCATGATATTTAAAGATATTTAATGTGACTTAATTTCATAAAGGAAATCACATGTTGAATAGGAAAAAACAATAGAACACAGTTCAATTTATAAACAAACAAATAATCATATCCACATCATCTATATATAGGCCACATGCACACTTATGCATGTTGTCTTTGATATCACTCCTCATTATTAACTTGGCTTGACAAGGGGGTTGATCTAGGATAACATGTTCCCTATCAAGTCAAAAAACTCTTAGAGGTGTTTGTAAATACTATCTTGACCAAAATTAGTTAAAAAACAAGGTGAATTTGAACATATTTTGTAAAACAAGATTCTAACATATCACTTACACATAACATAGTTCAATTTTGTGCATTAGATATAATTTGTGTGGATTGGGATTAAAACTAAGGGGCTCAGGATTGAACATGAGAAGTTTGGGATTGAACTACAGAAAATTCTAAAACTACGCACACATTCATCAAATTGAGAGTAATCATTTTTTTTATTGTGACAAATAAATTATACATAACTTCAATAACATTATTATATAATTTAAGAGCTAATTACCCTATCTTCTCATTTAATTATTACATTTATTAAATTATTCATTTACCATCTCAATTAATTTAATATAAATTAAATTATATATTTATCAATTACATATATCTGTAAACCTATATTTATTTATATAATTATTTTCATTACAAAAATCTCTATTCTAATTTTATTTAATATTATAAAAAAATATTTAATAATTTGGTGGCCTTTTCCGAAGGCACTATTTGCTGCACAAATAAAGGTATGTGGATATCTATGAGGGCATGAAATTATCTCTTTTGAAAGATTCGTTAAGCTATCTCTATACAACTCTTAATAGATATTGTTTTGAGCTTGGAAGGGAAACTATGAGCAAATTTAAAAAGAAATTTCATGCAATATCTATTCTCATGACACACGACTGCCCACAAGGTCTTCATCCAAGGGTTGTGTTACCAATCCAAAGAGCAGAGAGGGAGCATTGCCAAGTACTAGATGTAAATGTCACGGTGCACTCACAAGCATTTTTGGCTAATCAAGTTCATGTAGCAATGTAGGAGGAGCAAGGAGAGAACTCTGTTCAGTGTCCTCATAGGAGAGATTGATTTCTACATAGCCACCTTTTTTTATTTCCTTCATCAGCTTATATTGTATAGGGTTTTAAAGTTTGGATAATCTAATGTAATTTTGATAAACAAATATTTCCATGTAATCTTCCATAAATTTGACGTTGTGAAGACATTTTTGTAACTATCTATTATCATATTAATATAATCTATATGCTACTAGCTTTTTACTGATTGTTTTTTTACTCTAAAATAAAAAACTAAAAATTTGACTAAAAAAAAAAATTATACTAATAAATTATTTAATTCATAACTAGTACAAATTTGACTTCCCTTTATAAAATGATAGGCAATCAAAATTAACAATTTTTTCAATGTAATTATTTGGACCGGCATACTCGGTTTGAAATTGGAGGCTTCAGTTGATTAATTCGTATAAACCGCATTGGCCTTTATAAGGACGTAATCATATTATTTTGTATTCAAAGGTTTGAAAATAAGAATATCCTTTAGTTGAAATCTTTTACACAATACTAATTATGCACAACTCACCTTTCTCATCTTATAAAGACATCATAAGGAAAATCATGGTTGTTTTGGGTTTACTAAAGTTTGACATTATTTTTAAAGTTTGATTTTTGATTTATTTTTAATTTGTGTTTTCATGTATTTGCTTTTATTTCTATTTTAGTTATATTTATTCTAATATATTTTTATTATTTATTGGTTTAGTTTCTCATATGTTTGTTTTTTATTTTCAAATTTTACATTTTTCATTCTAGATTATTTCTATAATACGCAAAATTTATTTTGTATTGTGTGAATTTCATTAAAAAATTAAATCTTTGAAATTTAATTTGTAATTCTTATATGTATCTATTAGTCTATAAATTGTAGTGCCCCTGATAAACTTTTTTCACGTGATCGATGACATTGGTGCGACACGCCCTCCGGTACCACGGGGACGAAGGGGAGACTATACCTCATGACATCTTCCGTGCAAGAGGATGCTTTAGCCAATCGAACTAGACCCTTCGCCCCTATTCTTATTATTATATTATTATTAATGTTATTAATATATTAATCTTATTATTATGTTAATAATATCAAATTACTATATTATACTATTATTTTATTATTGTATTAATCTCATATATTATTTTTATTATTCTTATATTATTCTATCTTTATTCTATTATATTATTATATAAAACATTATATTCTTTCATCTAGCTTTATGCCCTCCAAAACCCATTTCGGTCGCCCGCATTGTAGAAATTGAGCCACCCATAGAGATGAACTTATCTCTGGCTGAATCCAAAGGCCCCGCCAAGAAAAGCCACCCTATCCCTGAGGATGCCCAAAAACCCAAAATTGCCACCAAAAAACTCAAGGGTGTTGAGGGTGCTGCCCAAACCTGTGCGGTGGTGAGCCTATGTGATCTCAAGTCTACCCCTACGAAGACTCCCAGCAAGGTTGGGCCGAAAAAGAAAAGTAAGGAGGAGAAGGTGCCTCTGAATAAAGGGAAAAATGTCATGAGCAAGGATTTGTTGGGTGACACGGTGATGGCGGAGACTATGGTTGTGGGTTGTGATACCATCATTTGACGTTCGGGTAGATTGGTGAAGAACAAAAAGAAAATGTTGTTTAGCGATCTGGACATTGAAGAAGAGTTGTTAGACAACAAAGATAGCAGAGTGGAAGAGGTGTCGGAAGGTGATGATGAGGTGAAAATTAGTAGTTCCCCTTCCATTCCTAACAAGGGTAAAGCTCATAAGGAGGCGTTTGCCTCTCACTCTTCGGAACCGTTAGGGTTTGAGGAGAATGATCCTGACTATACTATGGGCAGAGGTGAGGAGCTCGAAGTGCTGAAAAAAAGAATGGAAAACATGGAAAAAAATTCAATGGTTTGACCCGTTTCACGGTCAAACTAGTTCACTGTGTTACTAGTACCTTGTATGTTGTCATGAAAGAAGAGATGGAGATAGAGAAGGCTGAAGACCACCAGGAGTGGATTGGCGATGATTTGGTTCAGCTTCTGTCAACGAATTGGGAGAACACCTGCTAGTCTATTGTTGGTTTGCTGTTGGACCGTGTGTTGTTTATCTGCATCTGTTTTGGTTGTGTTTTTTTTTGTTGATTTTTGATTTGGACTCTATAGGCCCTTGTGGCTCCTTGTGAAGGGTACAACATCCTATAAATGTTGCTTACTTTACCAAAAACATTATATTATTATTACTATTAGTATTATATTATTCTTATTATTATATTATTTTTAATTTATTATTATTGCATTATTCTTATTATTATATTAATAAATATTAAATTTGGGTAAAGATTTAATAAAGGCTAAGGTTAAGGTTATGATTAAATTTGGGTTATCGTTAGGTTAATATTAGGGATAGGGTTAGATTTATGGTTGTTAATAAAGTTTGGGTTAGGGTTATGATTGTAGATAAATTAGAGATAGGTTAAGGGTTTGGATTATGGTTCAATTAGGAGCAATATTAAAAAAGGTTTAATGCTCACATATATTTAGGATTAGGGTTTAATTAGAGTAAGTATTATATTATTATAATATTTTTATTACGTCACAAGCGTAACCTACAATGGTAGCACAAGGTGGAGTGAAATTTGTATTAACAAAAACAATGTTAAATTAAATAATTAAATAGCTAACACATAAATAATAATGAAAAGTTTTACAATATGAAAAAGTGAATATTAATAATAAAATACACACATATATAACAAGAGAAGAAATAAAGTGAGTAAATACTATACTATGCTTATAATGCATAAAATATAATAAAAACTAAATAAAAAATAAAAAATAATTTTAAATATGAACAAATTAAGCGAAATAGTTAAGCAATAGTTTATAAACTATAAACACATAGATTGATATTTATATAATTAGAATTAATAAATTTAATTATTTTTCTTACAACTATTTAAAGTGTGACTTAAAATAGATATAATTTATTTATATAATTTGATTATTTATTGGATTATAATAGGTGATAGGCTGAGGGGATGGCGTTTGCGTGCTCTGCAAGTCGAGCTAGGGCGACCGTGCCCTAGCTCGTTCTCTGTGTGTTGCTCGCTTCTGCGTTGTGGGGGGGTTTGAAGCTATCGGGGTTGTGGTGGTGGGGTTTTTTCTTTTCTGGAGGCCTTCTTGCTGTCGTTTGGGTGGCTTGTGGGTGGAAGGGTTTTGATCCTTCCCTTGGGGTCTTTTCTTTTTTTCCATTTCTTGCAAAAGTGTCCTGGGGGTTTGCATGCCTGATGGGGATCTTTTTTTTTGCTATGCAGGGTGGGGAAACATTTGGGGCTAGCCCCAAATTGGTTTTCCGATCGGCATTTGGTTCAAAGCCTTCGGCGCATGGAGCACTTGAATGTTTTTGATAATACATTGTTTTCTTCAGAGATGGAGATGAATGATCTAGGATCGGTTAGTGGTTCCTGAATAACAAATCTGATTAATGGGTGTTTGGAAAGATGCAAAGAGCGACCGAAGTTGATTATCCTGATGGAAATGCTTGCAGATGATATTGAATAATATTCAAGGCACTCTATTTATTGCAAGTTCATGGGTTTGAGAGTCTCGCTACAATTTTTGGAATCCTGGGCTCAGCGGACTTGGATGCCGGAGGGGGAGATGGAGATTAGGCTCCTTGCGAACAATTTTTTTATGGTCTCTTTTGATTGCATGGCAGATCAGAATAAGGTCTTCGAGGGTGGCCCCTATTTTTATAACCAGGTGGGTTTTTTTATCAAGCCATGGCATGCTGGCTTCAACCCGACTGAGGCAATACCGAGTCGGATCCCAGTTTGGGTTTGGTTGTCGTGGTTTCCAGTTGAGTGTTGGCGGGATGACGTGTTGCATTTGGTGGCTTCAATGCTCGGTAAACCTGTTGGGTCTTCACAACAGACGCAGTATAAAAAGGTAATGACTTTTGCTCGTATCTGTGTAGAAATTGATTTAAGCAAGCCACTGCCAGATTCTGTTGAAGTGAGTGCTGGATCATATACTTGGGTGCAACAGCTAGATTACGAAACCCTACCTTTTCGGTGTCGTCTTTGTCATGAATATGGTCACTTGCAGCGTAGGTGCCCTAGGGCTAAGCCTGTGGTGCCCCAACCTTCTCAGCCTTCTCGTAATCCACCTAGGGCTGATAATGGTAAGGAGCCTATTCCGGGTGATGGTAATGGAGATGATGGTTATGTCCCTGTCAAGGCTCGCAATAGGAATCGGGGCCAGAAGCGGACCTTGAGGGAGAGGCAGGATGATGAAACTTTTAATAGGTTTGAGGTGCTGGATGATCTCAGCCAGGAGGAAGTGAATCTGGGGTTGCTGAACTTGGATCAGGGAACTTTGGGTACAGGACAGGATGGGCCACCATTGGAGGCCATGCAGGTTGTGCAGGAGATTGGGGTTGGGCAGATGGATACGGATCAACAATTGATTGTCTAGACTGAACAAGAATCTTCTATTGGAGCTTCGAAGAGTGGTGGAGGTGGTTCCCCATTGCCCCTGAAAGGAGGCAAGGATGTGGGGAAGAGCTCTTTGGCCTCCTCTCGTTTGGGTATTCAGCAAAATGAACTGAAGAAAGGGGTTGGTGACAAGACTTCCAAGCTGGGAAGGAAAAAGGATATGGAGAAGATTAAATTAACTGGGGAAACTTTGGTGGAGTCAGGGTCAGTCAAGACTCTGGATTCACATTTTTCATGCCCCCAGAAATGATTGTTCTCTCATGGAATGTAAGGGGCTTGAACAGTGGCCCTCGACAAAAAGTTGTTCGTGATTTGGTTAGGAATCATTCTCCGGATGTTCTTTTTCTTCAGGAGACTAAATTATCTGTAGATAATATGTTGGCCATGGCTCCTAAGTTGTGGAAATATGGTGAATGCCAGTGTGTGGGGGCTCTTGGTGCTTCTGGAGGGGTGGCTTGCTTTTGGAACCCTCAGAAGATTTTCCCTCTCTAGTGGATGTCCTCTAGATCCTCTATATCCCTAGTCGCCTCTTGGTATGAGACTGGTGAGTGTATTCTCCTCTCTAATGTGTATGCTCCTGTTGAGTTTCTGGGTAAACAACTTCTATGGTCCCATCTTCGTTTTGTTCGTAGCTTAGCTCCTTACCATCTGTGGGTTATGGCTAGCGATTTTAATGCTATTGTGGAGTTGTCTGAGAAAAGAGGTGGAATTCCTAGGTTGGAGCCTTCTGCTCTGTTATTCAGAGATAGCATTTTTGAATTAAATCTTATTGATGTTTTGCCAAGTAATGGTCACTTCACTTGGAATAATAGGAGAATTGGTGAGAGTTGTGTTGTTGAGAGGCTAGATCGATTCTTGGTTTCCTGTTATTGGGTTGGAGACTTATGGTCCACTCGATCTGAAATTCTTGATTGGAGAGGTTATGATCATTGGCCTATTAAGCTTAGTATTATCTCTGCTCGGGGGCCTCATTCTCCCTCATTCAAGTTCCAGCTTATGTGGTTACGGGATCCTACTCTTCATGAAAATGTGGCTGAGTGGTGGTAGATTGGTAGACCAACTTTTGGTACGGAAATGTACACTTTCTCCAAGCTTCTTTAGTTTGTCAAATATCAGCTTAAAAGGTGGAATCGGCGATGTTTTGGTAATATCTTTCATGCTAAGGTTGCTGCCCAGGAGGAGTTGAATAATATTACGCGGTTGATTCGTGAGAATGGGGCCTCTGAGGATCTTCTAAGGGAGGAGGCTAAGACTTTGAAAGTGGTTGAGTAATTTGAATTGCGGGAAGAAATCTATTGGAAGCAAAAGGCTCGGGTTGAATGGTTATAGGAAGGTGATAAAAACACCACCTTCTTCTTCAATTCTGTGAAGGACAGGAAGCATGGTAATTCCATTCCTATGCTGGTGAATGATAGGGGTGAACGTCTTGCCTCATTTCAGGAAATCTCTGCTAAGGCATCTCAGTATTTTGCTACTTTATTTAGGGAGGACTCACGAGGGGGCTCTGTTGAGGAAGCACAGGTTCTTTCTTGTATTCCTCAGTTGGTCTCCAGGGAGGTGAATGAGTATCTGATGAAAGATATCTCTCTTGATGAGCTGGAGGGGATTGTGTTTCAGATGAAGAAGGGTAAAGCTCTTGGTCCCGATGGTTTCCTGATTGATTTTTTTCAGGAATTCTGGGATATCATAAAGTTGGATCTTCTGGCGGTTGTCCTTGAGTCCCAGAGGAATAAACATATGCTTCATGTTCTGAATTCCACCTTCCTTGCTCTCATACCCAAGTGTGAAGGGGCTGATAGGTTATCTCAGTTCCGACCTATCTCTCTTTGCAATGTGGCTTATAAAATCATTTATAAGTTATTGGCTAAGAGATTGAAGAAGTGGCTTAAAGTGCTGATTTCAGAGGAACAGAGTGGATTTGTGGCGGGTCGACAGATTCTTGATGGGGTTGTCATTGCTACGGAGACCATCCACTCCATGGACAACTCCCACGAGAAGGCTATGTTCATTAAGCTGGATATGGCTAAGGCTTATGACAGGGTTAGATGGTGTTTTTTGCAGAAGATCCTTGTTTCTTTTGGTTTTGGTGAGGAGTGGATCCAATGGGTCATGAGTTGTGTCACGTCTGTTTCCTTCTCAGTTTTGATAAATGGAGATCATTCTGAACTTTTTGGTGCCTCAAGGGGTTTGCGCCAAGGGGATCCTCTTTCTCTGTATCTTTTTTTGCTTCTTGTGGAAGGCCTTGGACGTTTGTTGAAAAGAAGTGTGGAGCTTGGCATCATTCAGGGTTGGCGATGGGGTGGAGACTTGCCTCCACAATCTCATTTGCAGTTTGTTGATGATACTGCCCTGATGGGGATGGCTACTGTTAGGGAAGCTACTAACTTGAGGCAGGTGTTGGACATATATCTTGTTGCTTCAAGACAATTGATTAATGAGGAGAAGTCTTCCATATTCTTCTTCAATACGTCGACCCCCATACAGAGAATAATTGCTAATATCTTGAGGTTTCAGATAGGGGTTCTCCCTTTGACGTATCTGGGTTTCCCAATTTCTGTTCGCCATCTTCCCAAGGGTTCTTGGTAGAATATTATTGATAAGATCCATGCAAAAGTTAATCATTTGACCCACATATGGTTATCTTTTGTGGGGTGGGTTCGGCTTCTCAAGTCGGTGGTGCAGGCTCTCCCTACCTACAAATGTATGCTTCATGTGGCTCTGATGGGTTTTATGAGGGAGTTGGATTATCTTGAAAGGCAGTTCTTATGGGCGGGAATTTTTTCATCCTCCAAGTGGAGCCTGGTCAGGTGGGATGTTGTGTGCAGCCCAAAGCAATTTGGTGGTCTTGGTCTTCGACAGTCTGCGTTATCCGAAGTGGCTGTGGCTGCTAAGCTATTTTCGAGATGGTGTGTGGAATAGGATCAGCCTTGGGCTAGGATATTATCTCATAAGTATTTCCTAGGGATTCCACGGCAGGATCTCCCTCATTACCCTCTTGAGGGGAAAGGTTTAGTGATTTGGAATACTCTTCAGAAGGGTGCAAAGCTTATCAGGGAAGGTTTATTTTGGATTTGTAGACGGGGAACTGAAGCTCTCTTCTGGTCGGATTCTTGGGATGGATTCCCTCCACTTACTTCTTAGTTCCCCAACCTACTTCCTTTGTGCCAAAGATTTCTCAAGGCTTGCTGGGCTAGGGTGAGCGACTTCAAGTCTGTTGCTTCTTTTGGTCAGTTGGAGGTAGCTCATTGGAAGGATTCCACAATGTGGCTAGATTTGGAACTTGTGGAAGAAAGTGCTGAGCTTCACAAGATTCTTCATAGTAGGAGTTGTAGTTCTCTTCTGGAAGAGGATATTCTTGCTTGGACCCATAATTCTAAGGGGGTTTACTCTGTTGCTTCTGGTTATTAGGTGTTATTGGCTCAGAAGCTAACTGGGGTAGGGGTTCATTAGTGGAAAAGGGTGTGGAATAAACTCTTGTGGCCAAAATGCAACTGCTTTGTTTGGACTTTGGCTTGGAATAGGTGCTTGACCTAGGATAACATTCGTAAACGGGGATTTCAAGGACCTTCAATTTGTGTTTTGTGTGGGGGAGCGGAAGAGGATTCTTCGCATTTGTTCTTCTGGTGCCCCTTTGTTGTGCAACTTTGGCATTGGTGGTGGGAGGTGTGGAAGCTTCCTTGTATTCATGTGTGCTCTTTGGTTGAATTCTGGGATAGTATGGGAAGACCTCCTTCTATGGCTTCCTTTTTTCAGGAAGTTTGGTTTGTGGGCCCTACCTTTCTGCTTTGGTAGATTTGGCTGGAGGAGAACCGCCAAATTTTTCATGATCAGAAGTTGGTGGGTTGACAAGTTTGGATGCGTATGCTAGGAATGGTGCAGGAGTCAGTTTTAGCTAAATGTGATGTGGTTTTCCCCTTGGAGAGAGGTGATGCTGAGTTGGTGGCCAGACTAGGTCTTCAAGAAATTCATTCATCTTTTGTCAGTTCCAGGAACTGTAGGCATGGGAAAAAGAGGGTTCAACGGGTTGGAAGGTGGTTACGTCCTCCCAATGGATTTTTAAAGATCAATACTAATGGTTCTTCTAGGGGAAATCCTGGGCCTGCTGGAATTGGTGGGGTTGGCAGGGACTCAGCTGGGTCGGTGATTTTTCTGTTCTCTATACATGAGGGGGTGAAGACTGTTAACTTCATGGAGGGTCTAGAAATTCTTCATGCTATTGAGAGGGCCCTTGCTTTGGGATGGAGAAAGGTTATATGTGAAGCTGATTCACAGATTTTGATTAATCTCTTGAATGAGCAAAAGATATCTGATATAAATTGGCAGTTGGCTTCAGTGGTTCAGCGGATTCTTCAAGTTAGTTCTCGGATGGAGGAGGCATCCTTTGTTCACATCCTGAGGGAGTGAAATCGTGCTGCCGACTGCTTGTCCAAATGGGCCTCTGAGCATGATAGTGGTTGGAAGGTTGAGGATTGGGATCAGGTTAACCCTGAGCTGCATCTGGATTTAGACTGGTTCTTGGAGGAGGATAGGAGGATATATGGGGATAGTTGATGTTGTTTTATGTTGTGGGGTTTTCGCCTTGTTTTCTAGGGCTGGTTCCCTTGGTTATTATTGTAATGCTCTTTTCTGATTTCTAATAAAGTTTTTACCCCTTTGTTCTCAAAAAAAAATAATTATTGGATTATAATAGTTAATTATTAAAAGACCAAAGACAAAAATTAATATAATTTAATATATTATGTTTTTAACATAAATTATATTTATTAAATTAAATATTAATTAGAATAATTCAATAAAATCTATTAAGTTAAATAAAAAATTTAATATTTGTATTTATTAAATGATTTAATATATTGTTTATTGCTATATGTGAGGGTTGACTATTAATTAGTTATTACCTTTCTTATGCCCCTTTAACCTTATGAGCTCCAACCCATGTGGGACAACTAGATTTATATGTCCCTTTATGATCAAATTCAATCTAGTCATAATTACATATTTATTCATCATCTCTCTCCTCCCCCTTTCTTGATTAATGATAGTAAAATTGAACTTGTCGTTTTCTTCATTTTTTACTTTTGTGATAGATGCTACTCATTATACATTTTCCATCTAATTTACAAATTCTCATAAAACACACATTCCAAAACTGATGACATTCAATATGGTCCATTACTTTATATTCAACCAAATATCCTTTCATATATGAATATTTACTTTACATGCATGAAAGAGTAAGATTATTTATGGATTACATTGTGAATTTTTTTTGCATGTCAACATTTGAGATCACACTATGTGATCCATGATTAAGATGAAAATGATGCATTGGTTAAAATGGTAATGTAGTAACTAGTATGATTAAAACATTGGTGTTATTTTTTTTACATAGAATAATCTAAAAGTAGTCTTACTTTTTTTATCATTCACTATGGAGATTCACATGTTTCTTATTTTTACATGCATATTTGTTAGTGTTATATAATTTGAGATACATGGTCGTTCTCATATCCACATGCACTTGCAAGTAGGTACAAAATGTAAGGGTGAAATTTGCATAACTATACTAATTTTTATATAGTTATATGCCCATTTTGAGAGAATACCTTAATACAATTACATGTCAAAAAATGGTGTACTCTTATTGAAAGTTGGGATCATTATCTTGAGCCATACTCACCCATTTACACACATTCCAACATCCCTCATCCACATCTTATTTGTATCTATACACATTTTCAAACATTGTTGCTTTATTGTGCCTATTGTTGCACTCATATCCATAAATTTATTATCCAATGTGATTCTAGTATTCTTTGGTCCTAGGTAAATCATGTAGGTGTGTGATTTATGCCACACTTATGGATCTAAATTTATTTTTTTTCAAATAATAAAATTCAAATTTTGACTAACATGCATCATCTTCTTGCCTAGAGCCAACCAAACACACATTTTTATAAAATATTGCTATGTCCCTACATTTAAAGGTATTTAATTACATTCATTTATGATCATCAAACATTAAGGAAAAATCATTTTTATTTATGAAGCATACTAGGAACACTTCTATTGGCCCATTAAAAAAAATTATAATCTACCTATTCATTCTATATGCATCTGCATGTTTGACGATTGTTATTCTTGATCATTCACATGATTGTAAAACCAATATTTTATGGAGGTTGACTTGAGAGATTTGTACTCTAGTGATCTAACAGCCCTCTAAAAGTATTATTAAATACCACTAGCACTCATAATAAAGCAAACATTAGCAAACCAAACAAATCAAAGAGTAGAATTTCATAGCTAATAGGATCAATATCCACAAGTTATAAGACATATTGATGGATGCAAAAATGATATAAAGACATAGATTTGACTTGCGTAGAAGAGGAATATATGGTACTCCCAAGAGGATCTATTTGTGATCCCAACACATTTATTTCAATCCAATATTAGACTTTATATTTTCCAAAGCAAGAGCTAAATATCTTTTTCCCTTTGCATTACTTTTTTGAAAATAGTATTTAATATTTTACTATTCTTAACATCTATATTTTATTATCTAAATTAGTTTGTGTGTAAATTACATATATTATTTAATTAGTTTAAATAACAAAGACAAAGGTTTATTTGTCTTTATTATTCTATGTAATCAAAACATTACATCATTTATTTGTATGCAATAATATTTTCTTAATGTTTTATTTGTAGATTGTATGCTTTTAATTATATTTGTGATTAGAGATTTATAAGATTTAAAAGACAACATTTGTGCAAGTTATATAAGAGATTCTTAATAAATAAATAAATATTTTATGTAGTATAATTGTTCATCTCTTAAATGTTTTAATTATTTATTAAATTATTTTATCAAGATTACATCTTTGTATTGAAAATCGTAAGAACATCAAGTTATACAATGAGATCAAGGAGCAGCAAGCTCCACCCCCCCACAGATAATAGCAGGATCAAGCCCCTCCCATTACAAATACAACCTATGGCTGTTTACATAATCATTACATACCTTCTAGACTGCTGCAGCAAAGGGTCCAAGTGGCTGCCAACAAAAGTCACTATGCTGAAGGAAGAGCCTCGATTTGATTTACAGTAGAAGATACCAACCAGTCCAACACTGAGATAGCAATTTTACTGCCCAAAATGCAATACTAGCCTCATGACCTACAACAAAAAGGAACCTCTGTCTGTCCAAGAGCTCCCAACTACCCTGCCAAAAAGATCCAAGTCCACACAAAAATATAACAACTTCATGTCCTTAGTTTGTTGTATCCTCACCGCCTGTTGGATCCTTCATACCCAAAAGAACGTTTGTTGCTTCAATTTCTTCTAATTGTGCCTCTCTAGCAACCTTTTTGTTGAACTCTTTTTGAAAGATCTCCAACGCTATGAGAAAGATATATGTGTTGGGCTGCCCTAGTTGCCAAGTATGCCCAGCTTTGGCCTCCCTCATGGTGGGTTGAATGCTGCCATCGTCCAAGAAATTGAGAAATTTGAGCTTGGTTGCCTTCATAGCCAATGTGACCTGCACAACAATTTTGTGGATGATGAGTCCTCGTGAGGACTCAGTAAGTACCCTCATGTCCCCATTAAATCTTTCATTATTCCTTGAATTCCAAATGTGCCATAGAATTTCTGTTGAGAGACAAGACCAAAATATAGTTTGTTCCTTGCCAAATTTACTGCTGTCGAATAGAATAGTTCTATCCATTCTAAGAGTGCCATTATTGCTCCAAACATTTAGCTGGTTACAAAAAAAATTCCAAACTTCTTTTGCATATATACATTCAAAGAAAATATGAGAGATTGATTCTGGAACTCTACACATTCTGCAAATTTCTATTTCATTAGTATTGTTTTTGTATGGTAACCTATGGAAGATCAAAAGCCACCTGAAACATGCCTTCCTCGGCACAATTATTTTAACCCAGTTATTAGATAGAATTTTGGACCATTCAGTGTTATGCAGGTTCTTATTCCACTTGCTATTTAGGTAGTCATATGTTTCCTGCTGTTTGGCAAGGGTATTATAGATAGTTTTAGCATTGAGGCTCCCAATGTTGGAGCCATTAGTCCAAAGGAACTCTTGGAATTGTTTAACATTGTCTTTAGTGTTAACCGGCCATTCCAAACCTTTGCATGCTTTTCTCAAGACTGTATATGTCCTCCATTGGGTGGCTGGTAAGTGAAACTTAGTGCTCAGCCGGTCCCAACCTATTAGGTGGCCCTTGTTCAAGATGTCAGAAAAGTGCTTAATACCCTTGCAATTCCAGGCCTTCACTGAGCACCCCTGCAGGAGGGCCAGGGGTTTCCCATTATGGTCAAGATTCCACCAGATAGACCTATGAGTATAAACCAGCTTGCCCTGTATGGCCTGAGCATTACAAATGTGCCCTTTTACCACTTCCCACGCTTTCCAAATGCTCCTGAAAACCACTGAACCTTCTGGGGTTATAGGGAGGGGACAACTGAGGAGGTCACTGAGGGGGAGGTTCCTCCAACTTTTTCCGATCTTCGGGGTTGCCCTTTGAACATTGCTCCTGACTAAGACTTTCCACGGCTCGTTACCATCTAAAGCCTTGAAGATCCACTTAGCAGCTAGTGCAATGCCCTGGATCTTCAGGTCCTTAAGACCCAGCCCACCTTCAAATTTGCTTACACAGCACCAGCTCCACTTTACAGCATGTCTCTTTCTACCCCCTTTTCCATCTGACCAGAGGAATCCCCAGATTCTCTTTTGAATCTGATCTACCTGGTAGCTGCAAAAAAGCCACATCGAGGCAAAATACAAACTATAAGAGGAGAGGATCTTTTGGCAGACTTGTATTCTTCCTGCCAAGGTAAGATAATTCTTGTTCCATTTCTCCAACTTCCTCTCAATTTTGCTTTTAATCCATTCCCACATTTCCTTAAGGTTCGGACTCACTGCAAAAGGGATTCCCAAATATCTCACCTGTTTGCATGGGCCTCCCCATTGTATACCAAATTTGTCAATCCAATCTGGGGGCCTATCATGCCAACCTAGGAAGATTGATTTAGAGAGAGAGATTTTTGCCTGAAGCATTGCAAAATATGTTCAGTTTGTTCATCAAATTGGAGATATTCTCTTCTTCCAGCAAGGGGAAAAGAGTTGTGTCATCTGCAAACTGGACATTCAATAGTTCATCATTGTTTGGCAGTACTATGCCTCTTACCTTTGGGGAACTCATATCGGTCCTGAGAACATAGTATAGTACTTTTGATGCAATCACAAATAGTGCTAGGGCCAGTGGACATCCTTGCCTGATTGATCTTTCAAGAGAAAACTCTTCTGTAAGGGAGCCATTTACATCAACCTGAGAAACTGCATCTTTGAACAAAGTGACTACCATGCAACAAAAATTATGTGGGAACCCAAAAGCTTCAAGACTGAGCCTTATAAATGACCATTCAATCTTGTCATACACTTTCTCAAAATCCAACAATAAGATAGCAACTTCTTGCTTAGTGTTTTTGGCCCATTCTAGAGCTTCCCAGCTCGTAAGGAGGTTTTCCAAGATATATTTGCCTTTGATGAAGCCTGTTTGAGTTGTACTGATGAGTTTAGGCAGAACATTAGTTAGTCTCCTTGCCAAATTTTTTGCCAAAATCTTGTATGAGACATTTAGCAGTGTTATGGGTCTCCAGTTCTTCACTTGGGTCTTGTCCCCATCCTTTGGGAACAACTTGATAATACCTTTGTTGATGTCCCTCCCCAGAGAGCCCATCTCCAGCGCCTCCTTGTAGACACAGAAGAGGTCCTCCACTATCCACTCCTTGAAGGATTTATAGAATTCTGCCGGAAGACCGTTAGCACCTGGGGTTTTATCATTCTGCATGGAATCAATTGCTTTTAGAATTTCCTCTTTGGACACTTCTTGGCCCAGCTTTTCCACCTCTTGCTCTTCTAATTTCCTTGGGATTATATCATTGATTAGCCTCCTTGCACTGGCCCTGCCACTTCCACCTTCCTCATAGGAGAAAAGGTTTTTGTAGAAGAGGAAAAACTGGTTCTTAATTACCTCTTGATCCCCAGAAGCTCCCTCACCTACCTAAAGCTGTTCTATGTGCTCCTTAATTTTTTTTCTCTTAGCAGATTAAAAAAGAACTTTGAGCCTTTATCACCGTTTGCCAACCAATTAGTCCTGGATCTAACCTTCAGCCCCTGAATTTTGCTGTTTTGCAGCCTTCTTAGCGAGTCCTTGGCTAAGGACATCTTGCTGGCTAGGTTCTCATTCTCGGGTCTTTTTGGAGCCCTGCTTCTGCTTGTAGCAAGATTTTCTTGCAGAATACCCTCCAACTTCCTGCTGTCCATTGCTTTCTTTCTACCAACAATCTGAAAAAGAGTTTTCCACCCCTTGACATTCAAATTCCATCTTTCTATGGCACTTTTTCTCTTGTGTAGGCCATTGTTTAATATTCTAAGTGTTTTGATGGCATCACAACAGTCTTTATCTTGCAGCAGTTTGGTGTTGAGGAAAAATCCCCCATCCTTTCTCCTCACAACCCCTGGTCCCTTGCTGAAGGATATCCTTATTTTTATGGGGTGATGATCAGATAGGGTGAAGGGGTGAACCTCCACTTTGCACCCATCTCTAAGAGGCTCAGGGATGAAGAAATCTCTGTTCAAATAGAATCTATCCAACCTGGAATATATCCTTCTGCTGCCCTTCTGGGCATTACACGAGGTATACCATATGCTGGGGAAGTCCTTCTTCTGTCCCTCTAGTGGGTCTATCAATCTTAGTTTATTCTTCATTTTTAGCCAGAAGTATTTCTCGTTGCCCTTCCAATCCATATCAACTCCACCAAGTTTGTCCTCTTGTCTTTCAATCATGTTAAAGTCCCCCCCGAGAATCCAAGGGAGGCTGTCAAGCTCACTTAACCATTTCCAGACATTACTCCTTTCACTGTATTCATTGGGGGCATAGACTGAGCAGATGCCAAACGAGAGGTCTCCTTTTCTCAATATTACCCAAACAACACGATTGCAAGGTGAGACCCCTTGCCTGACCACATATTGTCCCCAATCCCTGGAGAGGATGAAGGATTACATCTTTACTAAAAAAGAGTTTAATATAACGATTTAATTAAAAAAAAAAAACTTTTAGAAGTACTTTTTTTTTTTATACAACAGGGTGTCCCCGCCCATATCTTGGGTACCTGGGGTGAGCTAGGGTGAGACGAAGCCCCTAGCGTGAGATCCACCCGTCCGCAAGAAGTCCCACCTCTTAAACCTGGGAGCGGAGTTGAACCCAAGACCAATAGGGATTTAGAAGTACATTCTTACTATATTCTTTGAAAAAGATGGTGAGGTGTTATCTATGACATATAAATTATTTCAAAATTAATAAAAAATAACATAGAAATGGAATCTAACAATAAGAAATATTATGAAATTTAAAAAATAGTAATAATAAAAAGATCTAAAACTAAAAAGGAATATTAGAAATAAAAGTTTTTTATATAAAATAGGGCCACCTTTAACGTAAAAGATTGACACGTTACTATTTAAATTCTTTGAATTATATCTTTTAAAGAGTTATTCAACAAATAATAACTAAAAATCTGGTCCAACTAATGAACACCAAAATGCATGAAATTTAAGACGTTTACTAAAATCTTGTTCGACCAAACATCAAGTATTTTTTTTTTTTTTTAATTACTCAAGAAAGAAAAACTTGATACCATCCATTTACGTAGCTTTCAATTATATCACAGAAATAAAATCACAGTTGACAGCTTCCAAATTGTGTAGGAACTCTGAAAACAAGGTTTAAGTGCCGAAACGACCAAAATCTTAACTTTCAACTTATAAATAAAGTCCGTGCAGGAAACTCCAGCCAATGAAGCTGAAACGATTGACCAAAGCATGCCTCCTTAAAGAGAATTGAAAAGAAATAAAGGTAGTCAAATTGTTAAGTTATAAGTGTTATAGAATTAGTAAGAAGGGGTGGCGGGTCATAGATAGTTAATGAGATTTCTCTAGTTATTTGGGAGGTCCTAGTTATAAAGAAAATAATGTTTTTTTTAATTTTTTTTTCTATAGATTAAGGGGCATCTCTCATTAAAGAAATAGTCAAATCTAGTTGATTAATCTTATTACTACTAGATAAATTAGATACACCATTGTCATGAGGTTGAGAAGTGGCGAAGTGAACATACATCTAGGTCATCTATGTCCTCAATGCTAAGTAGATTTATGGGATATAGGTGAATTGTGTCTAGTATGATCATTGGGAGTGTGGCCATGTTTGCATCCTCAAGGATAGGAAGGATCCTTACTAAAGAGAGAAGGTGGCACACACACAATAGTAGTGGGCACATTAGCCCAATGTTTAATAAGAGTGTTGAAGAATATTATAACAAACCATTGATTTAGTATACAAGGAGAAATTTGAATTAACAAAATCTCCTAAAATTAAAGTTGATTTTCTATGTTTCAAAATACTGAGCATAATCTCCACACTCTCAATGCATGCCAAATTTATGTGAATTTAGTCAACATTTATGACTAGTCACTTAGAAGAAGCATGTGCCCAGAAAAGAGTTTAGGTCTTAAAGGCTTAAAAATTTATGTATCTAAGTCTATCTTACTTGCGCCCATGGACACAATCAAAATAGGTGCTTGAGTGTTTCCATATGTCCACAAAAAGGACAAGGATTGCAAACACCTAGGTGGATCAAACAAGATCCAATGAGTAGACCTTGGTAAATAATACACTAAGCAAATAAGCAATCTTGGGCTGCAAAATGGTTGTCCAAAACGTATGAAGTCTTCATTGCCATAAATTGGTCATGAATTACAAACTCCATTTGTCATTGAGCTTTTGATCGTAGGCAAATGTGAAAATCCATGCATAGCCTTTATAAGGCATGTAATCATAGAAATGAGGATTTGGATACCATTTCTAACCCTTCACTAGGATCTACTACATCTAACTCCAATTTTTTGAAGTATTTTGAAAGAAGTTGACTCAATAATAGTCTGGAAGGACTCAAAATCTTAGTTGGAAATCCTAAAAATGACCTTAGCTTCAAGCCAAGATAACCATTTACTAGTGGTTCTTGAAAAGAGGTTTGAAATGAATCAATCCCTCTATGGAAAAACTTGAGAACATGGGGCACTAAATTTTGATCATGGTAAGTAATCATAGGAGACCACAAAAGATAGTGTAGGCTGATAGAAATCCCAATTCTATAGAAATTCCCATTATATGGAAAATGAATTTATCTTTTGATTTTTTACAATGAAGTCTACACGTAGATAAAAGTGCAACTTAGTATTTTCAAATTATTAGATATGTATTCATAGAATTCATGTTTTGAGATTTGTTTATTGAGTATTTGAATTATGTTATTTATATAAAGTTTATAAAATCATCAAAGCCACCTATGCATATACTTCAAGATCCAACTCTCATTCATATGTACATCACATACTTCATCCATTTGAAGCTCTTGGATGCAATCATTATCACTATCGGCTTAGTTACCCCCCATCACTTGTGTAGCCTGTGATTTCCAAATCTCATTCTCCTCCATTCATTGGATTTTCCTCTATTTTCTCAATATTTCTTAGATTGTATACTCTCCTGGCACAAAAAAATATTCTTTCTCTTATTTTAGACTCATTTAGTATCTATAATTTCATCACATCATCACTTTCAATACTATAATCAGTACTCTCCATAGCAATCCCCCCCTCTAGGTTTGAATCTTCATCAATTTTTTCTTTAGGTAATCTTCTTGGTGAGTATAAACCCATTTAATTTCTCATTTACATCTAAGTCTACTACTACATGTTTATCATCCACTTATCATGTTCTCTAAACTCAATAAAAAAGGATGCTTCCACAATTTTCTTATTTTTTATCTCCTCTTCTCACATATGATTTTGTGTTGACCTCCTTACATATACTCTAGTACTTGGTAAGTTGTTAAATATCTTCCAAGATGTTTTTTTTCTATGTAAGGTTGGTTATTTCTTTCAACAATACAATTTTTTTTAGATAAGCATGATTTTTAGTAGTCTACTCTCTTTTTCTTCCTTGATAAATATTTTTGCCTTATCTACAACATGATCATGGCCTTGTTTTGTGGGGAATTCCTCTACATCATCCTCTTTTGAATCCTCCATAACTAGTTTCCCCTTTGTGGTATCTATTCCTCCTCTAGTAATTACAACCACTCTAGTTTTCTTCTTATATTTTTTTATATATCTTTTCCTCAAATACTATTTTCACTCCAAATATTCCTTCTCTAGTTGTTTCTCCTTTTTAAAATAATTTTCTCATGTTTTCTCATCTTTTACATGTATTGTTCGACATATTTCAACATTCAAGAGGTTTTCTTTTGGTATTCTCACTATAAAAGTTCCCCTATCTTATCATTTGGACGAAATAATTGTTTTATTTTAATAAGTTCCTCTTTGTTCTTATAATAATGTGTTTCCCTTGGACAATTGGAAGAGTTGTGTATCGAATCACTACAAAATATACTTTTATTTTTTTTACTTCATTCATTCATTGGCATAATTCCTAATACTTCACCACACTTATAACATGTTATATCTTATCTTCTCCTTTGATCTCATTCTCTTCTTCTATCACATCCTCCTCTGACGTCATTGCGGTAACTTATATTGTTGTAATCATTGCTATAGCTAATGAATGGTCTATCATCTAAAATTTGGGGTGTAATTTGTATTTGATTTATTATGCATGATTTATTCCTCTATTATCATTTTTATACCCATTATCCTACATATGATAGGATATTTTTTTCAAACCATTAAATCTTTCTATCCCTCTATGGAGAGACTCATTCTCCTCACCCTTATGACTACACTAGGGTTAATACTCATAATCATATCTCATTTATAATAGTAGTGAGGGAAAATCATCCATCTAATACTCATCCCAATCTCCATAAATTCCATATAAAACACATTTTAACCTCCTTGAAGGTTCCACAAAATTTGTTCTCATCATTTTAGATCTTCATTTTGTTGAACACACAAAACACTAAGAGGGGGGGTGAATCAATATTCTACTAAACCATTTGATTGCTAACCATCCAATTAATAAAACATATCTAGCTACAACTGTAAGTAAAAACATGGAAGTGAAGATAACATCAGACAACTCATAGACACTGGAATTTTTACGTGGAAAACCCAAAATGAGAAAAACCATAGTGAGGATTAACTCACAATATATTAAATAATTGGTTATAAAATATTACAGGGCACACTGTCCTTGAAAAGCTCACAGTCATCTGGAGTACAAAAGATATGGCTTACAGCCATAGTACAAAAATATATGGCTATTGCTATGAATATGAACTGAATGGAATTCACCTTCTAAGTGTTGAGTACAATTTCAATTAAGCTTTGGAAGATAGAAAATAGTGCACTGGATTGCAAGTATATAGTAACTATAAATAACTACCAATGATTCCATACCATATCACTTTTTCGCACATCTCACATAATCAATTCTTATCATCTCTATCTCTATATATCTACATGTACATCTATATGTATATATATCTACTCAATACAAGGATGTTCCATATATACACGGTTACATCAATTAGGCCGGCCTAAACGGATGTAAGAAAACTTAACTCAAAATATCTTGTCGGCTTCAAAATAAAAACTTCTTTGGTGCTCTAAAAAAAATATGCAAGACATGATTTAGATTGGTCTAAACCTAAAAAGGAACACTTTAAACCTTCATGAAGCATACACCACATGTTCAAGTCAGCCAAAAGAAGATCATACCAAAAATTGTAAGCCAAATATCAGACAATTATAACTTTCAACTTATTTGACTTGGATTGCTGAATTCCTTACCAAAGTTGCATCTAAGACCCTTGAATGACATATCAAAAATATACGAGCCGATATTCTACTCAGAGTGATTCTAGACTAGATTATTGGATCAATGTAGCACAAATAGAGTTTACTAGATGGGTAGATAATCAGCCACCAAACAATACTGGCATCAATGACAATAAACCAGAGGTCTCCTTCTTTGTTCTCCCAACAATCTCCCCCTTTGTCATTGATGGCAACATGTGCCAAAATTGTGCAACATCAATTCATTCAACTCCCCCTTTCAAATATACAAAAACACAAAACTATTTCTTTTTAAAACCAAAACATTATTTACATTGAACCTTCTTCCACATAGAACCTTCTCCCCCTTTGACATCAAGGACAAAGGGAAAGGAAAAATTAGACAAAAATAATCAAGAGCTAGGGGCACCTTGTAATTCCTTGAGAATTTCTTCCCAAGCAGGTTTTCCATCATCCCAAATCCCTTTTGCTCTGGTAAGAGATTTATGTAGTGATTTCAGTTCCACTAAACATTCTTCTCCTTCTTCCAGAGTGGATGGAATGATGTTCATCTTCTCCAATTTTTCTGCATCTACCAAGGCACTAGATATGGAAATATATTTGGACATTACCAGATCTCCAAGTTGTCCAAAGTGCCTTATTGCATCTTCTTTTTGCCTCTGTAGAATGAAAAAATTGTTCTAAAGGTTCGCAATAGAATTCCAACCAATGTAGTTTCTATCATCTACAACCTTGTAGTCTTTGAAGGCATCATCAAGTTGATACTCTATTGATTCCATTAAGTCCTTAATACCTCGAGTGGCATTAGTCCATCACATGCAGTAAACAAATAATAACTGAGCTTCCCCATCACAATCCTTCACCTCTTTCAAACTTTGCAATGCTCTATCATGCACAATTGTACACTTATCTTGTAGAATCAGTAACATTTTCTCTAGAATAATTGACTTTGCCTCTTTCACAGTTTGTACCTTAATATTAGAGGTATATTCCTTGATAGAATCAACTACACCGAGGGATGTCTCCTGTAAAGCTCTAATAGCTTCATTTATCAATTCATTTCCTTTCTAATAAGCTTCAACAGTTTCTTGTGTAATAGAGTTGAGAAAATTACCAAAAATCTTTATTTTCTCACTTGGTGCAATCTTAGTCAAACCTACATAGCTCAGATGTGATGGCAACTTAATTAACTAAAGTGGCAGCACAGGCTGAAGTCTTTTTTTCCTTGTTAGTATACCTTTGAGAGTGCTTCTGGATGATTCTCTAGTTGGCTTTGATAGCTCAGTAGCCTTGGGGTTTTCTTCTTCACTTCTTTTAGCCTGAATGGCTTTCTTGTCTTCCTCTTCCTTCTTTTCTTTTTCTTTTTCTTCTTTGGAGGATTTTCTAGAAGATTTATCTTTATTTTCTTTCTACTTCTTATCTTCATCATCCTTATCATCACTATTTTTTTTATCCTTCCTCCCTTCATCTTTATCTTTATTTTTCTCACCATTATTTCTAGTAGATTCATGATGTTCTTCAGGCTCATTACTGGTATCATATTTATGTTGATCTCTAGTCTGGTTGTCGGTGGTCTCCTCTGTATCATTTGGGGGGGGCAGGTGTCTCTGAAACATCATGTATTTCACCAACACTTTTCAAAATTGGATGATCCATTTCCTCTGTAATATTAACATGCTCCTATTCTTGGGTTGTATGGGATGAAGAACTGGTTCTTGTCCCATAATTCTTTGCCAAATTTGTGATTGTGTCTAGAGTTTCTTGTCTTAATTTTTCTATACTATCTTTCTCCTTATTCATAAGCATATTGACTCTCTGTTTGACTCTAAATAATGTAGAAAATTATTTTAACAAATTAGTAGCCTCTTCCTTAGATAAGGAGGAAACATAAGATTCAAGACATCAATTTTCATCTTGTCATCAACATTTATAGCTTCTTTCCTTCTTTGCACTAATTCTTTCCAAACATTGTTAGTCACTTTGTTCTGGATAGTTTCCATACTCACATTGAAAATAAGTATATACAAAATGAAAGCATTAATAATGGTTTCCTTATCTTCATTATTGACTTCATCAAAAAACTTATCAATCGACAAAATATTTTCATAGTCTATCATATTATTCACTAAGGTTGCCATACTTAGAGATGGTCAGTCACTTACTGAAAGAGAGCCAGGAATGTCCTCCTTAGGATCTGATGTGCCTTCTTCATTCTTATTCTCATGCACATGTATTTTGAAAGTGTTCTCTTCTTCCTCTATCTCTTGATCTATTGAGATATTGACTCTAGTTTATGCTTCTTCATTGCTAGTAGAAGTACTCCTCCTTTTATTCCTTTTCAATTGTTTCTCTTCTTGCAAGCCAAGATATATTTATTCTTGTATAACATCACTTAGGTTTCTCTTCCTATTTTCCTTTTGCTTTACTCTTCTTCTTCCAAGAGTAACAGATGGTGTAGCAGGGGGTATGTTCTTCCTTTTAGAAGCACGAGTACTAGGTCCAATGGAGGTAGTTACATCGACTAATGTAGGAGTACTGTGTTCTTTCTTCTTTCCTTTCTTTGTTGCAGCAACACTAGAAGTAGGTGTAGTAGCAGAAGATATTCTTCCTGATTTCCTAGGTCCAGAGGACTGTTCAACTGATCTGGTCTTCCTATCATCAAGATCTTCCTTTAATTGATCAATATCATCCTTAGAGAATGAGTTCCCTTGGAAGAATGCCTCAACATTCTTTCTTGTTGTTTTTTCTCTTTATGATGCAGAAGCTTCTAAGTGCACTTCACTAGATTTTTCTTCACATATTCCATGTCGGGGCAGAGAGGGATCCCTTGGACTACTTAACAACATTTCAATGAACCTCTCAAAAATTTGTTCATCAACCTCATATCCCAAAGGTTCTATCTAGAGAGTTTTGAGTTCAACTGCTTCCATGATGCATTCATCAGTGCTTACAAGAAAAGTTGTCCTTTGCATACTTCTTCACTAGGCTTTTGGGAACTCTTTCTCTTTCATGCATATCATTCTAGAAAACTATAGAGAATGTAGTCAATGCATTATTCTATGCTCTGAAATCCCCAAGATTGTGTAAGTGTTCAAATATTTGATGTGCAACTAGCCTATTGCGCTCCCATATAATGTTTTTCCTTCCTAATAACTCCCTCAAAAAGTAGAAAAGTAGACAAACTACCAATGTACCAAACTTAAAAGAGTGTTTCTTTGACTTAATTAGGCTCAAATTCTCCATAAGTTGTTGTCGAAGCAACTCACACAAGTCATAATCTCTCCCATTCACTACCATTTCATATGCAGTATGAATAGCTATAGCAGACACATAATTACCTTGGTTGGTAAAGTATATTTTTTGTCCAATCATAATAGTAGTTGTGAACTAGTGATGTTAACCTACTCTAAAAAGATGCAAAACAACATGCAAAACAAAGGAAAACAACACCGACACCTCAATGATAAGCCTAGTTGAACTCAAAAAAAATAAAGATAAACACAAGTAGATTTTACCTTGTTAGAGTTGATCCTTTGGTTGGCCCTGGATTGTTGATTATGTGTGCTCCTTCGATGGCAAGATGTGATGAAAATGGATGCAAAACGATCTATGCAAGATGAGGATTCAAATGAGCAAAGTGGGTAGTTTGATGGATGTAAGAGATGGCTACAATGGAAGCTTGAAGATGTACAATAATGGAGGATGCAAGAGTTGGAGAGCTTGATTGAATGCTTGAGCTTGAATATTGTGAATGAGAGTGTGTTGTTGAGTGAATGAGAATGCATCATAATAGAATGAAAGAAAAATCCTTCATTTTATGGAGAGATACCCTAGGGAAATAGACGGTTGAGATCTTGCCACCATGGGCAAGATGAAGGGTTGAGATATTTCCACTATGGGCAAGATGGATACAGACACATGAGGTGGAAGATGACATGTGATGGGAAGGTACTTATAAGTACCTTGGAATAAGGATGATGTGACCTCTCAATGATCACATGGGGAAAAGGAGAATCTTGGAAAGATAAAAGTGAATTTAAAATTCACATGATTTGGAGATCTTGTGGATAAGACAAGGTTCCCAAAAAGAGAGGTGGAAAGTACCTTAGATAAGACAAGGTGCCTAAAAAGATAAGTACTTACCCACATGTGACTGATGTGACAATTCAAAGATTCTAGAAGACTTTGGCACATGTGAGTAATGTGACAAGTCAAAGGTTCTAGAACTTGCATGGGGATAAGGAGAGTCTTGGAAGGATAAAAAGAAATTAAAAATTCCCTCGGGGAAGAGAGGAATCTTGGATGAATAAAAAGGAATTAAAAATTCCTTGGGGGATGGGGAGAGGAATCTTGGATGAATAAAAAGGAATTAAAAATTCCTTGGGGGATGGGGAGAGTTAACCAAGATACTGATTAGGCTTAACTGATCAGTAATTAGATGATAATTAGTAGTTAAGGAAGATTAGAGGCCAACTTGCAAAAGTTGGAGGATGCGACACATCCTAATCAAGGATTAGGCATGTGCACATCCGTAATGAAGAGATTAGGAGGTTGATTAGGATTAAGCCAAAGGTGATGGAGGATGTGACATGTGAGGAATTAAATAAATTATTTATTTAATTCTTTTGAGTAAAAGGGGGATAAAGGATAAGGTATTTAATTATTTAACTAAACACCTGAGGATTTAGAAAAATTTAAGGATATTAATTAAATAATAGTGATATTACTTAATTAATGCAGATAAGGGGATATTTAGATGAAAAGGGAAAAATTACGACAAATGCAAGTGTACAAATTTAGGTTTCTACAACAGCATATCTCACGGTTGGGTTTGTGATGGGTTTAGTAGTCAGAGCTCTCCCATCATATGTGGCTCTGGTCAGTTTCATAACCACATCATTTTTCATGGATTTCAGCATTGGTAAGGGTCTAATGGCATAGAGACCAATTGCGACTTGAATTACTTCCTTTCTGATCAACCCAGCTACACTTGTCCACACAAACTTATCATGTATCCTACTAAGTGCCATCCTAACAAATTTAGAATCCATCTCATTTGAAAAGTTAGGGAACCAATTCCAAACATCCAGCTTTTTCTTCACTAGGTTTTCATATTTAGGTTTTACAGAGTGATTATCTCCTATCAATTCTTCCATCTAGAGATCCCTAAGTTCTTAGTGGTTAAATTCTTCTAAATTTCCATGAATGTAAGTTCTAGTGTCTTTAGTGGGTAGGGGATTAATTTAAATGTGTGAGAACGTACCTATGGGATCCATTTCATAGAATTTCAAGGAATACCTTCTAAATTTAGGTCAAGGTCTCTCAAAAACTTCCACAATAGTGGTAGTGGCCATTTATTTTCCTCAAACTACTTGCATATGCTTATGTAAATTTGCTTCAACTAAGACCCACAAAGTTTAGATAATCAATAAATACCTTTTCAAGCTTTGAAAACTAGGGTTTGATGCCAACTTCTCTAAATTACTTTCAAATCTCTTCAACTCGCTCTGCTTCTGCCCAATTGTGCAAATGTGAATTAAATCAACTTAGTTTCTCCCTTTATGACTTATGGATTTTTCCCTAATTTTTCATTAAATGTATTCCAACTTCAAAATCTAATAAACACTTTATAAAATACACTATAAACCCTAAAATACTCCGCAATTCTCTAGTTTTACATATTTTTTGTTGGAACCTTCTTCAACATCTTTAGAATGATACCTTACATCACATATCCTCATGTCACTACTTGACACCTCTTATTTCAGGGATTTGTTAGATTTCTCTGGTATTGTTCCCCCTAAAACCATTGTTGGGTTTAGTTTTTAGAAGTATCTACACCAGATGTAGATGCAGATGCATTTGATTCATCCTTATTCTTAGGTTCTTCCTTTTTCTTCCAGATTTTCTCCATTTCCTTTTTAACCTCAGTGGGATTAATTTTATTCATAGTTTTATTCCTTTGGTCTGGACTAGCTTTCTTCTAATTTTTGCTTTTACAGAATTTTGAAATGTGTCTCGGTATATTACAGATGTAACACACAACATGTTTCTGACCAAACTAATTTGCATTTAACCTTGATATGCATTGAATAGCTTTATGTCCAAACATATTGCATGTATAAAAGTAACCTTGAAAAGACTGAATCATTCTACTAGTATTGAATCTATTCATCATTATCTGACTTCTCCACTCAGCAGCTTTATGTCTAAACTTATTACAAGCAAAAAATTTTCCAGAAAAGAATCCAACATTTTGATTCATTCTACTTCTACATTTTGTTTCCCTATGACAAAATTTATTGCATGAAAAACAAATGCCATTAAAAGATGGGTACCTTTGAGCATTAGGTTGTCTAATAGGAATCCTTTCGATATTGCTTCTGTGGTTCTTGATCTTCCTTCCAATGCTTTGAGTCTTCCTCTGATTTCCCACTTTGTTAGGAGTCTAATTTGCCTTTGAGCTTTGTCCTTCTTCAAGTCCCAAACCACTTTTATCCTTAGAGGGTTTCTGAAAAGCAATCAATTCATCAAGCATTGTGGTTCTTGCTTTGAATTCATCCTCATGAGCTTTTTCCTTTACCAATTCAGATCTTAGTGTTACCCCTTCTTGTTCAAGCTTTGTGCATTTATCAAATTTTCTTTGGATTATGGCTTTCTAATATTCTCCAATTCTTTTCTTTTCTTCCACTTGTAGCTTTAGTTTGGTGATTTCCTCATTTTCCTTTTCCAACTGATCACTGAATTCTCTATGCCTTTCTTTGAATTTCTTGATTTGTTCTCTTAATTTTCTAATGCATTCATTTGCTTCCTTTTCCTTTAGAGATTCTTTCTCATTTTCACTTTTGTCTAGATCTTCAAGAGTAGCATTGAGTTCTCCAGATGTTGTAATCTCTTCCAGAGGAACATGATACATTTTGTTAGCCATGTGTTCAAACTTCAAGATCTTCCTTAAGCTATTAAGCTTCTCAAAAGGAACCAAGCTTTGATACCAATTGTTGAACATAGAATACTGAGAGGGGGGAGGGTGAATCAACATTCTACTTAACCATTTGATTGCTAACCATCCAATTATTAAAACATATCTAGCTGCAATTGTAAGTAAAAATATGGAAGTGAACATAACATCACACAAATCATAGACACTGGGATTTTTACGTGGAAAAACCAAAATGGGAAAAACCACGGTGAGGATTAACTCACAATATATTATAACCAGTTATAAAATATTATAGGGCACACTGCCAGGACACATTATCCTTAAAAGGCTCATAGGCGGAGTACAAAAGATATGGCTTACCACCAGAGTACAAAAAGATAAGGCTCACTGCCAAGAATATGAATTGAATGCAATGCACCTTCTAAGTGTTGAGTACAGTTCCAATTAAGCTCTAGAAGATAGAAAATCTTGCACCAAATTGTAGGTATATAGTAACTATCAACAACTGCCAATGACTCCATACCATATCACTTTGTCGCACATCTCACATAATCAATTCTTATCATCTCTATCTCTATATATCTACATGTACATCTATATGTATATATATATATCTATTCAATACAAGGATGTTTCATATATACATGGTTACATCAATTAGGTCAATTAGGTCAGCCTAATTGGATGTAAGCATACTTAACTCAAAATATCTTGTTGGCTTCAAAACAAAAACTTCTTTAGTGCTCTAAAAAAAAATGCAAGACATGATTTAGGTCATATCAGACCTAAAAAGGAACACTTTAAACCTTCATGAAGCGTGCACCACATGTTCAAGTCAGCCAAAAGAAGATCATACCAAAAACTATAAGGTGAACATCTAAAACTTATAACTTTCAACTTATTTGACTTGGATTGTTGAATTCCTGACCAAAGATGCATCTAAGACCCTTGAATAACATATCAAAAAAATATGAGCCGATTTTCTACTCAGAGTGATTCTAGACCAAATTACCAGATCAATGTAGCACAAACACAGTTTACCGGATGGGCAAATAATCAGTCACCAAACAATGTTGGCATCAATGACAATAAACCGAAGGTCTCCTTTATTCTTCCAACACATTTCCCTTTTAAGATTTGGTTCACATTACTCAAATTTCCTTCATTTGAGTAGTAGGTACACTATATTTTATTTCTTCATATAGGTTATACATCTCTTTAGTTTTCTACCCTAGCTAAAATATTTTTTTATAACTAATCATTCCAAATATAATTTTATATTTTTATAGTTTTTTAATCTTTATTCCTTTTCATTTTCCCTTATCCAAGTTCATGCTTCAATTAAGGAGGTTATTTCCACCACATTTATATATGTACTAATAATTATACCATCCAAAAATGCTTTAATCCTATCTATTATTCCTAAGACATAGTGGGAAAGGTGTCTAAACCTTGCTCCTAATGTTAAGATTACAAAAAATGTGATTTTTGGATATAAAATGGAAAAGCACAATATCTAGGATATAGAGTTGGTTTTGACCAAAATAAATATTCACAATTGTTTGGCATCACCTATGGGGGTTTCTATTGTGTATAACTGTTCAATTACTTCATTTTAAAAAATAGGCCCAATTAGTGGAGTAGATCAATAGTTATGGTCTTCAAAAGTTTTCATAAAAAGTTTAAAAACATGTTCGATGCATAAAAGAGTTGTAAAGGGAATTTAAACCCATTGACCAACTTCTGGTGTGTATTATGGCACATCATAAGGCATCTTGCTTGGGAAAATTTTTGTACCACTTTTTTTGGTTGGTTTATCTTATTCGATGCATAAAAGAGTTGTAAATGGAATTTAAACCCATTGACCAACTTCTAATGTGTATTATGGCACATCATAAGGTTTCTTTAGTTGAAGGATAATTTTGGTGTCACTTTTTTGGTTAGTTTATCTTATGAATTTCTAATTACTATTTGATGGTTTCAAGTTTTGTATCTCCTATATATTAGATGCTTGAGATGGAGGTTGAGAGTATATTTTTGTAGATCTATTGTTAATTTTTAATAGTTCCTCTAGATCTTTAGTTGGTGATACTCCTATGAAGTATATCTTTGTAAATTTATTGTAACCATAATTTATTAAATAATACATTAACATGATTTGGAGTGTGGTGTTTTTATTTCACAATGGTATTCCCCATGTACACCTATGTTATGGTATATTAATTATTTTATTTTATTTTATTATGTTTCTTTCTATAATTGTTAAATATTTTTCACACAACATTCTCCCCAAAATATTAGTGTAGGAAGAATTTATGCATACACTACTTCCTTTCTTTTAGTATTAGAGTTCTATCACCTCATATTATAGGTGTTGGGTAGAGTTTTTTTTATTAATATTCTTTTAATTTTGATCTTGTGAAAAGATGGTTTTGATATTATTATAGGAAGATACATCAAGCACATCAAGGATAGAAATGGAAAATTTCTCAAGAACTAAATTTGAGCTATGGAAGCTCAAGATGGAGGATGTGTTCAAAGACTAAGATCTATGGGTTGTAATATCTAGATCCAAGCCTACAACTACATCATAATAATACTTAGGACAAGATGGATAGAAATTTGAATGGTATTATTAGACTCAATTTAGTTGATTAAATATTATTAAATACGCATAAAGAGACTACCACAAGGAACCTTAGAAGAAGATTGGAGAAATTTATCAAGCTAAATCCCTAGTGAATAATATTTCCATAAGAAAGAAATTGTATACCCTCAAGGTGGAGTATAGTGGGTTTGTGGTCGAACATCTAAATTCCTTCAATATGGTAGTTAACCAATTACACTCTATGGGCGTGAAAATGGAGGAGGAGGATAATTGTATAACTTTGATGTGTTCTTTTCCAAATTCTTAAGATCACCTTGTTATGGTCATTGGGAGAACTACCACCAATTTTATTATGGACTAAGTGGTTGCATCTTTTTTTTCTAAATAAATGAGAAGAAATAGTTTTGATTCAAATAAGGAGGTCCTAGAAATTCATGGAAGATATAAAGAAAAAAGTTGAAAAAATAAGGACAAGAAGTAATATAAATCTAGATCCAAGTGATGGATGTGAGATCTAAATATTCTGGTAAGTTCAAGGAAAAATGTTAGAATTATGCAAAATCTAGATATCTAAGAAGAGACTATAAGGAGGAGGAAAAGAAGAAAAATGTAGATTCTAGGAGATCCTCCTAGGATGAAGGTTTGGAATGCACTTGCATTCAAGCACACTGCCTAGAGCTCACTGCTCAAAAACAGAAAGGCTCACTGTCTTACAAAAGGTTTGGATTACATCGAAAAGAGTTGAACTGAGATAGTAGCATCTACATATGCTTTATTATAGTTTCGGTTAGGCTCATTAATCGATTTATGGACCTTCTGTCTCATTTTGCACTTCTGCTCTGTTCTGCTTCAATTCGCTTCACAAGATTCTCTTCTGCACAAGTGAAACTATGCATAATCACTCTTCAATCCTTCTGATATTCGCAACATACATCAACATACATCAAACATACATACAAATGATATAATCGATCACTTATATATATATATATATATATCCATGGCTAAAGATTTAATCGCAACATGTCAGCTTCAACAAAACATAAAAATATTTACAAAATATCGGCTCAAATCATGAATAATATTAAATGCGCATCCACCAAATTCAGCCACAAAATAGTTAGGACCGAAATCAAAATGCTCGAACACAAAAATAGTTAAATAATTGCTCCTCGAATATCCACAACACACTATATTGACTTAGTCGGCCTTCATGCACCGATGAACAAAAAATTAACCAACTGGATCTTCTAACTTGCACATAAATCGATACGAGGCACTAAGATTCATAGATAACAAAGATAATACACCAAAAAAAATTCTTTGAGATCCACAACTCAAAATACTAACAGAAAATTTCATGTGAATCGAAGAACACAAAATTGTCAGATGCTCTGTTCTAACTTGATTGACTTCGATCTGTCTGCTGGTATGACCAAATGATGACGTGCAGATCGAATGACTGACTAGGGTTGCCATCAATGACAACACTAGAAAACATTTGTAGTGTCTCTTTCCAACAATCTCCCCCTTTGGAATTGTTGGCAACACTTAGTGAAAAATGACTAAGTGTCAGATTAGTACCAACATGAATTACACTGCCAACCCCAAAACTTCAGTCTGGAAAATATCTGAGAGCATAATTATAATCTACTTGTGTTTCTAACATGGCCAGCAATAACTGCAAAGATGAACTATAATTACAATTCAACGAATGGAAAATATCTAGGAAAGTAGATGACTTGATGCAATCCAGACCTAGACGTGCACGCTAAATCACCTGCGAATGAGTGGGTTGTTGTGGGTGATTGAAATTTTTCCCCTACCCAACACTAAGGATTATACTATCAATATCATCAAGGTCAAGTGATTGGAATCCCCTCTTCATTTATCTAAAGCAATGCCATAAAGATTTGATTATTTCTTACTCTAAGTTGCATCCTCATTCTTCAGATGAGGAAGAAAAGCATAAGAAATTTTGTTTTGGGAGGAGGTTTGACAAAACTTAATTCTCTAATTTTTTTAGATTTTTCCTATTAAGGGTTTATTGAGTTGTATTTGGTGCATTTGCAGTTGGCTCCATAAATATAAGCAACATATTAACTGGGAAGTGTTTGGCTAAGATTCGTTTCAATGATCCAAATGTTCAAATTAGTCCAAGAAATCATCCAAATGCATTTGCAATCAAAAGTATTGTACACAAAGCTCTTGAAGACATCATGCAATGAAATATATACAAGAAATAGGCATGGTTTGGTTCATGTATGGTCAAATTGAGGTACCCAAAAAGTGTGCAAAGCAATGCATGCTTGATTGCTTAAGGATCTATGGTTGTAAGTTGATAGTAGCAATGCCAGCTATTCGATGTAATCCAAATTATGCTGCATGCTTCCATTTATTATATATTGGAGTCCTTGGACATCAAGCATAGATTACATAGAATAGGGCATATAGATTGTGGAAGTTCAATTTTTTCGGAACTCATAATGATGGTGAATGTCTGTTGTAGAGGAATGTGTCCCTATAAATCTGTATTTTGAAGTACAACTCGCAATTTGTATCATGTAATTGTTCTTAAGGTAATTTTACCCATATTTAATTTTTTTTGCCCATGTAATTCTCAAATTTTGTTGGCTTATGTATTTTTCTTTTCCCACAAAAAGTATTTTTAGAGTTCAATTTGAGTGTAACCTCGTGGTTTTAGTGGAAGTTGTGTGCCTTTCGACTTGGCGTAAATGGTGTATTTGATGGATTCTAATTGGGGAATGCTTTTTAAGTACATTGTTTTTTTTTTATCTTTATGATGTTAAAGCCAAATCAAGCACATCCATTCAGATGGTTGTATAATAGATAAAAAAAATTTATACTCTATTTATAAAATAAGCAAATAAAATATTTATTTCATGTAATTAAGTGTTTAAGTGAATAATTCATATAATATTATTTTAATTTTAAATATAAATTTTATTCTTGAGAAAGATAATTCTTGGCGTATTTTATATATATTAATATTTAATATATGTATGCTAGTATTAATTAGGAGAAACGAAAAATGGGACGGAGAAGCAAATGGCCAAATAGATTGTGTTTATATATATTAATATTTTATATATGTATGCTAGTATTAATTCATGTATTTTAGAGTTATATCAAAGTAAAGAATTATCTCCCTTGTGTTGATAATCAAAATAAATTAAGGTAAAAAATGGTGTATGGGTATGGTGGTTTGCAACAGTTAGTTGCATGGTGCAGGATAGATTGTGGTTTGAATGCTAGAGGCGAGCCCAACCATAAGAATATTGAGGACATTTGGCATCCTGAAAGATGGGAGAGGTCTCGCAAAACAATTTCTAGAACTTGGAAGAGGATGGTCATGTTGCTGATGTTCGTGGGCAATGTGGGGGTGCTTCTAGGAACAAAGGATGAAATGCTAGAGGTACATATAGGAATGAGGAGTTCAAAAGACCTCAATAATAGGATAGGGGTCATAAAGGTTTTGGTGGCCATACAAGGGCAGAAGATCAAGATGGCTAGGGGAAAAACCCTAATCACCGCCTTAATAACACCAAAAGAGTTTGACAACAAAAGCAGTCTCAAATGGAGTGGGAGGAGGCGGGGGAAGATTCTGGGTTAGGGAAGACTCAAGTTCCAGTTCCAACAAGGGGTAAAGCGATTTCGGGTGGAAGGGCTACTTTGGTTGTCAACTTAGTTAAGCTCCAAGCGGAGGTGTTGAGATTAGAGAATCTTGGGATGATTGAGAAATGGTATGGAGCTTCCCTTAACTAGGATTACCTGGTCAAATGGTGGAAGGAGTGTTGGGGCTCTAAGCTTCAGTTTAAAATTCTTCAAAATGACTATTTTTTGGTCACATGCCTGCCTAGAAAGCTGAGGGACAAAATAGTGGATGGCATTTGGGTCCTCGATGGTTGTGGTTTCTATTTGTGTCAGTAGGTTGTGGGCTTGAATCCCTCAAGTCATGAAATGGAGATGGTCCAAGACTAGTACAAACTTTCTAATCTTCCGTCAGAGTACTGGGAGCCTAGTATTTTGGAGGAGATTGGGAACTACTTGAGAACCTTTGTTTGTGTTGAAGAGTGCAAAGATGCAAAGGAAGCTTCCACATATGTTAGGGTGTGTGTGGAAAATAATCTGGTGAGGCATATTTGGGATGAAATTGATTTGATACCTAATTATGGAAGTTGGGTTCAAAAGCCAAGCGTTGATTCCATTACCAGTCATTCGTTGGTGTGTCCCTTGGTTTGTAGATGCTCTTCTCAGAAAGCAGGTAAATCTAGGGATGTCGAAGCCTCTTCGTCACATGTGGTGGTGGTGGTCAAAACCCAAGCCTTGTTAGAGGCAAAGAATCATGTAGTGGATAGAAAGGTGGAACCAATGATTATTAAAAGCCCTCTTTTGTCAAATCCTAATATGGGAGGAGACATCTTGGCTCATCAGCTAGAGGCAGTGGATTTGGATACCAATCCCCAGGAGGCAGACACCATGCAAGGAGATGTGGTGGGGATGGAGGTAGGAGAGGATCAAGAATTTGGCCTTGAACGAGAATATTTTAGAAGTTTTGGAAAATTTGGGTGAAGATTGTCAAAATGTGGAGTTGAAATCCCTGATAGAGGTCAACAAAGAACTGGTTGAACTGGCTGAAGCTGCAAAGAATAGCTCATGGGAGCTCAAGGATGGAGAAATGATGGAAGATGATTTTCCTGCTCATGAGGATATTGGAGTGTTGGATGACCTTGATAGCTTGGGGTCCCTTTTAGGGAATAAGAGGAAATCAATCTCAAGATTGGAATCAAGTAGAACCAAGTTGGGAATTTTCCAAAAGGATTTGTTTAAGACTACTATGGATTGTGGTGAGAATAAAAAAAGAGGTAGAATATTAAATTAGGAGAAATGAAAATGGGATGAAGAAGAAAATGGCCAAAAGAAGATTGACTTCATGATGAAAGTAGGGAAGAGTGAGACTCTTCCCGAATAGTAATGAGGCTCCTTACAAGGAATGTTAAGGGTCTTAACTCCCCTAAAAAATGGAGCCTTATTAGGCTCCACATAGATGCTTGTCAGGAAAACTTAGTTCTTATGCAAGAGACAAAACTTGTAGATCAGGATTTGGTGAAGTTCAACAAAAAATTGAAGCTTTGGAAATGGGTAGGGGTTGGGGAAGAAGGTGCTTCAGGTGGTTTTCTAACCATTTGGAGGCCTAAATCAGTGTTAGTGGAAGCCGTTGAAACTAGTCGACATTGGATTGCTTGTCGGGTAAGAAGTTTAATCTCTAACCTTCATTTCATGCTTGTCAATGTCTATGGACCTTCATCTTGTATGCTAAAAAGACAAGTGTGGCAAGAGTTAGATCAAATCCTCGATCGTCTAGGGGTTGAGTTTTGGTTTTTTGGGGGAGATTTCAATGCCATTTTAAGTTCAGTAGATAAAAAAGGGGCAGCTGGCCGAGTCCTTCAATCCCAAAAATATTTTCAACACTTTGTGGAGATAAATTTGCTAGTTGAAATGCAAATAGGTAACAAGAGCTTTACATGGACTAATAGAAGGAAGGATTTTTGCAGAATAGTGGAAAAGCTTGATATATTTTTCTTTAAAGGGAATTTGGGTGCCTTCCCCTTTACCATGGATATAAAAATCAATCCAGGGGTGGGCTCAAACCATTTTCTAGTACAATTGGTTATTGAAGGTGAGAAGGGTCCAGTTTGTTGCCCCTTTAAGCTGGAGTTAATGTGGTTCAAGGACTTAAATTTTTTGGATTTGATCAAACATTGGTGGATGAAGTGTAACCTAGGTGGCTTGAAGATGTTCAATATTGTGGCTAAATTGAAGTTTATCAAGCAACAACTTAGGAAATGGAATAAATATAGTTTTAAAGATATATTCTAGGAAAGGTCCAAGATTGAGGTTGAATTGGGAAAGCTAGCTGAGACAGCTATTAATCAAGGAATGGATAGTGAAATTTTTGAACAAGAAAAGGATTTGAATCTAAAATTGAATGATTTGTTGGCAAAGGAGGAGTTGCTTTGGAGGTAGAAATCGATGGAGATCTAGCTAAAAGTGGGCTTTAGGAATACAAAATATTTCCATAATGCCACAAAGGTTCGTAGGGAAGTTAACAGGATTGCTAGTATCAATGCACCTGACGGTCATCTATTGGAGGATCCTCAAGAAATTAAAGACTCGGCTATTGAGTATTTTAGTAACTTTCTTAATGACTAGGAGGGATCTAATTTTGGAGAGCATAATGAAATTATAAGGCATATCCCTTCTCTAATTTTTGAATCACAAATGGAGGCATTGAATTCTCGGTTCACAGAAGAGGAAATAAAATCAGCTGCATTTGGTTTAAATCCAGAGAAGGCTCCTGGGCCCGATGGTTTTCCAGCGTTCTTCTTTTAGAAATGCCAGGATTTTGTGGGTTCAAAAGTTACAGAGGCAATTGAGGACTCAAGGAGCATAGGGAAGATCCTAAGGGAGATAAATAATACTTTTATAGCTCTTATTCCAAAGAAGGAGAAGTCAGAGTCTTGGGATGAATTTTGTCCCATATCTCTTTGCAATACATTCTATAAAATCTTAGCTAAGGCGGTTGCTAATCATCTTAGGAAACTTTTTCCAATCATCATCTTTGAGGAACAAACAAGGTTTGTACCTGGGAGGTCAATTCTTGATGGTGTAATTATAGTGCAAGAAGTCATTCATTCTGTTTAGAAAACAAAAAAACCAACTATGTTGCTAAAATTAGACATAAAGAAAGCCTACGACCGCATAAACTAGTGTTTTATGTTTAAGGTTCTTGAGGCTTTTGGTTTCCATAGAGATTGGATTGATTAGTTGTTTGGCTGGGTGACCAACCTGCGTTATTCAATTCTTTTGAATGGCTCTCCTAAAGGTTTTTTACTAGCTTCAAGGGGTTTAAGGAAGGGAGATCCACTCTCCCCATTTCTTTTCATAATTATGGCGGAAGCATTGGGTCGGTGGATAGAAAAGGAAAGAATTTCACATTGAATCGAAGGTATTCAGGTAACTAGTAGCCTTCCGATTATTACACATCAATAATTTTTTGATGACACGATGTTGTTTGGGGTTGCTTCACTTAGAGAAGCTAGGAGGTTAAAAGGAATTCTGGATAAGTACTCTTTAGCCTTTGGATAGATGTTGAATCATGTTAAGTCAGAAGCTTTTTTCCTCAACATTAGCAGTGTGCTCGAAAATCAGATTTTAAGGTGTCTAGGTTTCATAAAAGGAGTGTTTCCTTGCAAATATTTAGGTATTCCTCTAGCAAAAGGGACTCAACATGGAAGTACTTGGAATTCTTTATTAGAGAAAGTGAAAGATAAACTCTCTACTTGGAAGTGTACGTGGCTTTCCTGGGCAGGAAGATTAACAATGCTAAAATTAGTTATTACAACCCTTCCCATTTACATGATTTCATGCCTTTAGTTGTCGGGAGGAGCTAGCAAATCTATCAATAGATCAATGAAATAATTCTTTTGGAATGGAAGCAAGGAACATAAAAAGTTTCCTTTTATTAAATGGCAGAAAGTGTGCGAAAGAATAGAAGAAGATGGTGTGGGTTTGAAAAATATGATGCTACAAAATAAGGCACTCGGGCCAAAGCTGGCCTAGACTATACACTCTCGTCCAGAGTTGAAATGGGTTAAAATTATAAAAGCCAAATATCTGGATAACGAGGAATACTGCTTTGTGAAAGCAAAGTCACTACTAAATGGCTCTCAAATTTGGAACTTTATTAAAAATGCTAGGGATTTCATTTTGGATTTTATAACCTAGGAGGTCAAAGGTGGTGAAGAGGCTCTTTTTTGGGAAGATTCATGGGAGGGTTTTCCTATCCTTGTAGGTGATCCATCCCTTTCTCATGTTAAAGGAAAGGCTAAATAGGTTTGGGGTGATAAAGTTCGCGACTACTTTGATGTTCAATCTAGCTCTTAGGATGGTTTTTATCATTGGAAGTCTCTTAACCAGTTGGATATAGAGGCTCAAGAAGCAGAAGCTTTTGAGAGGATTTTAAAGGGGAGGTGTGTATGGAAGAGAGTGGGCAGGGACAATTTTTTGGAACCCATCAGCCAAGAGGGAATACTCAGCGAAGATTGGTTATTCAATTCTTGCCTCCTCAGATCAGGTTGAATCGATACTCCTTATCAAATTATGCTGGAGTAAGGCATGCCTTCCCAAGGATGGTATTTTTACTTGGGTGGCGGCTTAGGGAAGGATTTTGACTGGGGACAGATTTTCAAAGCTAGGTTTTCTTGGCCCCTCTAGGTGCTCTCTGTGCAAGTGTAATGAGGAAACAGTGGACCATCTACTTCTAAATTGTCAATTCTCACATGTTATATGGGAATGGTTGTGCTCCAAATTGTAGTTGAAAATTGCTCTTCCTAGATATTTGTTAGAATGGTTGAATTCATGGCCAATGCCACTGAGGAATTCTTTGCTTGGTGATCTTTGGTTGATGTGTCCCTCGATTGTTCTATGGGAAGTTTGGAAAGAGAGGAACAAGAGGATTTTTTAGGAAAAGGAATTATCAATTCCTAGATTGCAATGCAAAATTGAGGCAAGCATAGTTGAATGCTTTAATGCAAGGCTTGAAGGGATGAACCTCAAAGAGTGGAATTTATCGGCTTAGGATTCTTTCATAATGAAGAATTGGTCTGGCATCAAGGTTCCTACATTTGTGGGTGTGGGTGGTTCAACGTCGATTGAAGAGCGCAATAAAGTGGTTTGGAGCCCACCTGACCCAGGATGGATCAAACTAAATTTCAATAGTGGTTTAAAGGGTATCCCCAGTCCCTCTAGTGCGAGATGTATTATGAGGGATAGTAATGGGGAGGTGTTGGGGTTATTGGCGGCTGCACTTCCAGAGGGGTCAAACAATGCAACGAAGTTCCAAGCTTTACTGTTGGGATTAAATCTTTTCCGAGAATTAAAAGCAAGCAAGGTGGTAATTGAAGGTGATTCCACCTTAGTCATTAATGCCTTGAGAACAAGGAAAATTTTGAACTAGAAGCTTGGGGAAAATCTTGAGGTCACGTTGGGATGCATTAGAAGGCTTCAAACAAGTAATGTTCAATCATATTTTGCAGGAAGGGAATAAGGAAGTTGATTTTTTGTCCAATTTGGGAGTGGTTGGTCTGGAAAGGAAAGTGATTAACAAAATTTTAGTGTAAAGCTAGTGGGTGGTTGGGCGGGCGATCCCCCATGTCGACGGAGGGATATTGAAGGAGCATGACTTGGGTCATATGTGGTCTTATTGTTGAGGTTGTCATCGCTGGTATGAGTGAAGGGAGTGGAAATGACAAATGGCATTTGTCTTGGAGTACTCCATATGTGGCGAGTACATGCATTGATGTTAGCTAGTGAAATGCTCTCATTTCAAGGCTAGGTTTGCCTTGCATTAAAGGCAAGACACATAGGTTGGATGATCATGCAAGGACAGATTGCCTTGCATCAAAATAATTCTTCACTCTTGTGATGTGAGTTTGGCTTTGTTCTCATGGGTATTATTTATGGGTGGTGTAGTCGATGGGTTGGTAGAGTATAGGTTGCAGTGTTTATGTGGTGTTCAAGTTGGTGGTGAGTTGGTTGGCTGTGTTTGGCTTCTAGAGGCTTCCAAAGATGGAAAAGTTTGGTCACTCCAAGTTCATAATTTCAGTTTCTGTGGAGGGGTTGGAGTCATTTGGTGCAGACACACCCATTTCTTTGCTAGTGATGGAGAGACAAGCTGCTTTCAAAGAAATTACTGACCAGTGGCTTAAGCGCATCCTGCTCAACAAAGATCCTTTGGTTTTGGTCATGGTTAAAATGGTCTTAGGGAAAGGCCATTTAGAGAGGAAGGAGTATGCGAGGAATAATGCTTATATCTCCTCTCGCTTCTTAGCCTCGTTGCTAGATGTCGGGGTTCCCAAGGTGGAGGCTAAGGACATGATCATGTGCCTATTTCGTGAGGACTTGGTGGGTGGTTTAGAGGAAACTCTAAAGGCAACAATTGTTGGCAAAGGGATTCTGCGACCAACAGATTTGGAGCTGCTCTAGAAAATGGATGAGGCAATGAAATTTTTCCCTTTCCTCTTGGACTTGAAAGGGGTGGAGCTTATGAGGCATAGGATGATTTTGGCCGTGGCAGTGGAATTTATGAAAAGGAAGTTAGGTTTGATGGTGGCGGATAGTTAGGTTTGATGGTGGTGGATGGTTTGGATTGGGTGGTTGATTTTGACGCTTTTGCTAAATTGAATGGGTTTCTCTGAAGTACAACTTCTTTTTGTTTTGGTTAATTTTTTCTCTCTTTGGTTGGGAGTCTAGTTTATGGGCTTACTAGTATTGGCTTGGACTCAGCCTTTTTTGTTCGATTTATGCTTCCTTATTGAGCTAGTTGTAGTGACCTTTGGTAGTTTTTTAGCTCTTGATTGGGTGATGGCATATCCTGCTATAGCAGACATTTTGTATGGTACTTTTTTAATTTTAATATAATATATATAACTCTTATGTATCAATATATATATATATATATATAAATTTGAAATATTAGAAAGATATTATAAATATCAAATCAAATAAAAATAAAATCAAACGATAGTATAATATAATTAGAAAAAAATAATAATTATTATATAAATATAAAATTTATCTAATAATTATGTTACATATTAATATGTATAATATAAATTTATTATATTATATTAATTAATATTTATTGATTATATAATATAAATTTAAATAATTATTTTTAATTATTTTATATTAAATAAAATATAAATAAAATGAACTCATTATATATTATAATTATAAGAAAGAATTAAATAATAATTATTTAAATATAAAATTTATATAATAATTTTGTGAAATAACAATATGTATAATATAATTTATGTGAAATAAAAAAAATCTATTAATGATCATGAAAGTTATTTGTAATAATAACAAGGGATATATATATTGATAGTGATAGGGTAGAACACATCATGAAATACCTAATGGTGGGTGTGTTGGAAAGGAACTCGGGAAGAAAGAATATTGCTATACATAACACTAAAATTAGGCATGTCTAGAGGCTCAAAAAAGGAGACACATCCTATCAAGAAGGGGAGGATCCATTGATGAGGCCAAGACTACTTGAATCTTTTAGGGGTTCTAATTATTTTATCCTCTTTGTTCTCCTCTAGTGAATGCTCCTAATGTGATCCCTTCTACCCCTCCTCATGTCTATGATGATGATAATGGTGCTTGTGATCTCTCACAAGCTAGTTCTACCTAGTGTGGGCCTAAGAAACAATTGAGGAGGGTCCACCAACATTAATCATTTTGTATTCCCCATATTATGGATGGAAGGAAGGAAAAAATAAACCACTATCAGATGGAAGACTCTAGGAGCATGAGGTGGATATCTCATTGTCAATCACTTTCCTCATATTGTTAAGGGGGTAGGAAGAGGAATAGGAGTGACCATTAGAAGGTGAGGAGCTTTAGGTATATGGAGGGGTTTTGGCATAATGTTAATTATTTTATATAATTTTAATAAAAAATTAACATTAATGTGACATTTTTAAATATTATGTTAATACTATAATTAACATAAGTAACATTTAGTTTTAAGGATGCAGGCAGGTTTTGTGTGTATCTAAAGGGATCTTGGTCTTGGTTAAAACCAAGTTGTTTAAGGGTCTCTGGCCCTTGCTTGTTTGTAAGATGCAACATGTGTAGTCTTGCTTATCTTTTGAGGTTATTGTGGGGCTGCTGATGGTTTATGATATATCTTAATTTTAGCCTGCCTTTCTTTGTATTGGGTTTTGGGCCCCATCAAAACCCGTATTTTACCTCTAATAAAAAACATTTAGTTTTATTCACATTAATATTGATAATATAATTTTAAAATAATAAGAATAATATAATAATTTTAATATTGATAATATAATATTAATATTAATATTAATATATAAATATGATGATAATAAATGTCCCAGAAGGGAGAAGACGATGCCTTTTTTATGTTTTTTTCATTCTTACATTTTGTGTGGGGAGTACCATTGTTGTTGCCATGGCCATGGCCATTCCTACTCAAAATTTTCACGAGACAAGTGGAACATTGAAAAAAAATTTGTTTGTTTATTTATTTTCAGGATGAGTTATTGCATGTGTGGATATGGTGTAAAATTCAAGATTTCCAAATTGAAAAATATGTGGATTGTTATTTTGGAATGCAAAATAATAGTTCCGGTTTCTTAAAAATAGGTAAAATAATAGTTCTATTTCTAAAAAATAGTCAAAATAATAGTTCAAATTTCTAAAAAATAGCCAAAATAATAGTTCATTTCACTTTTCCTCCTAATAACACACAAAATTTTTTAGCCAATCATATTCACAAAAAATATTTTTGCTAATTTATAAAGTTAAATATTTTACAAGTTAACTTTAGAAAATTGAATTTTATTTTTTAACAATTTTTTTTATTGTTTTTCATTGGTTGAGAGCCAATTTATTAATAACTAATTAACTAAGAAAAACAAAACTCATTGCAATAATATTGCCTGACATACTAATAAATAAATAGTAAAGAGATCTAAAATCTAAAAATAGTATTAATAATAAAAATCTTTATATAAAATTGGGGTCACTATTAGCGTATAAAAACTGACATATTTCTTTCAACAAATAATATGTCTGCAAAATTGTTTTTTTTAAGACTTATTCAACAAATGATACTGAAAATGCATGAAATTTAATACGTTTACTAAAGTCACGTTGTTAAACCAATCATATTGAAGGAATAAAGTATTATTTTTTTAATTGACTCAAGAAAGGAAAATCCGTTTACTTAGCTTTCAAGGTGTAAATGCCGTAATCAACAAATTCCTTACTTTCAAGCAATAGGCTAAATAAATTCCGTGCCGGCAACTCCACCCAATAATAGAAGATTAATCATGATTTGCATAGTCAAATTAAACGTGAAATTTTCACTACATGAAAGTATTTTTCAACAAGATATAATTCAACACTACGATTCCTTGATTTTTTTGTAGCTTATCTCCATTATTGATTTTAGATATAATTTTTCTAATATCTCCCGTCTTAGTTTAATTTTAAAACTAGAGTTTAACTATCCATTCCTTATCCATGGTGGTCGTATTTAATTTCTTATCCTTTTACTATGGATTCGAGCTAGCCATTATATCTAGTTTTTATTTACACTAGCATTAGGAATTTTTTTGTGCTTTTACAATTTTTTACATTTTCCATTGTTGCAATCTTTCATAATATATGTAATATTTCATCTTTCATGAACATTGATTTCTCTTCTATCATCCATACATGATATTTCTTTTTTGACGATATTGAAAAATTTGAAGAAAAACATGTGGATACCTTGGCTTGTGTGAATGTTTTTTTGACCCATGATGGTATGATTCATACTCATAATGCAAATATATACAATGACTCCATGCTTGGTAAATATGGTGGAAATAGAGATGTGAGTTTAAATGTTAAATCATATTTTTCTTCATATTATGCATATATGTATAATGATATATTTCTCTTTAATGAATATATGCATACTTTGGTTAGGGAATCATTACAAAGGTTCCTTTATATATCTAACTAGCATGAATCGTTAGTTTATGGTTTCTCAAATATTGATCTTAAGCTAAGGATTTATGGTTTAGCAATATTATTATGTAGGAAAATTTTGTTTTATTTACCCTGTGTTTTTGTTCCTCTTAATATGCTTTTGATCCATACACAATACTCAATTAATTTATCCCTACCATTTCTTTCCACCGCACTCTAAGAAGATAAAAAACCTCAATATTATGAGAAGCTTCTTTGTATTATGGAAGTGGGTTGTGATATTATTATAATGGTCAAATTTGCATAGGTGTACCATTTTTCATTTTTTTTTGCTCACCTTAGTGTAATTCTTTAAATATAATAATATATTGACGAGTAACACACTCTTTTGCTAATTTTGGCTCATGCCTATATCCTTATTAATCCATATTTCTTGCCTCTTACACTTACTCCTATAGATGCATTAACTATTTACCTCTCATTATTGTACCTACATTTGCGACCACTTCCATACATTTGATGCTTGCCTCAAAATTACCGTCTTAGCTTAAGGTTCATTTCTACACCACTTGAGATTGATTTGGATGAATCTTGAGGCATAGAGGAATGCACCCAAAATTTTAAACATTCTAGTTTGAATTTCAACTTTCCTAGCCCTTCTTAATAGTCATTATGAGCTAAGTTGGTGCATGTTTGTTTGACATGTTATGTCATGATATTTAAAGATATTTATTGTGACTTAATTTCATAAAGGAAATCACATGTTGAATAGGAAAATCAATAGAACACATTCAATTTATAAACGAACAAATAATCATATCCACATAATCTATATATAGGCCACATGCTTACTTATATATGTTGTCTTTGATATCACTCCTCATTATTAACTTGGCTTGACAAGGGGGTTGATCTAGGAGAACATGCTCCCTATCAAGTAAAAAATATCTTACATGTAAATACTATATTGACCAAATTTAGTTAATAACAAGGTGAAGTTGAACATATTTAGTAAAACAAGATTCTAACATATCACTTACACACAACATGGTTCAATTTTGTGCATTAGATATAATTTGTGTGGATTGGGATTAAAACTAAGGGACTCGAGATTGAACATGAGAAGTTTGAGATTGAACTACACAAAATTCTAAAACTATGCACACATTCATCAAATTGAGAGTAATCATTTTTTTACTGTGACAAATATCATTTACTACCTCAACTAATTTAATCTAAATTAAATTGTATATTTATCAATTACATCTATCTATAGACCTATATTTATTTATATAATTATTTTCATTACAAATATCTCTATTCTAAGTTTATTTAATATTATAAAAAACATTTAATAATTTGGTGGCCTTTTCCCAAGGCACTATTTGCTGCACAAATAAAGGTATGTGGATATCTATGAGGGCATGACATTATCACTTCTAAAGATTCGTTAAGCTATCTCTATACAACCCTTAATAGATATCATTTCGAGCTTGGAAGGGAAACTATGAGCAAATTTAAAAAGAAATTTCATGCAATATCTATTCTCATGACACACAACTGCCCACAAGGTCTTCATCCAAGGGTTTCGTTACCAATCCAAAGAGCAAAGAGGGAGCATCGCCAAGTACCAGATGTAAATGTCACAGTGCACTCACAAGCATTACTGGCTAGTCAAGTTCATGTAGCAGTGCAAGAGGAGCAAGGAGAGAACTTTGTTCAATGTCCTCGTAGGGGAGATTGATTTCTACATAGTTGCCTTTTTTTATTTCCTTCATCAACTTATACTATATAAGGTTTTAAAGTTTGGGTAATTTGATGTAATTTTAGTTAGCAATTGGATTGAAGCAAATATTTCCATGTAATCTCCCAATCTACATAGATTTGACCTTGCTAAGACATTTTTGTAACTACCTATTATCATATTAATATAATCTATAAGCTACTAACCTTTTGCTGATTGTTTTTTTTACTATAAAATAAAAAACTAAAAATTTGACCCAAAAATTTTTTATACTAATAAATTATTTAATTCATAACTAGTACAAATTTGACTTCCCTTCTTAAAATGATAGGCAATCAAAATTAACACTTTTGTCAATGTAATTATTTGGACCGGCATACTCGGTTTGAAATTGGCGGCTTCAGTTGATTAATTCGTATAAACCACATTGGCCTTTCTAAGGACGTAATCATATTATTTTGTATTCAAAGGTTTGAAAATAAGAATATCCTTTAGTTGACATCTTTTACACAATATTAATTATGCACAACTCACCTTTCTCATCTTATAAAGACATAAGGAAAATCATGGTTGTTTTGGGTTTACTAAAGTTTGACATTATTTTTAAAGTTTGATTTTTGATTTATTTTTAATTTGTGCTTTCATATATTTGTTTTTATTTCTATTTTAGTTATATTTATTCTAATATATTTTTATTATTTATTGGTTTAGTTTCTCATATGTTTGTTTTTTATTTTCAAATTTTACATCTTTCATTCTAGATTATTTCTATAATATGTAAAATTTATTTTGTATTGTGTGAATTTCATTAAAAAATTAAATCTTTGAAATTTAATTTGTAATTCTTATATGTATCTATTAGTCTATAAATTGTAGTGCACCTGATAAACTTTTTTCACATGATTGATGGCATTGGTGTGACACGCCCTCTGGTACCACGGGGACCAAGGGGAGACTATACCTCATGACATCTTGCGTGCAAGAGGATACTTTAGCCAATCGAACTAGACCTTTCGCCCCTATTCTTATTATTGTATTATTATTAATGTTATTAGTATATTAATGTTATTATTATGTTAATAATATCAAATTATTATATTATACTATTATTTTATTATATTTTATTATTGTATTAATGTCATATATTATTTTTATTATTCTTATATTATCCTATCTTTATTATATTATATTATTCTATTTAACATTATATTATTATTAATATTAGTATTATATTATTCTTATTATTATATTATTTTTAATTTATTATTATTGCATTATTCGTATTCTTATATTAATAAATATTAAATTTGGGTAAAGATTTAATAAAGGTTAAGGCTAGGGTTATGATTAAATTTGGGTTATCGTTAGGTTAATATTAGGGACAGGGTTAGATTTATGGTTGTCAATAAAGTTAGGGTTAGGGTTATGATTGTAGATAAATTAGAGATAGGTTAAGGGTTTGGATTATGGTTCAATTAGAAGCGATATTAAAAAAGGTTTAATGTTCACTTATATTTAGGATTAGGGTTTAATTAGAGTAAGTATTATATTATTATAATATTTTTATTACGTCACAAGCCTAACCTATAATGGTAGCACAAGGTGGAGTGAAATTTGTATTAACAAAAACAATGTTAAATTAAATAATTAAATAGCTAACACATAAATAGCTGCTTCTTAGGTTTGGTGGTGACGAGCAGTGCTGGAGGAAGGTTTGGATTCATCAGTTCATCCCTAAAATAAACTTCTTTTGGTGGACCTTCATCCATGGGAAAATTTTAACTATTGATAACCTTGTCAAGAGGAGCTTTCAATTCCCTAATTGGTGTACTCTTTGCAGAAGAGAAGAAGAAACCATCTCCCATCTTTTTATTCACTGCCAGTTTGCTACCCTGGTCTGGCAGAATGTTTTACAGAGGTTGAACATCTCTTGGGTTTTTAATAGAGATATCTACCAATTCATTTTAAATTGGAAATGCCCCTCCAATCATCCATTAATTAAACTACTTTGGCAACTTATTCCACCTCACATCTACTGGTTCCTGTGGAAAGAAAGGAATAATAGGATTTTCAAAGAAAAGGCAAACAATGTGGAAGGTCTGCTAATAATCCTTAATAAGCTTCTCCTGGATAATATTTGAACATGCAAATGGAAGATGCCTACTAATCCCTCGACTGCTTGGGATAGAAACATTGCTACCGTCTGGAATTTTCCCAATGAGGTCTTGAGATTTGACAACTCCAAATCAATTATCAGGAAGCATACTAGATGGAGAAACCCTAAGCCACCCTGGGTTAAGCTTAACTTTGATGGGGCAGCTAGGGGAGGGACGTCAGCTGCTGGAGGTATAATTAGGGATCATACCAGCAGCCTGGTGGTTGCCTATGCAGGGAAATTGAACAATCATACTAGTAACTAGGCTGAAGGCATGGCTCTCCTTTAGGGTCTTAAGATTGTGCTGTCACTTGGTGTCAAGAATTTGGAGATCGAAGGTGACTCGATGCTAATTGTGGCAGCCACTAAAGGTAAGATAAAGGTGGGGTGGTCTCTAAAAGGTATTCTGGAGGACATTTTCCCTCTCCTAAATGGTCTTCATGACTTTTCTATCCAGCATGTCTTCAGAGAAGGGAATGCGACTGCTGACAGTTTGGCGGCGGCAGATCTTGATACTGAAGGGCTTCGGTGTTGGCGAAAAGAGGTTTCTTTGTCCCCCTTGGCTCTGGTGTGTTTAAGGAAAGATCTCAAGCATCTAAAGTCCTAGTTGGTGCTTACTTATTTTAGCTGGGCTCCTTCTAACTTTGGTTAGATTTTTTGGCGAGAGCTGGCTTTTGAATTATTGGCTGTTATGTGAGGTGATGGAGATCATGTGTTTGTTCGATGGCTTGTACAGCCTCTTGTGGGTGGATGATATGGAAAATCTTTCTACCCTTACTGGTCGATGGAGTCATCATTTTTTGAACTCCCTAAATTTTTGTGTTCAACTTTTTAAGCTTGCAGATTTTATGAGATTTTTTGAGACGGCTAAGTACTACGCCTATATCATGCCCTTACATGTTGTGGGTGATTCGCATGAGGGAGATACTTCCCTTGCGTGGGTTACAAGATGTGGCATTTATTGCCTCTATTTTTTACTTTTCTGGTCACTTTTCGCCGACCTTTTCCTTTTCGATGCTTCTAGAATTGACTACCAACTCTTTTGCCTTGGTTCCCCTGTTATGGTGGTTGGGGTATTTGGTGTGGGATTTATGGGTGGGGACAGAGTGCATGTGGAGCCGGATAGGTGTGACGAGTGGAAGGAGGATGCCACTATTTGTCACATCTGCAAAGAGGGTGGAATTGCACAGTATATGGAGGCCATGACTGGTCACGATGAGGGCTTGTCTAATAAGTTTGTCACCTCATGGAATGAGGGTACAATCACCATTGGTGGCATTTCCTTTAAAGTTTTTGAGGAGGTTATTGCTAAAGTTACGGGGCTCCTAAATAGTGGCCGAACTTGGAAGAAAACTACGAAAGTACCAAACCAGATTAGTCTAAATTAGTTTTTTCGCGGCGAGGAGAAACCTATCAAGTTGCGGGGTGGCTTTGACTGCGAGGCGCTGCTGGAGCCATGGGATAGAGTTTGTTTGGTGATAATGAAATATTTCACGCTGGAAGGAATGTATGGGGTCTACTACTATTACCACTTTAATTTCCTCAACCACCTTAGGAATCATCTGCATATTTCCATTCCTTTTTTCCTGTTTCATTCTCTTGATAGCACTGTTGCGGAGTTTAATGAAGCCTCAATTTATGGAAATAATTATACTATCCTTCACTAGGGCCTTATGTCTAGGCTCTATCATTTCCATATGTTGCTTTGCCCTGCTCGGCCTATCACTATGCGAGAGGTCTTGTCTCTCCCTGCTCTTGACAAAACCCCAGTTTCCTCTACTCCCCCCTTTGTTAGTATTTTGGACACGCCGGGCTCGAGTAAGAAAAAATGTCTAAAAAATCCTGCCTTGAAAGCCCATCCCCATGGCACATCCCCTGACAAGGGCTCGGGGGATACAGGTAGGGAAAAAAAGTGACTTGCCCCTACCCCGCACCCTAAGGTTAAAGCCTCTAAGAAAACTAAATTCTGCCTCCATAAAATTGACTCCGACATCGAGATCATTGAAGAAGCTAACACCCCCCGTAGGTCTCATAGACTGGTTCTTAAGCAGGACAAGGTGGGAAGTCTTAAGGAAGCTTCGGATTTGGATAATGATAATGGGAGTGACAAGGAAAGCTAGGAGGAAAAGGTGGCGGGTGGGGAAGGCCACTCTGTGTCGGTGAGCAGTGTGTCCCATGTGTCTGAAAGCTTGAAGAAGGGCCCTTCCGGTGACAATGTGATGGAAATTACCCCCCGGTCCTCTAATGCGGATAAAGGAAAATCCCCCTTGCAGGAAGATCATAAGGAAAAAGATCAGGCTTGGGAAGAAGTTGGCAAGCTGAAGGGGAGATTGCAGAGGTTGGAAAAAAAGGTTCAGGAGGTATCTCAATTTTCCCTGAGGGTCATGCACAGGTCGGTCACCAGTCTTTGCTTGCTGCAGAAGGACAAGTCCACGGATGATGTCGAAGATGATGCTGGTTTCAAGGAGCTGCTCGAGTTCCTCATGGCGGATTGGGCGACGACTATCCAGGATATGCCTGTAGAAAGGAAAAGAATTAGGCCGTTGGGCCTTTTTGTTCTTGTTTTTATCTATGTCTTGTTGTTTGTTAATACTGTTGAACTAGTTGGACCCCTGGGGGTCTTTGGACTCTTTTGGCTAGTTTCATGCTTGCATGAAGGACTTTTTATCCTATGGTTACTGTTACTTTTTGTTTTTTGATATGATGTGTTGTGTGTGATGGCTTTCTCTCTACTGTCACTGTGTTGTTAATGTGTGTTCACTGGATGGCCTTTGTTGCCTTGTACTAATGGGACAACACCCTTGTTTTGCTGCTTTTTATTTCAAAAACAAGAGTTCAAAAAGAAAGTGAGTAAATACTATACTATGCTTATAATACATAAAATATACTAAAAAATAAATAAAAAATAAAAATAATTTTAAATATGAACAAATTAAGCCAAATAGTTAAGCAATAGTTTATAAACTATAGAAATACATAGATTGATAGTTATATAATTAGAATTAATAAATTTAATTATTTCTCTTACAATTATTTAAAGTGTGACTTAAAATAGATATAATTTATTTATATAATTTGATTATTTATTGGATTATACTAATTAATTATTAAAAGACCAGTGGCAAAAATTAATATAATTTAAGATATTATATTTTAATAGTATAAATTATATATATTAAATTAAATATTAATTAGTATAATTCAATAAAAGATTAAGTTAAATAAAAAAACTTAATATTTGTATTTATTAAATGATTTAATATATTATTTATTGCTATATGTGAAAGTTGACTATTCATTAGTTATTACCTTTCTTATGCCCCTTTCACCTTATGAGCTCTAGCCCATGTGGGACAACTAGATTTATATGTTCTTTCGTGATCAAATTCAATCTAGTCATAATTACACATTTATTCATCATCTCTCTCCCCCTTTCTTGATTAATGATAGTAAAATTGAACTTATAGTTTTCTTCATTTTTTATTTTTGTGATAGATGCTACTCATTATACATTTTCTATCTAATTTACAAGTTATCATAAAGCACACATTCCAAAACATAGATTTTCATGATGATATTCAATAAGCTCCATTACTTTATATGCAACCAAATATCCTTTCATATATGAACATTCACTTTACATGCATGAAAGAGTAAGATTATTTATGGATTATATTGTAAATTTTTTAGTATGTCAACATTTGAGATCACACTATGTGATCCATCATTGGAATGAAAATAATGTATTGGTTAGAATGGATCATGTAGTATGATTAAAACATCAATTGGTGTTATTTTTTACATAGAATAATCCAAAAGTAGTGTTACTCTTTTTATCATGCACAGTTATGGATCTAACAATTAATTTTTTCAAAAAATAAAATTCAAATTTTGACTAACTAGCATGCATCATCTTCCTGGCTAGAGCCAACCAAACACACATTTTTGTAAAATATTGCTATGTCCTTGCATTTAAAGGTATTTAATTACATTCATTTATGTTCATCAACATTAAGAAAAAATCATTTATATTTAATGAGAATAATAGGAATACTTCTATTGGCCCATTAAAATAAACTAGAATCTATCTATTTATTCTATATGCATCTACATGTTTGAAGATTGTTACTCTTGATCATTCACATGATTGTAAAACCAATATTTTATGGAGGTCGACTTGAGAGAATGTGTACTCTAGTGATCGAACAACCCTCTAAAGGTATTCTTAAATACCACTAGCACTCATAATAAAGCAAACATTAGCAAGCCAAACAAATCAAAGAGTAGAATTTCATAGTCAATAGGGTTGATATCCACAAGTTATAGGACATATTGATGTATACAAAAATGATATAAAGACATAGATTTGATCTATGTGGTAGTCTCAATAAATGTTTCAAACATTGAGAATCTATTTATGATCCCAAAACACTTATTTCAATCCACTATTAATTATTATTTTTCAAATCTAGAGCTAAAATTCTTGAAAGTAATATTCAATATTTTACTATTCTTAACATTTATATTTTATTATCTAAATTAATCTATATTACATATATTAATTAATTAGTCTAAAAACCACATAGTAAGACATGTTTATTTGCCTTTATAAGTCTATATAGTCAAAGCATTACATACGTTTTTTTTAATGCAATATAAAATATTACTCCAATATTTTTTTATAAATATTATGTTATTAATTATATTTATGATTAGATATTTTTTAGGCTTTAAAATACAACATCAATACAAGTTATATAAAAGATTCTTAATAAATAAATAAAATATTTTAAATAATACAAATCTTTATTAAATTCTTTTATCAAGATTACATCTTTATTGTGGAAGAGTTTGATATTATGATTTAATAAATAAATAAATAACTTTTAGAGCTACAATTTTATTGGCTCTAGGAAAATTAATTGCCAACAATTTATCCATGTCCAACAATTCACCGGGAGAAAATTCACCGCCCATAAAATTAACATTCTTTAATATATATTTCCAAAACTTTCATTTTTTTTTTTGCAAAAGATTTATGGTAATAAAAAATTAATGACATTAAAATTTTTTCAAAGTTTTGAAAATATATATTAAAAAATATTAATGCCATTAATTTTATGTGGTGGTGGTGGTGAATTTGTCACGACGGTGAATTTCCCCCCGATGAATTGTTGACAGTGAATTTTCCCTCGATGATGGGAGTGAATTTTCCCTAGATTGCGAGGTCTTATCTATGACATATAAATTATTCCAAAATTAATAAAAAATAACATAGAAATGAAATGTAAGAATAAGAAATATTATGAGATTTAAAAAATAGTAATAATAAAAAGATTTAAAACTAAAAAGGAATATTACAAATAAAAGGTTTTATATAAAATAGGGCCACCTTTAACGTAAAAGATTAACACGTTACTATTTAAATTCTTTCAACGAATAATGTGATTGCAAAATTGTATCCTTTAAAGACTTATTCAACAAATAATAACTGAAAATCCGGTCCAACTAATGAACACCAAAATGCATGAAATTTAAGACGTTTACTCAAATCTTGTTCAACCAAACATCAACTATTATTAAAGAAAAACTTGATACCATGCATTTACGTAGCTTTCAATTATATCACAGAAAGAAAATCACAATTGACAGCTTCCAAATTGTGTAGGAACTCTGAAAACAGGGTGTAAATGTCGAAACGACCAAAATCATAACTTTCAACTAATAAATAAAGTCCGTGCAGGAAACTCCAACCAATGAAGTTGAAACGGTTGACCAAATCATGCCTCCTTAAAGAGAATTGAAAAGAAATAAAGGTATTCAAATTGTTAAGTGTTATAGAATTAGTAAGAAGAGGTGGCAGGTCATTGTCAACGAGATTTTTCTAGTTATTTGGGAGGTTTTAAGAATAGGTTTTAATTCTATGACAATGTCTTTTTTATTTTCTTCTTTAGATTAAGAACATTTCTTATTAAAAAAATAGTCAAATTTGGTTGATTAATCTTATTACTATTGTAGATGTCTAAATTTGGACACTTAATTTATCCAAATTCATCCCCTTTCGTCTTATTTTCGTTAATTAAGTAATACTATTATTTAATTAATAGCTTTAATTCTGCCAAATCCCCAAGGTATTTAATCAATAATACCTTATCTCTTTAATCCTCCTTCCATCAATTAAATTAAATAAATATTCCATTTATTTAATTCCCTTCATGTCACATCCTCCATCATTTTTATCTTAACCTAATCCATCTTCTAATCTCATCATTAAGGTGTGCACATGTCTAATCCTTGATTAGGAGGTGTCACATCCTCCAACTTTTGCAAGTTGGACTCTAATCTCTCTTAGCCACCTAACCATCCTCTAATCCCTCACTAACTAGCATAATCAACCTCTCAAGGAATTTTTAATTCCTTTTATCCCTCCAAGGAATATTAAATTCTTTTTCTCTTCCCCATGTCCTTTATGACATGTGTCCTTAGTCAACCCTATTAAAGGCTTTCTCCTCTTGGACAAGGCACTCCACTTCCCCATTTGAATTTTTAATTCACCTTTTAATCCCCCAATGCATTTAAGGAATTCTTTATTCCTTATTTCATCCCCATGAGACTATTTGAGGAATTTTTAATTCCTCACATGTCCTCTCACCCACATGGGGGCAAGGACCTCCTTTATGAGGAGATCTTGTCCAATCCCAAGGTACTTTGTACCCCCCTACATGTCATGTACTTCTCCTTCCACCTCATGTCCACTTCACCTTTTAGGGCTATCTCACATGCCACATGTCAAGATGTGAGGGCTTGTGAGTTCTCAACTCACCTTAGCCCTACATCTTGATATTTGGTGGCTCAATCTTGGCCATCCATCTCCTCTAGGAATTCTCAAAATTCTTATAAATACCCCCTTTTTTCTCTCATTTTAGGGGAGATCATTTTGCTAGCCAAACTCTTGCAATTTTGTTTCTCAACTTATACTTAGCCATTTTCTTGTTTCCATCCACTTGCACTCATCCTCACAACTTCATTTAGCTTGCATCTTGTGCCATCCAAGGAGCATACACATCAAAGATCGAAGGGCCAACCAAAGGATCGATTCGACGCAAGGTATAAGGTTCCATTTTGTTGCTTTCATCTTGTGTTGTTTCCAACTTAGGCTAATCTTGAGGTGTAGGTTATTTTAGTGTTTATTTGCACTCTTTTACTTGTTGCTCTTATTCTAATGCTCACATTCGACCTATCACAACTATTAGACAAATTAGATGCACCATTGTTACAAGGATGAAAAGTGGCATAATGAACATGTATCTATTCACCATCCATTTTTACAATGCTAAGTAGAATCATGGGATCCAGGTGAGTTGTGCCTAGTATGATCATTGTGAGTGCAGTCATGTTTGCACCCTCAAGGAGAGGAAGGATCCTTACTAAAGAGAGGTGGTCCACACACACAATAGTAGAGGGCACATTAGCCCAATATTCAATAAGAGTATGCAAGTGAGCAATGTGAATTAACATAATCTCCTAAAAACAAAGTTGAGTTTCTATGTTTCAAAATACTAAGCATAATCTTTGCACTCTCAATGCATTGCCAAATTTGGGTGAATTTAGTCAACATTTGTGGTCAATCACTTAGAAGAAGCATGCGCCTAGAAAAGAGTTTATGTTTAAAAGGCTTAAAAATTTATGTATCTAAGTCCATCTTACTTGGGCCCATGGACAAAATCAAAATAGGTGCTTGAGTGTTTCCATACGTCCACAAAAAGGACAAGGATTGCAAACACCAAGGTGGATCAAACAAGATCCAATGAGTAGATCTTGGTAAATAATACACTAAGAAAATAAGTAAGCTCGGGCTGCAAAATGGTTGTCCAAACTTTATGAAGTCTTCATTGCCATAATTTGGTCATGAATTACAAACTCCATTTGTAATTGAACTATTGAATCATAGGCAAATGTGAAAATCCATGCATAGAATTTATAAGGTGTGCAATTATAGAAATACATATTTGGATACCATTTCTAACCTTTCACTAGGAGCTACTACATCTAACTCCAATTTTTGGAAGTATTCTAAAAGAATTTGACTCAATAATAGTCTAAAAAGACTCAAAATCTTAGTTGGAAAGCCTAAAAATGACCTTGGATTCAAGCTAATATAGACATTTACTAGTGGTTATTGAATAGAGATTTGAAATGAATCAATCCTTCTATCAAAATACTTGAGAACACGGAGTACTAAATTTTGACCATGGTAAGTAATCATAGGACACCACAAAAGATAGTGTTGGCTGATAGAAATCCCAGTTCTGCAAAAATTCCCATTGCATGGAAAATTAATCTATCTTTTGATTTGTTACAATGAAGTCTACATGTAGATAAAAGTGCAACTTAGTATTTTCATTATTAGTTTTGTATTCATAGAATTCATGTTTTGAAAGGTGTTCATTGAGTATTTGAATTATGCTATTTATATAAAGTTTATATAATCATCAAAGCCACCTATGCATATACTTCAAGGTCCAACTCTCATTCATATGTAAATCACATACTTCATCCATTTGCACCTCTTGGATGCAATCATTATCACTATTGGATTAGTTACCCCATCACTTGTGTAGCCCGTGATTTCCAAATCTCATGCTCCTCCATTCATTGGACTTTCCTCTATTTTATCAATATTTCTTAGACTGTATACTCTCCCAACACAAAAAAATTATTCTTTCTCTTATTTTAGACTCATTTAGTATCTAAAATTTCATCACATCATCACTTTCAATTCTATAATCACTATTCTCCATAGCAATCCCCCCCTCTAAGTTTGAATCTTCATCAATTTTTTCTTTAGGTAATCTTCTTGGTGACTATAAACCCATTTAATTTCCCATTTATGTATCTAAGTCTACTAGTACATTTATCATTCACTTATCATGTTCTCTCAACTCAATAAAAAAAGATGCTTCCACAATTTTCTTATTTTTTATCTCCCCTTATCACATATGATTTTGTGTTGACCTCCTTACATATACTCTAGTACTTGGTAAATTGTTAAATATCTTCCAAGATGTTTTTTTCTATGTAAGGTTGGTTATTTCTTTCAATAATGCATTTTTTTTAGATAAGCATGATTTTTAGTAGTCTACTCTCTTTTTCTTCCCTAATGAATATTTTCGCCTTATCTACAACATGATCATGGCCTTGTTTTGTGGGGAATTCCTCTACATCATCCTCTTTTGAATTCTCCATAACTAGTTTCCCCTTTGTGGTATCCATTCCTCCTCTAGTAATTACAACCACTTTAGTTTCTTCTTATGTTTTGTTATATATCTTTTCCTCAAATACTATTTTCACTCCAAATATTCCTTCTCTAGCTGATTCTCCTTTTTAAAATAATTTTCTCATGTTTTCTCCTTATCTTTTACATCTATTGTTCGATATATTTCAACATTCAAGAGGTTTTCTTTTGGTATTATCACTATAAAAAGTTCCCCTATCTTATCATTTGGACGAAATAATTGTTTTATTTTAATAAGTTCCTCTTTGTTCTTATAATAATGTGTTTCCCTTGGAAAATTGGAGGAGTTGTGTATCAAATCACTACAAAATATACTTTTATTTTTTTTACTCCATTCATTCATTGGCATAATTCCTAATAATTCACCACACTTATAACATGTTATATCTTATCTTCTCCTTTGATCTCATCCCCTTCTTCTATTACATCCTCCTCTTACATCATTGTGGTAACCCTATATTGTAGATCTGTCTATCCCTCTATGGAGAGACTCATTCTCCTCACCCTTATGACTACACTAGGGTTAATACTCATAATCACATCTCATTTGTAATAGTAGTGAGGGACAATCATCCATCTAATACTCATCTCGATCTCCACAAATTCTATATAAAACACTTTTTAACCTCTTTAAAGGTTCCACAAAATTTATTCCCATCATTTTAGCTCTTCATTTTGCTGAACACACAAAATATTGAGAGGGGGGGTGAATCATTATTAGTTTTGTATTCATAGAATTCATGTTTTGATAGGTGTTCATTGAGTATTTGAATTATGCTATTTATATAAATTTTATAAAATCATCAAAGCCACCTATGCATATACTTCAAGATCCAACTCTCATTCATATGTACATCACATACTTCATCCATTTGCACCTCTTGGATGCAATCATTATCACTATTGGCTTAGTTACCCCCCATTGATTTTGTAGCCTATGATTGCCATATCTCATGCTCCTCCATTCATTGGATTTTCCTCTATTTTCTCAATATTTCTTAGACTATACACTCTCCTAGCCCCAAAAATTATTCTTGCTCTTATTTTAGGCTCATTTAGTATCTATAATTTTATCACATCATCACTTCCAATACTATAATCTCTACTCTCCATAGCAATCTCCTCGTCTAAGTTTGAATCTTCATGATTTTTTTCTGTAGGTAATCTTCCTGGTGAGTATAAACTCGTCTAATTTCTCATTTACATCTAAGTGTACTAGTGCATTTATCATCTACTTATCATGTTCTCTCAACTCAATCTTGAAAAAGAATGTTTCCACAATTTTCTTATTTTTTATCTCCTCTTTGCACATATGATTTTGTGTTTACCTCCTTACATATACTCTAGTACTTGGTAAATTGTTAAATATCTTCCAAGATGTTTTTTTCCTATATAAGGTTGGTTATTTCTTTCAACAATAGATTTTTTTTTTTTTAAGATAAGCATGATTTTTAGTAGTCTAGGGGAGAGGACCTAGTAGTTGAGCATGTTTCAATAGTTATGATAGTAGTAGTTTATATAATGCCCAATAGTTGTGATAGTAGTTGTTTATATAATGCTCAATATTTGTGACATAACTACCCTAGCTTAAACAAAATGTATTCCTTTGATCTAAAAAGCAACCAATCATGTGATGCCACATCAACACTCAACTACCCATGATGTGAATGCACAAGTATTGGTAGCACTTTTTTTTGGGCCTTTTTGGACACCTTGACAAAAATCATGTTGATGTGGCATCATATTTGATGATGTGGCCCTGAAGTGAAAGTTATAAGTAGGGAACTTTCCAAGTAAACTACTGTAAAAATTTTGGAGTGATTTGAAATTTACACATAGGATTTTGAGAAGTGCAAAATTAGTGCGCACAACTAGTGGGTCCTCTCCCCTATTCTCTTTTTCTTCCCTAATAAATATTTTTCCCTTATCTACAATATGATCATGGCCTTGTTTTGTGGGTAATTCCTCTACATCCTTCTCTTTTGAGTCCTCCATAACTAGTTTCCCCTTTGTGTTATCCATTCCTCTGTAATTACAACCACTTTAGTTTACTTCTTATATTTTGTTATATATCTTTTCCTCAAATACTATTTTCACTCCAAATATTCCTTCTCTAGTTGTTTCTCCTTTGTTAAACATTTTTCTCATGTTTCCTCCTTATCTTTTACATCTATTGCTTGACATATTTCAACATTCAAGAGGTTTTATTTTGGTATTCTCACTATAGAAAGTTCCCCTATCTTATCATTTGGACCAAATAATTGTTTTATTTTTAATAAGTTCCTTTTTGTTCTTATAATAATGCATTTCCCTTGGACAATTGGAGGAGTTATGTATCAAATCACTACAAAATATACTTTTATTTTTTTACTCCATTCATTCATTGGCATAATTCCTAATACTTCACCACACTTTTAACATGTTATATCTTATCTTCTCCTTTGATCTCATCATCTTCTTCTATCACATCCTCCTTTGAAATCATTATGGTAACTTATATTGTTGTAATCATTGCTATAGCTAATGAATGGTCTATCGTCTAAAATTTGGGGTATAATTTGTATTTGATTTATTATGCATGGTTTATTCCTCTATTATCATTTTTATACCCATTATCCTACATATTATAGGATATTCTTTTCAAACCCTTAGCTCTTTCTATCCCTCTACGTATAGACTCATTCTCCTCACCATTATGACTACACTAGGGTTAATACTCATAATCATATCTCATTTGTAATATTAGTGAGGGACAATCATCCATCTAATACTCATCCTAATCTCCACAAATTCCATATAAAACACTTTTTAACCTCCTTGAAGGTTCCACAAAATTTATTCTCTGTTGGAATCAAGGAACAGTGAGAGGGGGGGGGGTGAATTAGTGTTCTACAAAATTTAACTTTATTAATCTAATCTTTAAACCACTTATAGCATTGAGCCAAAAGAAAGATGCAAGAACACAAAGCAATCAACCATAACACAAGGGTTTTTACGTGGAAACCCTGTTAGGGGAAAAACAATAGTGGAGGTCAATCCACAATATGAGTATACTCAAAATAAGTGTTTACAAATTATGGAATGCACATGCATTCAGGCACACTGTCTAGAGCTCACTACTCAAATACAAAAAGGAAGAATCGTCGTCTTACAAAACATTTGGATTACATCTAGAAGATTCGAACTAAGAAAATAGTATCTATTAATGCTTGATTACAATTTTGGTTAAGCACATTTGCAACATTCTTCGCACTCTATCTGATTCTGCTCTTTTGCTCCTAAAACTCTGTTTGCTTTAATTTGGATCACAAATCTTCTTTTTGCTCAAGTGAAACTGCACACAATTGATCAATAATTCTTCTGACTTTCACATTACATCACATCACACACCAAAATAATAGAAGTAATTGATTATATATATCTACGACTAGAGATTTCAACAACTACATGTTGACTTTTGCAAAAATATAAAACATGTACAAACTATCGGCTCAATCCATAAACAATTATCAATGCACACCAAACAAAGTCAGCCAAAACATATTGAGGACCCAAAAAAACATGTTCGAGCATGAAATACCTTAAACAATTATTCCTCGAATATATGCAACATGCTACATTCATCAAGTCATCCTTTTTGCACTTTTAAACAGAAAATCAATCAATTGGATCTTCTAACTTGCACACTAATCAATACGAGGCTCAATGATTCAAAGATAACATAGTTCATACATCGAAAAACCTTCCCTAAGATCCACAACAAAAAATGATAATAGAAAATTGCATAGGAATCAATGCACACAATTTTGTCAGATGCTCTATTCTAGCTTTGACAGTTAACACATAGCTTCAATCTAACTTCTAGTACGAGCAAATACTGAAGTGCAGATAGGATTACTAACTAGGGTTGCCATCAACGAAAACCCCAGATAACTTGTGCAGTGTCTCTTTCCAACAATCTCCCCCTTTGGCATTGATGGCAACACTTAGTGGAAAATGACCAAGTGTTGGAATCAGTACCAACATGAATGAATACATTGGAATCCTCAAAAATTCAAAACACAACTCTCCCTAAGATGAATATGACATTTTTCACTATCCCATACTCCCCCTTTGACATCAATGACAAAGATGGGAATCCGCATACCAAAAATCATAAAAAACTATATATGTACAAACATGCTTCTACAACTTACATGAACTGGAATATGTCTGCAAAATTGTTCTTCAACAGGCTTAAACTAGTGTCCCAACCCTTTTTGAAACTCTCCAAAATAGTCATGTGACCAAAAAATAGATAAGATTGCATCTTTGTTGACTCAATATTTGTCAGATCACTGACATCCATAGCATCATGTGCTTCCTTTAATGCACTAAGCATTGTCTCCATTTTAGGACCAATCAATCCTCTAAGCTCACATATCCTTTCAACAATTCTATATTTTTCATGCTTCAAGCTTTTAATTTTGTCAAGCAAGGATATGACTTGACCTTCTTGCTTACTCACAAAAATGGTTAGAGGATCAAAGGCTTGAGATATATCTGCTAACTGTTTCTCATATTCCTTTATTTTCTTCTTAGTGACCTCAATAAATTTAGACAATGATAAGCATGACTTGTAGATATTTCCACCTTCAGATAATGCACTTTGAATGTTCTTTACACAAGTAGCTAACAAGGATTTATCATTAGCAATCATACCCTTCAATCTATTGAACTTGTTTACATCAAATTCTTTCTGAACCTTATCCATAGTTGAATTTTCAAGACTCAAAGTGAGTACGTACAAAGTTGATAAGCTTCTTCATCTAACCGGATGGAGAATCAGATGAATCCTTCACATATGTAGGAATGATCTTCTCCAAGATACTGGATGCAAGACTTAACAACTCAATATCTTCAATGTGAGATTTCAATATCTCCTCCCTTGCCTTGGCTTGAGCAAATGATGCTACCTTCAGCTTCTAAATAGGAGATAGAGTGGCCAAGTTTATAGGACCTTCAACTAATTTAGGGTCAAAATCCTCCTGTTGTTCTTCTAAAACCTCCTTTCTACCTTCGCAGTGTCTCTTGCTTCCACATGAACCTCCTTTTCCTCAACCTTCTTTTCTTCAATCACAGATTCTTGCTTGGCTTTAGGAATCTCTTTTTCTTCAACAGACACAACTTTAGGAGCTTCAGTCTCCATAGGAATTTTAGTATCTTGCATGTCTAGAGGATTTTGAATATCCTCAAATGTGTCTTATTTCTCTTCTTCAATTACTAGACTAGATGGAGTATTTTCATCATGAGCTTCTTCAGAAAAAACACTGTACTTGTTCTTCAACAACACTGCCTTAAGAATTTTATCAATATCTTTTCCTACCTCTTCAGTCTATCCAATCATCAACTTATTCACCCTTGTTTTGCTCTTAAAATCCCTTTTTGCATCACTAAGGATCTTCTTCATCTCTTCTATTGACATTACCGGACATAGATCAACAAGTATTCGTTCTCTCATTTGTTCTTCTTCAGTTCTTATTTACTCTCTTCATTTCTAAGACTTCATATAGCTCTTTAGGAAAATATGACATTATTTCTATGAGAGTCATATTGAAATTATTCAAGTACTTTATTGTGGCTTCTTCAAGAATTCTCTGATCGACACTATCAAAAGTGTCATACCATTCAAAAAGTGGATTGAGATTACCATCCTTGATTAAATATTTTTCCACTTCCGTTATAGACATACCTGATTTGTCAGTTTTCACTTTTTTCTTTGCTTTCTCTTGACCGAAGGGCTTGTCCTTAGAAAATTTTGATGCTTTTGTGCCCTTTTGTTTGATTTCTCTGACTTCTTCATCAAATTTAGTTTCTTCATTTTGTTTAATTGCAACATAGACTCTTGTGCTTTTATCCTTCTTCCTATTTCCTTCTCTCTTAGATGTCTTGACTTGAGCTTTTACAGGGCTTGATTTCTTTGCAGGACTGGATAAGAGTTCAGAGCTCCTTGTAGATCTAGATTTGGCAGAGTATGTTGTCGGACTAGTAGACTCAGTTCTAGTAGGCTCTCCTTCCTCATCTTGTTCTATTTTCCTCCTAGCTTCCCTCACTGATTCAACTGATATCCCCATGCTTTCTGCAAAAGCTTCAACTTCCTTTCTCACCTTCTAGATTATCATAGGCTTCTTCAATTTTCCATACACTTGCATATCCTTCTCTTCAAAGGTGCCAAACCTTTCTTTTTTTGGATTCCAAGGTTTACTCAATAGGTGTTGAGCATACAACTCCAAAATGTGTTCTTCAACCTCATAACCCATAGGCATTATCTAAACTATTCTAGGTTATGTTGCTTCCATCAAGCACTGATCAATGTCAACCATGAAGTAAATAGTGTCCTTGTATTTTTCCACAATAGATGTAGGAATCCTTTCCCTTGCTTGCATTTCACTATAAAAACTTTTGAAATAACCCCAGATAGTAGTTTTCCTTGCTTTGTTGTCACCAATTCCATACAAGATGTCTCTAATTTGAACAACTACCAGTTTATCACCTTGCCATTGTACTTTTCCAACTTCTGGAACTTCATTCATGAAGTAGAAGAATAGGCATAACAACAAATTACCATACTTGAAAGAATTCTTCTTGTCCTTCTTGATTTTTCCAAGATTTTCAATTAGCTGGGTCATATTCTGTATTTTCCTTGACCATTTGATAAGCTACATAGATTATAGTACCAGATACAAAATTATCCTGGTTGGAGTGATAGATCTTATAACCAATAACCATAGAGGAAAATATCACATCCACTTCAATGATGTCATTAATTGTCATGGCTCTTTTGTCAAAAATTGAACTGGTTGCCTCAGTGACTGTTTGGTTCTTCACAAATTTCAATGTCGACAACTCACCAAATGAATTCAGACCAATAACAATCCTTATGGCTTCCTTTGTGATCTTGAAAGGTTGACTTAACCACATGAACTCAGCATGCAATCGACTCAATATGTACCGAACCCATTCATTTTCGTTGAACACAGGAAATTTCACAATCTATGTGAACTTCTCCTCCAAAGTTTTGAATTTGGGCCTTACATAGAGATCTTCTCCCACAATGTGATTTGTGAAAAAATTTAACAACTGGGAGCTTCCTAACTCTTCAACATTCGCATGAATGTATTCCCTAATATCTTCAATATGAAAAACACCATATGAAACAGAAGAAAATGCACCGAATGGTTCTATCTCGATAGAGTTGAACAGGTGCCATTTGAATTTTGGACGGGGTCTATCCTTGATATCAACAACCAACGGAGAAACCATGTCTGGAAATTTCAAGTTCACAAGTTTGCAGATAAATACCTTTCATCGGATTAGGGTTTCATCGCCGAATCGCCGTCAGACTTGAATCTTCACCAAAGTTCGCTTGTAGAGCTCTCCAAACTTCTTCTTCTCAAAATGCAATGTGACAAATGAGGAATAGAAATAACCTTTTATCATTCACACACGTAACTTTTTGTCGCAATAAATGCTTTTTCCCTATGTCTTCCAGATACCCTGTTTTCATAGACTGTGAAAGAAAATTCTTCTATGGACCTTCAATTTTGCATAAATTCTCTCCACAGGAGATCCCAAAACATCTATATATCATCAATGCAACGGTTCCAATTTGTCACATTCTAGTACCAACTACCAGCAGGGGGTTAAAAGATTTTCTTGAGAACTCCCCCTAGGCCAGAGGCCTTAAGCTAATTCTCAGAGGAATTTCCAGTGCCAAATTCCGGTGTGGAATCATTTCCTACATCATAAGCACTCTTCTTCACCCATGTCTTCTTCATTTTCTTCTTGATCTCGTTTGTAGTAACTTTTCCTTTTCCCTTATCATCCTTTTGCACATTTTTCCCTTTGTTTACCAGACCCTTCCTAATTTTATAGAATCTTGCAATGTGACCAGATTTGTTATAGTTATAGCACACTACACTTCTTTGCCCAGACTAGTTATTCCATTGATTTTCTCTTGATCTACATTGGTTAGCAATATGGCCAAATCTATTACAGGCATAACATCTGACATTTCTATTGAAAAAGTTGTTTGACATGTTTCTACATTCAATTGACTTATGATCATACTTATTGCAATTGAAACACTGACCTGGGAATGATGGACCACTTGGATTCATTTTGCTTCTACACTGAGTAGCCATATGACCAAATTTATTGCAAAAAAAATAGTAACCATTGAAATTTTGAGCATTAGGTTGTCTTACTGGATACCTTCTAGCTTTGTTCATATGATTTCCTTGCCTAAAATTCCTTTGACCAAATCCGAAGCTTTCTCCTTTCTCATATCCAAGACCTTGCTAGCCACTTCCATTCCTCTAATTTTGAATCAGTTCATCAAGCTTAGCTGAGCTAATCTTGAACTTCTCCTTGTATTCATTTGCAGTAGCAAGTTCATCTCTGAGAGTAAAAATCTGTCTTTCAAGCTCTGCTTCATTGTTTATGGATTGTTGCAATTCAAGCTCCAACTGATTGAATCCATCAATAATTCTATTGCATTCTTCAGATTTTTCTTTCAAGGACTAAGCAAGATTCTCTTCATTCTTCTTTTTGTCTTCAATTTCCTTGGTCATCCTCATCACAATAGATTCCATATCATGCTTTAAGACAACATTATTAACGGTAAGCTTTCCACATTCTTCTATCTTTTCCTTCAAGGCTTGACTTAAGTGTTCATCTTCCATGCTTTTACTCTCTTTCTAATTGATCTGATCACAAAGTTCCTTTCTCTTTTCCCTTAATTTATTGATTTGATCTTTCAATGATTGAATGAATTTCTTAGCATTCATAAGCCTTTCTTGCAATTCCCAAACTTTAGATTTGGGCTGATCAAGATCATCTAGCGCCACCAAAAGTTGTTGTTGAAGATTGGCGGAATCCATTGAATCACCTTCCCAGATCTTCCACAAGCTATTAAACTTCTTCTGAGGAACTAGGATCTAATACCAATTGTTGGAATCAAGGAACACTAAGAGGGGGGGTGAATCAATGTTTTGCAAAATTTAACTTTATTAATTTGATCTTTAAACCACTTATAACATTGAGCCAAAAGAAATATGCAAGAACACAAAGCAATCAACCACAACACCATAAAACAAGGATTTTTTATGTGGAAACCCTGTTAGGGGAAAAACCACGGTGGAGGTCAATCCACAATATGAGTATATTCAAAACAAGTGTTTACAAATGGAATGCACATGCATTAAGGCACAATTCCTAGAGCTCACTACTCAAATACAAAAAGGAAGACTCACTGTCTTACAAAACATTTGGATTAAATCTAGAATATTTGAACTGAGAAAATAACATCTATTAATGCTTGATTACAATTTCGGTTAAGCTCATTTACAACATTCTTTGCACTCTGTCTAATTTTGCTCTTCTACTCCTGAAAATCTATCTGCTTTAATTTGGATCACAAATCTTCTTTCTGCTCAAGTGAAACTACACACAATCAATCAATAATTCTTCTGACTTTCGCATTACATCACATCACACACCAAAATGATAGAAGTAATTGATTATATATATCCACAACTAGAGATTTCAACTACATGTCAGCTTTTGAAAAATATAAAACATGTACAAACTATCGGCTCAATCCATAAAAAATTATCAATGTGCACCAACCAAAGTAATCCAAAACATAGTGAGGACCCAAAACAACATGTTCAAGCATGAAACACCTTAAACAATTATTCCTCGAATATCTACAACACGCTACATTCATTGAGTTGGCCTTTTTGCACTGTTAGACAGAAAATCAATCAATTAGATCTTCTAACTTGCACACCAATCAATACGAGGCTTGATGATTCAAAGATAACATAGTTCATACATTGAAAAACCTTCCATGAGATCCAAAATAGAAAATGATAGAAAAAAATTGCATAGGAATCAATGTACACAATTTTATCGGATACTTTGTTCTAGCTTTGACAGTTAGCACATAGCTTCAATCTAACTTCCGGTACGAGAAAATATTGAAGTGTGGATAGGATTACTGACTAGGGTTTCCATGAATTACAACACCAGATAACTTGTGCAGTGTCTCTTGCCAACATTCTCATCATTTTAGCTCTTCATTTTCCTTCTCCAAGTTCATGCTTCAATTAAGGAGGTTATGTCCACCACATTTATATATGTACTAAAATTTATATCATCAAAAATGCTTTAATCCTATCTATTATTCCTAAGACATGTTGGGAAAGGTGTCTAAAACTGACTCCTAATGTTAAGATTACAAAAAGTGTGATTTTTTGATATAAATTGGAAAAACACAATATCTAGGATATAGAGTTGGTTTTGACGAAATTAAATATTCCCAATTATTTGGAATCACTTATGGGGGTTTCTATTATGTATAACTCTTCAATTACTTCAATTTAAAAATTTAGGCCCAATCAATGCACTAGATCAAAAGTTATGGTCTTCAAAAGTTATCATAAAAAGTATAAAAACTTGTTCGGTGCATAAAAGAGTTGTAAAGGGAATTTAAACTCATTGAACAAATTCTGATGTACATATTATGACACATCATAAGGCATCTTTAGTTGAGGGATAATTTTGGTGTCACTTTTTTGGTTGTTTTATCTTATTCGATGCATAAAAGAGTTGTAAAGGGACTTTAAATGCATTCACCAACTTCTTATGTGTATTATGGCACATCATAAGACATCTTTAGTTGAGGGATAATTTTGTTGTCACTTTTTTGGTTGGTTTATCTTATGAGTTTCTAATTACTATTTGATGGTTTCAAGTTTTGTATCTCCTATATATTAGATGCTTGAGATGGAGGTTGAGTGTATATTTTTGTAGATATTGTTAATTTTTAATAATTCACCACTTGTAGTAGAGTTGGTTGGAGCATGGGGTTTGCTACCTCAAGGTCACAAGTTTGACTCTAATTCATAGTGGGAAAGGTTGGGGTTAGTAATAAATGTTCTAGTGCTTGCTCCATTGACTCAAAGTGTAGGAATAGACTTTTTCTAACCTTTTAAATTTATACTCCTTTAACACCTCTACAATGTTGTTTACTTAGAAAAAGAAATGTGTCTGTTGGGTTGATGATGCAGATTATGAATGGCCCCCTCTACCATCTGGAAAAAGCTTGTCTTCCTTGGGTATTGAAAGAGGAAATTGCATAGACACTTGGGAAAATAATGGTATTCTGAAGACACTAACATCCTACCAAAGAAACCCTAAGTTAGTCCCTTTTCAACAACATGGTATTCTCAGGACATTGTCCCATCCTTGAGAAAACTCTAACTTTATACCTTTTTAGAATGGGGTTGTTAATAAAACAACTTCTACTGTAACTTGGAATAACTCCTGAGATCTCCCCCATTCTAATGCAAGAGACTTATCTGAGAGATCTAATTCTTCAGTGCGAGGTGATTTTACATCTTGGGGCCCTAGTAATAACAACTTATAGGAAGCTTCTAAGCATTTTAAGGCCACCAAGAGTCGCAATTCAAGTTCTAGAGGTTCTGTGAACTATAAGTTCTACAACAAAGAAAATGACAACCACAAATTTATAAGATCTAAGGGCCCTCATCATTTTTAAGCTCAAAATGTTGGGTCTAGTCACCGACTGCTGGGTGTAAAGTCCTCACATGACCCTGGGATTTGGGTTCCATGTTCTGCTAAGGAAATGTATGTGCATTTTCCTCCTTAAGGGGGTCCTTCATGCTATGAGTGGTATCCAAAGCTAGCTTAGATAATAAGCCTGAGTTTGGATGCTTGATTTTTAGAGCTTGAACAAAATGTCATGTTTATTAAGATTTGGGGCGAGGATAGATCCAATAGACATACAAACCTGGGTGAAGGTGAACTAGTATGATTTTTTTGATCTTGTCTTGATCTCGACTTCCTCATTCTTTGTTCTTTTCAAAAGTTTTGATACAAAGAATTAAATAATTAGAAAGGTCCTTTTTTTGTGTGGAAATACCCTCTTTGAGCCAACAGACTGGAGGGCTAATCTTTCAATGGACAATCTACAAGTTTCTCCTCTTCCTTTATGTTAGACCATGCCAAGTCTCCTAGTAGAATATTTTGAGGTTTCCACTTTGAAAAAAAATATTTCTCATTTTGGGGATTATCTAAAAATTTATTTTGAGACAATAAATGGTAAGCCCATTCTTATGGTTTGGTCTTTGGTGAAAATACAAAATTTGTTCCAAAGGTGGTAAACCTCATTTCTTATAAAGGCGAACCTCAGCCCAAAAATGAATTTTATCAGTTTGAGGATTTACTGTATGGCTCCTTAGAGGAAAAAAATCTTATGAATTTAGTTAATAAGTAATTGAAAAGGTTGGGGAGGAATTTATTAAGGAGGCGACATATGAGATTCTTGATGAGGTGGATATTGTGTTACATTGGTGGTTGCCATTGCAACAAAAGATCGACCTGTTAATGCCTAATACAACTTCCATATTTATACAAGATCCACAGGAGGTGGTTAATCCATGTCATGAACCAAGCACCCCATTGCACAAAGGAGATCAAGGGACACACCATCTTGCAACAATTCCATCCCCAACGCAAGCGAGGCATTTGAACTTGTGACCTCGAATTTGATACCAATTGTTACATTGGTGGTTGCCACTACACCAAAAGATTGACTTGCTAATGCCCGATACAACTGCCAAATTTATACAAGATCCATAAGAGGCGGTTAAGCCATGTCACAAACTCAAGCACCGCATTGCACAAAGGAGACCAAAGGACACAACATCTTGCAACATACTGATGTTTAGCCCTCTCCCCTCCCAATCTCTCAATCTGAATCATGAAGGTAAATATCTCCAAAGCATGATATACCCCTAGTTTTGGAGAATCTTGAATTATCCCCCTCCTCGTCCCAGTTAGTTTCTCTTTTGATTTCCCAAATGGACTCAAAATCAAAGGCTCTTATCTCTCCCAATGGTAAATGTGGCAGTAAATCAATAGTGAGAAAAACCAACTGGAAATTAAAACAACTTTGGAAAATAACCTTAGATCCCCCTCCAAAAATCTACTAGAATGGTCAATGTAGGGTCAAACTCTCAATGTAATTAGTCTGGTTTGGCTATGGGTGAAAAACTTCATAAATGAATCTTAGACTGAGGAGAGACAAAATATCTCCTCAAGAAAAATAAGGATCCTTTCATGGAATGTTAGGGGCTTAAACACCCCTAACAAATGATACTTAATAAATCATCAAATATTTGGCACTTTCTTAGATTTTGTGCTTCTATAGGAGACCAAGCTATTAGTACAAATGGATTATGATATTTTTGGGACATGGGTAAATTGGGGTATGCTTGCCTCTCCTACCCTGGGAGCTTCGGGAGGTTCACTTTTTTTGTGGAATAAATGCAATGTGAAGGTGGAGTTACTTGACTCCAAAAATAACTGGATTGGGGCTTCTATCAAGTGCTTGAAAAAAAAAATTCTTCTAGCCTTTTAATATTTATGGGCCTTGTTCAACATCAAGAAAGAAACAAGTATGGAGATAACATTCTTATGTCTCTATTTCCATAAAAAATTAGTACAAGATTTTTGCGGGGGATTTCAATGTTGTTTGACATGCCCCTAAAAAATGTGGAGGCATTATAACGCCTACCAAAGTAATGGAGGACGTCAATAACTTTTTTTGTGTAATAAATTGTATGAATGTTCTACGAAAAATGGCACTTTTACATGGTATAATAAGTGAAAGGTTTTTTCACAAATAGTTGAACAATTGGACCATTTTTTGTTATCTAAATACTAGCTGAATGCCTCATGGGACTTCTCTTATATCATTCACACCTTGGTGGGGTCGGGTCATTTCCCTATTTCTTTATCCATCTTTGAATACATGTCACCAAATAAAGGTTCTTTCAAATTTGAAGCAATGTGGTTTAGGGACGCTGATTTTATCCCACTTTTGAAATCCTGGTGGTCAAGTTGTCCATTCATCTTAAAGATAGAATCAAATTCTGAAATCAAAACTATTTCAAGAACATTTTTTTTGAAAAGATAAGAGTGAAATAAGAATTGGCCTCATTGTATGAATTTGTAATAAAAAAAGGTATGCATACTTCCATAAATAAAAGTTGAGTTGGAAGAGATCCTTGCCAGGGAGGAATGTTATTGGAGGAAAAAATCTAGGGAAATTTGGTTAAAGGAAGGGGATAGAAATTAAAAAACAATTATGTGACTGAAAAATTAGGAGACAAGCCAATAGAATTGTCTCTATTCATGATCTTCTTTATGGGAGACACTTCTAATGAAAAAAGATACTGGTAATGAAGTGGTCCTCTTTTTCAAAAAAATTGTTGGTTTTGATAAAACACTGCAAGTCATTGTCTGATAATGCGGTCATAAACAAAATTCCTATGTTGGTTACTAAAGAGAAAAATAAATTTTTGATGTCAAAATTCACTATTGAAGAAGTTAAAAATGTGGTCTTTTCAATGGCTGTTGAAAAAGCTCCTGGACCAGATGGTTTTACAACACTATTTTTTTAAGAAATATTGGGGCTTTGTGGGAAAAGATATTCTACTTTCCTTGAAGGAGTCAAGAAGGAATATAAATTTCCTAAAATAACTAAACGCCACTCTTGTTTCTCTCATTCCTAAGAATCCAAATCTTGTTTCCTTCAAGGATTTTAGGTCTATTGCTTTATGTAACACAATTTACAAAATATTTACTAAAGCAATAGCCACAAGGCTAGAAAAATTACTTCCTTCTATTATAGATCAGATGAGCAAGGTTGTTTTTTGTTGGGTAAGGATATCCCAAAAGGTGTCATCTTGGCTCTTGAAGTTTTGCATTCAATTATGTTAGAAAAAACTCCAACTGTTGTTTTGAAGTTGGATATGATGAAATCCTACAACAACATTGACTGGGCCTTCCTTATGGTTGTCTTGAAGAAGTTTTTCTTTTGTCATAGCTGGTGTAAGTGGATTCTCTCTTGTCTTTTGGGAGCTGTGTTCTCAATAATTGTTAATGGATCTTAGCTTGGTTATTTTGCTCCTACTTAAGGGGTAAGACAAGGTGATCCCCTCTCTTCATTTATTTTTAATGGTTGAGGGTTTGAGTAGATCCATCATTTCTGCACACTCTTCACAGATTTGGAAAGGTATCTTTGTCAAGTCATTTCCTCTTCCAATTTCACACTATTTCTTTGCAGTTAATACTCTCTTGTTTGGTTAGGAAAGTATGGTTGAGGTCAAAGTGATAGAGAATGTCTTGTCTAATTATTGCTTGATTTTTTTATTACTATACACCACCCTAGGGTCTTACTTTAGGGTTTATAACTTATTTTTTTAGGGTATTCTAGATATGATATTATTCTAATTGTATTAGTAATTTAAGATTTCCTAGAGTTTTTTCATGCTTATTATACTTATTAAGTTTAAGATAGTTTACATGGTGATATACAACGTTTATCAAACCCCCCCACTAATACATTCTGCCTAATGACTCCTTTTAGATATTGTGTCTTAGATGATGTTCATGCATACATTTCAAATTTTGATATATTCTTATATTTCATTGATATCATCCTTCTATACTTGATATGCTTATGAAAAAGTAATGGATAGGGATATGTTTTTATATGGAGGTTTATTTTTATCATGTCTTATCTTTTGCTTCATAGAGTTGATTAGTGCTAATCCATTCCTATTATATATAGCTATGTCATTTATTTATTTCTGGGTGGTTCTTGTATTCCTTGATGGTTGGGATTTCACTCTTATAGCTAAGGAAGAGGATTGTATGATTTCCACTAGGTGGTGTGCAAACATACATTGAGTTGTGCGATGGTGCACAACAACAAAGTGAACCATTCACTAAAATTCCTCAATATTTATATTTTTACAAACCTCGTCTTTAACTTGCTACATGAAATATGTAATAGAAATATTTCTAAAATTTTACTAATAATATTATTATATTGAAAATTTATGTAGATAATAAAAATACCACCTTAACATTTTTAGTTACATATATTTTTCTATCGGCATACCCCTTGCACCTCCTCCTGATGCAAGTGCTAGTATATATTGAGTAGTGAAGAAATCATACATTTTTATTGATGATAAGCAAACGTTTCTCGTTCGTTGCATTTTCCATGCTTTATATTATTAGATTCCTATGTCTTACAAAAAAACTTGATAGAATTCGTTACTAGAAAGAGCTATTTTTTCATTGTGCACTCAATAGAAAATCATATGTGAAGATTTAATGTGTTTTGACATATTGTAAGCCTTGAGGTGGATGAGTGTATGTGTTTATAATATGAATGGAATGAAAAATTATAAGCTAGGTAGATTAGATTATATACTTGCTAATTTTGGGGCTTTGTGACAATTGAATGTAAATCTTCTAATAAAATAAATTAATAATTATATTTAAAAAAAAAAAATTATATTATTTTAATTTTATGGTTTCAATATATTATGAATTAGTGCTACTATTCTTTAAATCTATCATAGTTACAAATAATAAGTTATAATGTGTGATGCTTATTTTAATTATTTTTTAACTATAAGTCATTAAGAATACATAAACAAATATTTGATGTCTAATATTAATTCAAATAAAAAAATTGGTGTGTTACAAATACACCAATTTTATTTAAAATAAGTCAATAGTAACTCAAATTACATAAATAAAATAGTGATTGAGAGATCTCATTTTTAAAGACCTTCAAAATATTTTAAATAAATTTTCTTAAATATAAGTATGTTTAAAACTAATATTAACATTCTAGATTAAAATATTTATCATTAATGTTTAACTTATAAACTAATATTAAGACATTAATAATTCTAACTCTAATAATACTTTATTTCACATAGAAATAGAAACCTAGACTTTTTAAAAATATATATATTTTATTAATGTTAAATTTATACACTAATATTTAGATATTAATAACCCTAACCCTAACCAAAAATTTATTCTACAATCCTAAGTGAACCTTAAATCTAACCCTAATGCAACCCTAACAACAGGGTTTAATTAGTATTAGAATTTAATTAATGTTAGGGTTAGGATTCAATTAGAGTTATTACTCGATTGGGGATAGGGTTACAATTAGAATACAATAAGGTTTAGTGTTTGATTATAGTTAGAGTTAGTATTTAATTTTGGTCAAGGTTTAGTAAGGGCTAGGTTTAACATAAGGGTTCAATTAATTATAGGCTAACAAGGACTATGGTTAGCATATAATTAGGGTTGGTCTTCAATTACAATTAGAGTTAGTGTTCAATTCGGGTTGGCTTTTAGTAAGGGTTAAGATTCAACTAAGGTTAGGGTGAATGTTTAAAAAGGGTTAGAATTTGGATTTAATTAGTGTTAAGGTTAAGGTTAGGTTAGGGTTTGCTTAAGGTTAGGGTTATGATTCAATTCGAATTATAGTTATAATTAGGGTCTTCATTGGAATTAAGGTTATTGTTAGAATTAGAATAACAAATAGGGTTAGAATTATTTTTAAACTTAAAATTAAAATTAGGTTTATACTTAGGTTTAGGTCTATAATTAAGATAAGAGTTGGGTTTCATTTAGGGTTAAGATTAGGATTATGAATCAATTAGTGGTAGGGTTCAATTAGGGTTATAGTTCAATTAAGGTTAGGGTTTAATTAGGGAAATGGTTCAATAGGGTTACAATTAGGGTTAAAGTTAATTTAGGGTTAAGGTTTGATTGTAAATAGGGTTAAATTCAATTTAGGTTATGGTTTATTCAGGGATAGAGTAAGGTTTGACTAGGGTTATAATTATAATTAAGGTTGCCATGAGAACTAGGTTTAGTGTTAAAATAAGGATTAAAAATAGTCTTAGAATTATGGTTAGGGTTAGAATTATAAATAAGATTATAGTTAGGGTTAGAATTAGGATAAGGGTTATGATTATAATTATAGTTACAGTTAGGGTTGGGCTTGGGGTAAGGGTGAGGGTTAAGGTTAGGTTAAGATTAGCATTCAATTAGAGTTAAGGTTCTAGGATAAAGCTCGAGTTCAAGGTTACAATTAGGGATGGGGTTAAAATTATAGTTCAATTAGGGTTAGAGTTAGGGTTCTATTAGGGTTAAGGTTAATTTTAGATTAAGGTTACAATTTAATTTCAACCCTAAACCTAATCTCTAACACTAACCCTAATCTTAATCTCTAACCCTCACCCTGACCCTAACCCTGACCATAATCTCTAACCCTAACCCTAACCCTAATCTCTAACCCAAACCCTAAAACTAATGATAACCCTAACCCTAATCTCTAACCCTAACCCTAACCCCAATGCTAATTTTAACCCCAAACTTAACCCTAATTCTATATCTACCCCTAATTATAACGCTAACCCTACCTTTGATCATAATTTTACCTCTAATCCTAATCCTAACCCTAATTCTAATGATAACCCCAACCCTAATTAAAATTCTATCTCTAATCGTAATCATAACCCTTACCCTAACCTTAACTCTAATCTTAATACTAACACTTACCCAACCCTAATCCTAAATTTAATCTCTAACCTTAACCCTTACCCTACCCCCAATTTTAATCCCAACTATAATCTCTAACCCTAATCCTAACCCTCACCCAATTTCTAAACCTAACCATTTTCTTAATGCTAACCTTGACCCTAGCCCTAACCCTCATATGTAATAATGCTAACCCTAACCCTAATTTGTAACCCTAACCCTAACCCCAATACTAACATTAACCCTAACCTTGACCCTAATTTGATCTCTAACCCTTACGCAAATAATTTTCTCTTCCATGTTGTGTTGTGAATGCTACTAGCATATATACATTATTTGTTAATAATATATATAAAAAATGTCGAGAGATATCCTTCTTGAGGTGTCTATTTTTTAATGAATTAGTCACAAAAAGTGCAATAGACACCTCGAGAAGGATATCTCTTGACGTTTTTATATGTTATTAATAAATACTATATATTTATGCTAGTTATTAATTTAAATAAAAACATTGGTGTGTTACAAATAAACCAATTTTATTTAAAATGAGTCAATTTTATATTTACATTAAAATTCTATTTGTGTAGAGGTAAAATAATACATGTTTTCACAATATTTTTTGGATATCTCCAATTAATTTAGAATGGCTTAATATAATGTCAGTCAATGAGTCTAGTTGATTTGAAGCAAGCTAATTTATGTTTAAATAATTTCTATATTTACACTTAGATTTTATGTTTTACTCAATGGCTTGTACAATCTATTTATTTATGATTAATCTATTAATATTTATATTTATATAGGCAATCTTAGTTTAGTTGAACACAATTGTATTTTCCTAATGAAATGATTTTGAATACTTCTAGACTATTTAGAGCTTAGTTAATTTAATTTCATATTGTTTTGATGCTTATAGAGTAATTAAAATATAAATAATTTGTAATGTAATCCAAAATATAGGCTTTTTTAAAAATCCAAATAATTTGCAATATAGTCCTAAGGGGAAGGTGCATGAAACTAGGCAGCCAAGAAGGGGTCAAAATTGACCACTTTTTGAAATCAACAAAAAATAAACTTTGATGTGTAATTTAAGATAGTAGGCTAAAAATGTTTAAGATGTGATAAGAACGAGATTACTAATACTCAAACTCTAATGTCTAAACTATTTTTTTAAATGGTAGAGATTAAAAGAGTCAAATGTTGAAAGCACATAAATTGATCATGTTTTTCTCACAAATAAGTAATATAATTTTGGTTATGCTCCTCCATTTTTTTAGTTTCATTAAGTATTTCATAAATCTCTTTCGAGAAAGTTAGCTAATTATTTGTAGAAGTTCAAATATTTTTCTACTAATTTTTAATTAATATATATTTTATAATTTTCAAAGTGAACAAGTATTGAGAAAATAAAATTGGTATGATCCCCACTAATTTTCTTTAAAAATATTAAATATTTGTAGAATGAAGTTTAGAATATGAAATTTAATTTTTGAAAATGTGGATGAGTGGATAAAAAATAAATAAGAAAAATATATATGCTTTATTTTTTGTAAAAAATGAAGATGCTAGTAAAAGTAATTAAAGATTAAAACCTTAATATGTGTATATTTTAGAAAAAAGTGCATGGTTAATAAGCTAAGATAGAGGTTGACATTGTAGTAGTAATTTTTTTATAATATTATCTTAAAATTTGCTAGCTTGATGGAGAGGACACTAAAAATTTATATGTTTTTTTCATATTTTTCCAAAATAAAGATTTTGGCACCCTACATGCAAGTCCAACCCTTAGGGTCATATATCCAAGCCAAATCCAAATCTAATGGTGGGGTTTCTAAGAAGATATAAATCAAATGTGTGTGTGTGTTATAATGCACTCATTATAACATGAACACATTTAGTTTGAAAATTCATTATGTATATACTCTTAATTTTTTATAGTTATAATGCACTTGCATTATAATGTACATGTGTTAAAGATTTGAGTGTGTTATAACATGCATATGTTATATGGTATTTTATCCCAAAAACATTTTCTTACCACTTTTGACTCCCCATATTTGTGCACTTACATCCAAATAAAGTCTAGATTATTTAAAATTATTTATGTAAATCCTAATTTATTTTATATGTATAGGTTATTTAAAATGAATTAAATTATTAACAAATATTTTATATGAAAATTATAATCCTGCTCCCCTCTCCTGCTCTTCTAGTTTGAATTATTTGCATGGATGGTAGGCTCCACTTCAGGGGTACCCCCGCCCCCTATCCTCTTTTGATCAGATGCTTGCAATGACACATGTTGTTTCGACAACCTCAGGGGGCTCTCATGTGTTGTCCATTGTAGGTGATCCTATGATTCCTAGTCTACCTATTGTAGATGTGCTGGTGATCACTCTAGGTTTAAAGGGATGGAAGAATGTGTTGACTAACTCGAGTCTGGTTACTAAGACTTCCAATCTGAGTCCTGAGGTGGAGATCTCTATCCCAGGTACTGATTCTCTATCCCTGAAGCTATTAGCGATAAGATTGTTTCATCCATGGAGAACACAGTGATGGGAGAATTATTTTCCTTTTTCCCTATTGTGGATATGGTGAGAAGATGGGAAACTACAAAATGGAATCTAAAGGGAAGTGTAGTTGTCTATGCCATGGCTAGTTGACTCTTCCTTTTTAAGTTCACGATCGAGGAGGATTTGATTTCAGTGTTCTCTTCGAGCCCCTAGGTTTATGGGAAACACGGTCTAGCTTTGTGTCGCTAGAAACCATTTTTTGACCATGCTATTGATCTCAACAAGTCGGCTCCGGTGTGGGTGCATCTTCCAGACTATGCCTGGAGTACTAGGATGATTTTATATTTCAAAGTATTGGTGATTCTTTGGGTCATTTCATCACCTTAGACTCCATTACTAGATCTAAATCTAGGTTAGTGTTTGTTTGTTTCTACATCAACATTGGTATTAATAAAACCTTACCCGATTTTGTGAAGCTTTTTTCCAAATTTGGGTCCTGGACTCAACAAGTCTGCTATAAAAATGTGCTAAACCTAGTCATCTTATTTTGGACTATAAATCCATGGTAAAACATAACCCCAACCCTAGTGAACCATTTTTGGATGTCCTCATAACAACTACCCTTTTGATTATGATATCCTTAAGATCGTTGATTCCCCAGTTAAGGTTAGGCTTGTTGATCTAGTGATCTCGAAGTTTCAGTCTATGAAAATGGTTTATGTTGATTATGCTTCAGCACTAAGTGGATCCTCTCCCAACAGTGTTCTAGAATGCAAGTCCCCCCCCTCCCATTACTTGTTTCTAAGGTGATTGCACCTTTGGTTGAAATAGAGAAGATTCAAACCCCCAAGCTTAAGGATTTTAAGGAAGGTGAGCTACGGGATGAGGGAGTAATAAAGGTGACACCTAATCTTCGAAAGTTAGAGATGGCTATCTTGCCTCAGGTTTGAACCATGAAAGAAGAGTTTTGGTCAAATCCTAAGAGGAAGGGTAAACAAAAGAAATCAAATGTGGGAGATGATTCCAAACCTGGTAGACCTAACCAGTGATAGAACAATAATAGAGAGACAACAAAAGAGATTGCTATTGGTAAATAGAAGACATTGGAAGTGTCTTCAAAGAAAGCACCTAAATGAAAGTTCTATCATGGAATGTGATAGGGTTAAATAGCCCCCACAAGAAACTAGCCCTAAAGAATTATGTGCTAGAACACAAGATTGACGTTTTATTGTTACAAGAAACCAAGATGAAAAAAATAAAATTGAACCCATAGGTAGGTATATTTGGTCAAATGCCCTTTTTTCTTGTAATGATGTGAATGGGGATTTGGGTGGGATGTCAATGATGTGGAATCTTAATAGAATAACTGGAAATAATTTATTCCAATTTAGGAATAGTGTGGGAGTCTAGTTCTCTCATGTTGGGGGTTCTTGCTTTATGATTAACATTTATGCCCCCAATATAAGGAATGCGAGGAAATCCATTTGGCAGGAAATAATTGATTGGATACAGAGGAATAGAGGGGCTTGTTGGCTAGTGGTTGAAGACTTCAACTCTCCCCTTTAACCCTCAGAGAAGTGCGAGGGTTTGATTGATTACTCTGACAACATGGCTAATCTAACTAATTTCTTAAATAATGCTAGTCTGGTGGACATTGATTTGCAAGGCCAAGCTTTCACTTGGACTAATAGGAATTTTGGGGGATGGTTTGAACTAGGTTTGACTTGATAGATTCCTCTTCTCTCCTAATTGGATGACCTTAATAAACTCCAATTTGTTGGCTTTGCCCCAAACTGTTTTGGACCATAATCCTTTGTTGTTAGTCTTGAATGAACACTTTGTTGTAGGCTTGTTCCCTTTTCGTTTTGAGATCATGTGGAATTCCCACCTAGATTCAGAAGTAAGATTGCTTATTGGTGGAAGGTTCGTACATGGCTCCCCCATGTTTAGGGTTTTCCGCAAATTCAAGTATATCAAATATAGGGTTAAGGGGTGGAACAAATGAGTGTTTGGGGATGTTTTTCATAAAAAAAAACTCTTGTTGATAATCTTAGGGTGACACAAAAGAGGATGGAGGAGGGGGATATCAATGTTCAAACATGTCAACAGGAAAGGGTTGAACATATAGAATGGGAATTTTTTTTTAAAAAGGAAGATATTTTTGGAAGCAAAAGTCTAGAATTCAATGACTGACTGAGGGTGACCGAAACACTTCTTTCTTCCATGTTTCAACCCTTAAGAATAGAAAAAGGAATCAGATAAAAAAATTAAAAAATGAGACAAGGGATGTTATTACTACCCCTGCCCAAATTGGCCTTTTGGCATTTGGTCACTTCGAACGTGCTTTGTCAGCTCCTATTGAGGCTCCTAATCTAGCTATGGATGACCTATTGTTGGAACCCCTTCTTGCTTCTATAACCCGAGAGGATAACAATTATATTCTGGGTGTTGTGTCTCTTGAGGAAGTTTGAGTTGTTGTGTTCAGTACATGGGAGCATACAAGGCCCAGAGACCTGACTGTTTCTCCCCGACTTTCTTCCAGATTTTTTGGGACATTGTGGGGGAAGACCTAACTCTGGCAGCTAGGGATTTTTTCAAATTTGGAAAACTATTCAAATACCTGAGTCACACCTTCCTTTCCCTTATTCCAAAAATTGAGGAACTATATGCCATGGCTAACTTTCATCCCATCAGCTTATGTAATACCATTTATAAGATCTCCAAAATCTTGATGAACCACTTGAAACCCCTTCTAGATAAAATGATTATCCCAAGCCAAAAAAAAAAAATTCGGGTCGCCATATAGATTAGATGTTGCTATTGTCACTCACAAAATTTTGCATTCTATGGACCGGTGCAATAGTGCTAGTATGTATTTTAAGCTCGACATCTAAAAATATTATGACAAAGTCCTTTGGGACTTTCTTCCCAAAGTCCTATATAAGTTCAACTTCAATTAGAGGGTGATTAACATTATTTTGGAATCCATAACTACTGTGAAGTATTTTGTTCTAGTCAATGGGGTCCCCCATGGTTTCTTTATAGCTGGGAGACATATAAGACAGGGTGATCCCCTATCTCCTTATTTGTTCATAATGGTTGTTGATGTGTTGAGTAGGAATGTGGCTATAATTTTTTTAGAGGGCTCTATTAAAGGTGTTAAACCAACCACCACTTTAGATCCGGCTAGCATTCAATAGTTTGTGGATGACACCATTTTTTTTGGGAAAGCTTTGGTTGTGGAAGCAAAGAAATGGAAAAATTGTCTGAACAATTATGTGGCTTGCTCAAGTTAGTGTATAAATTATAATAAGAGTATGATCTATTTCTTTAACAACACTCCTTTCCTACAATATCGTGTGACTGTTGTTCTAGGTTGTGTGTGTGCCTCCCTTCCTTCAGTGTATCTGGGTCTCCCTCTCACTATTAAGGAAGTCACTCCCACTTTCTGAAATTTTGTACTTGAGAGGATCCAGAGGAAGTTGGTAGGGTAGAAAGGTTCAATCCCTAGTCATTTTTCTAAGCTACAACTCCTTATTTCCAACCTTCAAGGGATTTTGATGTATTTCCTTTCCATATTCAAAATTCCTAGTTACATTGCTAGATTTTTTGAAAAATTCCAAAGAAACTTCCTCTAATATGGTACAAAGGAAAAAAGAAGATATCTCTAATTAGCTGGGATAAGGTTTTTCTTCCTAAAGCTAGAGGAGGGATTGGTATAAGGAAATTCCAATCTACCAACAAAGCCTTGCTCGTTAAGGTGGGGTGGGATAAGTTGAGGAACAAAAAATACTAGTGTAGGATTATGAATGCTAAGTACCTAAGCAACTACCTCCTAATTAGGTGCATCTCGAATGAACACCCACGTGGGTCTTTGGCTTGGAATAATATTTGCAAGATGAAGAAGTTGCTACACTCTAGGCTAAGATGGAAACTTTGAAATGGTAGAAAAATTCATTTCTAGGAAGAGCCCTGAATGCTTGAATCCTCTCTGTCCTTCTCTGACTTTAAGAATCTGATGGATCCTACATGTATTTTCTTTGGTAGGAATATTTGTGATTACCTTCATGGTTTGCAAGGATGCAGGAAATGGAAAGATTTAGGTGTATGTTTCGCCCTTTCCCCAGATTTGAAACTATTGGCTAATTCCTTATAGGACATCCTCTTCCTAACCAGAATTCCCATTTCCAATATTGAGGATGAGTTCTTCTGGACTAAGGAACGAAGTGAAATCTTTTTGTCAAGTTGGCTTATGGTTTGCTATCAGACAAGGGTATTCAGAGCAAACTTTGGAAATAGGTTTGGAACAGACACTTGACACCAAAAATAAATTTCTTCTAGTGGATGACATGTCACAATAGAATTTTGACCTAGGATAATTTAAGGAAAAGGGGATTGTAGATCCTAAATAGATGCATGTTATACAAAATTAATGAAGAGTCAGTTGATCACCTGTTATTGCACTATCTGTTTGTTGCTAAAGTTTGAAATTTGGCTCTTGGGAATTTTGAGACTCATTGGACCCTAAATGGGGACTTAAAATCCTTTATTGAAGGATGGTTTGGCCCCTTCCAACACCCTCTCCCCATGGAGATATGGGGTCAAACCCCCCATCATTTTTTGGTGCTTATGGAAAGAGAGAAACAATCAGATCTTTAGAGATATTGAGAAAATCCCTAAGGAATTTTTTGGCATTGGGTTCAGACTTATTTTGAAGAGTGTCTCTTTATACTCTTGGAAACCCCCAAACAAATCCCCTACTAATTGGGAGATCAAGATGGTAAAATATTGGAATCAAAACCTAAAGATCAACTCCTTTGATAACTATAAGTCTCTGGCTAGAAGGAACATGATCTAGAAGCCCTTAGGCATTGGTTGGTTCAAATTGAATTTTGACAAAGTGGCTAAAGGGAACCCTGGAATGACTAGCTTTGGTGGCATTATCAGGGATTTTAAGGGAAACTTGGTTTTTGGGTTTGCTAGAGGTATTGGCATATAGTCTTCTATGGTAGCAGAGGCATGGGCACTACTCAAGGGCATTGAGATAGCTGTTACTCTAGGCATAAAAAAAATACACATAGAAGGGGACTCTATGATGGTGATTGAATATGTTAGTCATTGTTGTTTTCAAGGATGGAGCATCAGGGATATCCTTTTAGATATAAATTTTTTAATTTCAAAATTGGAAAGGAAGTTATTGACACACATTTTTTGAGGGTAATCAGGTGGCAGATGCCCTGGCCAGCCTTGGATCTTTGTGGATTCTTTGCAAATGTTGGAGAAGACATGGAGCTCTACCAGAGAATATTCAAGGATTGATCCTTGATGAGTAGAAAAATATAACCATTTAAATGGTGGACAACTATGTTGTTCTTTGTGGGTACAGGTGGATTTACATAGTGGGGCCTTTGATGATGTAGACTAAGCCGATTGATGTGGTGAAGATAAAGCAAGGTTTTGAGGGGTTTTTAGCTATTATGACTATGTAAGTTTGGGCTCTCCATAGCTTTTATGAGTTGTCTTATCGTAAGTACTGCATATCACATCAAATTTTTAGGAACGTGTGGTTAGTGATGTTTATCTCCAACTTACTGGCTATTTATTTTTTGATCAAGCTTATGATGACCCTAAGACTTAATGTGACGTATTTAAGGAATTTAAATTTTGGCCCTGTGGATAAAAGGTATAGGAAAATGTGTAAGTTCAAAGTGACTTCTAGCATGTCGGTTATTAATTATTCAATAAATTTTATTATGGCTTTCTATCTAAGCTTATTGTACTTAAGGAAATATTATGGCCTCGTGGTGATGATTTCCTTAGGAATGACCACTGGTGCATGTAAAATTCTAGAAGCATTAATTACACTTCTTATCCTTGGTGGTTTAGAAATGGTGTTATAAGGTGGGGTAAAATCACCAGCAGTGAGCTCAATTCTCAGCTAACTTTGTTTTTCTAGGCTAATTTATGTGGGATGCATGTTGAGATGGGTGGTGATAGGGTTAGGACTGAACCTAACAACTGCGATGAATTTTACAGGGACCCCATTGTGTGGCACATTTGCATGGAGGGGGGTTTGGTGCCGCTGTTAGAAATTTTGATGGGTCATGATGAAAAGATATCAGTACAATTTGTTGTCTCTTGGAGGGATAGGAGAGTTACTTTGGTAGGAATTTCTTTTGAGGTTAATGAAGAAGTGATAGCCAAGGAAATGGGCCTTTCTTGCAATGACAAGAAGTACAAGAAGCACACCAAAACTCAAGATCTTGAGAGCCTCAATGCCTCATAGACAATGAGAATTCAATTAAGAAGTAGTCGGGCTTTGATAGAGAGGCACTTCCTAAACCATGGGATAAGGTGTTTTTAGCTCTAATGAAATACACAACTTTGAAGGGGATAATTAAGGGTTTTTACTTTTATCATCTATCGTTACTCAATCACCTTAGGCACAAAATGATCTAATCTTTCCTTTTTTTTGTTGACCTCACTTGAAAACTTGATAAAGGAGTCCCTTGAAGTTGTTGCTTAAAACCCTGAATAGTCACCTCCCTTGCCTCTTCACATGGGCTCATTCTTCAACTCTATCATTTCCATTTGTCCCTATTCCCCCCTAAACCTATCTCTACTATTCATGTTGAATATTTGGAACCACCTAACCTATCCCCTAAGAAACCATCCCTTGTTGCTTTTGTTGGTCCCAAGAGAAAAACCCCTCGCTAGACAGTGACCCCCTTTTGGCACCTATACCAAAACCCCCAACTAAAAAGAAGAAGGGGGGGTCGGGTTGGCACATTCCAAGGCTGTGGTCGTACTGTGTGAGCTTAAGAATACCCACACCAAGTTGGAAAACTTACCAATGACAAAGAAGAAGGGTAAAAAAGACACTGCCAGGTGGAGTTGTCAGATAGGGATAGTGAAGGAAAGAGTGCTACAAAAAAGGATTCCAAAGGTGACACAGTTGTGGTTGTGAATATTGACATGGGGACAAAGCAAACAAGTATCAGGAGGTCCCATAGATTGGAAAAGAGAAGAAAGAGATACCAATGGATGAAATTTCTAGCAACACGAAGCGGGCTAGCGACAAAGATGACTATAAGGGCATTGTTGAGGAGGAAAAGGAGTTCATGGAAGGACCCATCCACTTCTTGGATCTAAACAAAATTCTCAAAGAGGACACCATAGGAGGAGCGACAAGGAGGAGGACATCAATAATTTGGAGGAGCGAATGGAGAAACTTGAACGAAAGTTCACTATGATGACACATTTCACCATTAAGATCATCCATAGATCTTCCATCGCTCTCTCTGATGTCATCAAGGAGGAGGTGGACAAGAAGACCGAGGGTGAGGGTCCTAATTGGGTCAGGGATGATGTTTTAAATCTCCTCATTTAGAAATGGGAAGGTGTCTCTAATTAGTGGGTTGGTTTGTGTGTCGTTGTTGGGTCTATGTTATATGTGTGTTGTGTTTGTTGTCTTTTTGGTTTGGACTCTATAATGTACTATTTATCTTGGTCTCTTTTTGGCCCTACGACCTCTTCACGTAATGGGTATTGCACCTAATAAATGCAACTTATCTAATAAAAATAATATTTTATGTATTTATATAATTAAATCAATGTCTATTTTATTTTAAAAATTAAGCTAATCTAATTCATTCCAAGTGACAACTCAAATTATTTTAAATAAAAGTTTGAACTCTATACTTTGTCTAGATTAATTAAAATAGTTAATTGTGTTTTCATTCTTATATACTATTGATTATATTTTTATATCTTGTGCTTAGCTTCTTAAATTCACTTAAATACTTAATTATTTTTATGTCTCATCCTCTCTAACTTTGGTGGCATAACACTTATTTTATCACATTTTGTTATCTTTGTTGAAAGATGATGTTGTTCGGCAACATGAGCATGGTATGTAAATTTTGCATGATCCAATGTTGTCATTGATGTCAACATTGTTGTGGATCATCCGCGCATGATTTAGAAGTGTTTTTGAAGATATTTGTATAGGGTAAGTTGGTTTGGAAAGTATAGTTACTCAAAAAATTTCCTAAGTAACTAACCTACATGTACAATGGTTTAGTGCATCAGTTTTTGGGTCCGCACTCCACTGTAAATAGAGATATAACTTAACAATTCTAACAATAATTTAGTGATAATTAGATACATCTAAATCCAAGAGTTTTTGTTGTTTTGTGAAGTATCCTGGAAGATATGAATGACAGAGTTCAGTTTTGTATATTGTAGTTATTACCAGTACTGTGTGTTGGTGTGGGAGATTCCACATTCCTTCATAGATGATTATTTCAAGTTACGATGTTGAAGATAAGCTTATAGATGTTAGTTGAGTAGGAATTCCAAATGTGATCAAGTTTTGAGTTTCACGTGTGGCTAATTAGGTAAGCAAATGAAGGTTTCTTATGTTTAGGTCTTATTTGGGGCCGACCTAACATGTTTGGTGTGTTGTGAAGGATTAATATGTGTTGCAACCTTATGCAGGGCCTATATTAGGTCCATCCCAACCTATTTTGAGGTGAATTGAATTTTGAATTAAGGTGTGAGTTGTGGATGAAATGTTTTGAGGACAACAAGTTCAAATTTTGTGTTTTACATCCAATTAGGCCAACCTAATTTATGTTACACTTTATGTGGATATATATAGGAGATTAATTTCAATGTTTTATGAGGTTGTGCAAGTAATGAGTGATAGATGATATGTATGGTGTTACACCTACATGTGCATGATGTGAATGTGATTAGAGTTGTGTGAACTATGTGATTTCAAAGAAGAGCAGTGCATTGATCCAAATCAGTGCAAATATTTTTTTTGTACTTCATTGGAACTATAATCTAGCATACTATAGATACAATTGTAAAAATTCAACAGACTATGAGCCACCCATTCTATCTTCTCTCTTATTCTTTTTGGGCAGTGATTCCACTAGACAATCAGTCCACCTGCAATGAGCACTTATGTAATATACTATATCTGGATATAATATATTGTGAGCTAACACTCATTGTGGTTTTTCCCATTTTGGATTTTCCACGTAAAAATCTTGGTGTTCATGCATTGTGTGATATTGTGGATGTTTCATGCTTTCATTCATTATTGTAATTAAATATATTTTGGTAATTGGATGGCTAATGTCTAAATAGTTTAATAGAATACCGATTCACCCCCCCTCTCAGTATTTTAGGCATTCAACAATCTTATGCTTGTTACATAATGATATCTTTGACATAGTAATATGATTTTATGCTAGAATGATCATATTTTTACATATCATTTTTCTCATCTCCTCCAATTCATTACAATATTTACATGCAAACAATTAGGGACCATATAATATCACTAACAATCTTTCATGATTATGATTATAGTGACTATCATGGTTATGTTGGTTCCTTCACAATTGTACACTATTTTCATTTTGTTGATGGTTCATTTGCAACCTACATTTCTCTTGATTATATATTCACTCCCTCATAGTCATATATAGCTCGTTCTTTTGTATGATCTTATGGATTCCCATATATTAATTTATTTTTCACACCCCTTCATAATCTTAGTTATTTATTTATTTTTAGGCTCCCTCATAGCCGCATATATATTTTTCTTTTGTAGGCTTCTTTGTATCCCGATATATTAGCTTTTTACAAGATCCTTTTAACATGTTCATATAATTTTTCCTCTTATAGACTCACATTTAGCCCCACAAATTTATTTATTTTTGCAAGCTACTTCACAATACTATATATGTCTCTTTAATTTTACACATTATTTGTTGAAAAAGTTAATTTGTTGTTTATTCCTTTTAATTTGTTTGTTAGATGTTACTCATGAGATTTTGTTCTTCCATGTTTGAAGATGAAGTTGTCACTATGAGGAGCATGTTTGAAACATCATCCATAGCCATATCATTTTTTATATGCTTGGAATTACTTTCATGTTGACTACTTTACTTTAACATGCAAGATTCATAGTACTTCACATGCAAGTTGAGGTCAAGGAAAAATGCAAGGGTGACACTTTTCCCTATCTATTTTGGACTCACTTTAACTATTTTTCCTTAATTCAATGGTTTACTATGCACATAGTATATTTTGCATGAAAGTTGTTATTTTCCTTAAGCCTTAACTAAACCCAACTCCACACATCCTAAGGATTTGGATTTGACCTTTAGCTTCCTCATTCCCTATCTTAGGCCCAACATGATGTGCAATACGAAAGCTAGTTGAGACTTACATCTACAATTATCACCCAATTTTATGAAATAAAATTTAAATAGGGGCCATAGTTCATTCAATCCTAATTAGCCATTACCTACTAACTTAAATGTGGAATGTTGAAATTTACACTCTAGGGTGTTAATTTATTTTTTAGACATCAAATGTCATCATAGTCTAGCATAACCTAATTATTGTAATAGTACATAGAATAAACATAACATGTTAATTTATTTTTAGACATGTTAAAAAGAACATGTTAATTTATTTTTAGACATCAAATGTCATCATGGTCTAGCATAACATAATCATTGTAATGGTACATAGAATATGCATAACATCATTATTTGTACTAAAAAGGATAGACTAGACGTCTACATTATGTTAGCATGTCTTTCAATTTGTTCAAAAATATTAAATTGATCTAGAAGATTTTGACTAAGAAAAAAGAGGGGAGCATGTCACCTCTCGCATGTAACAAAATAAACTATAATAGTGTCTATGAGCACCACCAAGCATAGATAATAGAGGTGAACAAATTTTAAAATATTTTATTTAACAAGTTCAAAACTATATGAAAAAGTCAAATTTACACTAAATATTTAAGGTCATAGATATGGGAATCAATTCCACAATTATAAGATTGATTTAAAGCAATTTGCATTTAATTTTATAATCTACTGATATAAATACAAATACTAATCATTAAGATGAATCATAAATAATTATCTACAATAAAATATTTATCATCAAATCTTAAAACTAAAGTCACTTTCCCTTTTATTAATGCAAATACTTGTTTATAAGCATATTTATATAATCTTTCTCTCTCAAATCATAAAATCCAACTCTATTTTATATAAAGTGGTTTCATTTTCTTCCAATACCATGATAAAAGTACAACCTAATAGATAATTTCTTAATCTTAAAGACAAAGTACAACCTAACATATATGTTGACTAGGAAGTAAAGATGCGAGTCTTTCTCCATGATCAACAAAAAAATGGGTACACCAAAAATAAGAAGTAGAAATTTCCTACTTTAAATAATAAAAATAGATTTGATTTGATGCTATTATATTTAATAATAATAAAGACATGTTTTTTAATAGACACTCATTATCATTTGAGAGCTTCACTTTCCTTCTCCCACTATCTATGCTTAGGGACCAGTGGCTTTCATAAAGGATTTTTTTTTTAAAGTTCTATTTTCGTTCTTAATGAAAACCACTGATTTGAAACTTTTATATAAGAATGTAAATCTAAAACTTTTTAGGGAAACTAATTTAATGAAATATAATTTTTTATTACTCTTAAATTAAATTTTAAAAAAATAAAACTAATACCTTGCAATTCATCATATGGTGTATTGTGAATGCCTCAATTGTTTCAGCTCTCTTATTACAAGAATGCGAGAGTTTTGCTTATAAATATAATCAAATAAAATTCTTTAAATTAAATTAAATTTTTGATTATGGGTAAAGTGGGTTTTGAAGGGATCCAAAATCTTTTATAAAAAGAGGCGCTACAGAAATATAGACGAGAAAAACCAGCAACCAAAAACTAGCAAATGATAATTTCTTAAATGTATATAATTTAGTATAGTTTTTAATTTAGATTAATAAATGATAATTATGAAAATGGATGGTTCATGGTTAAATGTTAAGTTAAATAATTAAATGTTATGGATAACATTATTTAGATTTAGAAATGATATTAGATATACTTTTGATTAAAGCATTGAATTTTGATAATCTAAAATATAAAATGAAGTAATTTGAATCTACTTTTTAATTGAGATTATGCATAAAATTGTAAGATTTTTAGGTCAATTATATGGTTCTATGGTGCTTTTGTACCTATGTGGATTTGATCCTACTAGTTATGCATTTGTGCTCTTTGATTCACCCAATTCTCTCCTTTCTATTTTTTAAGGACTAGTGTTATTTAAAAATACCTTAAGGAGGATACCAAACCACTAGGGGATAAGTTGTTCTTGGTTAAGCCCTAGGAGAGGCTAAATTTATAATTATGGTAAAGACTAACAAGAAACTTGAGAAAATTTGCAATTGTCTTGAATAATTATTTTGAAATAAATGGTGTTTCTTTTGGTGCAATTGAAGTGCTCCTCGTATGTGAATAGTTATTCAATAAATTCTTAATGTTGTTGCTTGATTATAATTATGAATTGAATTCATTTAAGTACATGTATATAGAAATAACTTGTGCCAAATGTGTAATAAGTCGACTCCTAATAGGAAATAAATATGGTGTGACTTGAGTGAAATGTAAATTTTAATTTTTAAATTTTGAGGGTTAAATTTATAGGTGTGGAATCAATAATGCACTCACATGATTGGCACAAGATAATGGAATATTAAGATCAAAGTGGCAAAAAAATACGTAGATGTGGAGGATGCAAAAAAAAAAAAGAGTATGGGAATATGTGAAAATGGATAAGGTATTATGGAAAATTTGGAAGCATATCTAAGTGGGGATAGAATAATGATAAGGGAATGAGCCCAAATTTTCATGAGATAGTATCAACTACCAATTTATAATTACATTAAGAGAATCTATGAACATGGGCCTACAACTAAATGGTAATTTGCATAGGTATACAAGTTTTGAACCATTATATTACTTCCCAACCTTGAGGTAAAATGGTCATGTATCTCAAAGTAAATGAGCACTCACAAACATGCATGAAAAAAAAAAACTAGACATAAATAAATATTTCAAGCCCATATAAAGTATCGGACCCTACTATATATCTTTGTGCATGCATTGAATTTGGAATGTCTACTCCAGATAACCTACAAAATAAATACTATAATTTACAATGAGTAGCTTCTATCTCACAAATGAAATATGCATAAATTATAAACTTTCTTAAATATCTATGAAGTTGAAAAGTTTGAATAAAGAAGAAGTAATATTAGGAAATCATACATTAAAAGTGGTATAATATGTAGCGCCCCTCCATGTTTCACCCTGACAATGTTGTTCATCTGTGATGTGGTTCATCTCTTTTGTCGTGGTATTGCCCTCTGTTTCGCTTGTGTGATTTGGTACTGCTTCGTATGTTGTGCATTTGATTTATTTTGGTTTGACTAGTACTTTGAATAATTATCACATTAAAATAAAAGATTATTGAAATTAAAAGACATTGTGATAATTAAAATAAAATTAAATAAATAAATAAAAGCTTTTATATAATCAACGTATTAATTAAATAAAATATTATTAAAGTCTTTATTTGTTTTTAATAAATTAAAATTTATGATTTTAAAATAAATAATATATATTATGGTAATTGTGCAAACAAAGTTGAAATGAAAGATTAAATTATTAGATTAAATATTTTATGGTTGGTTAATTAAGTGTAAAATAAATTAGGATGTGTTAGAAATAGATATAATTGAAAGTGTGGCAGTTAACGATTTGTGTGAAATTAAATTAATTAATTAATTTAGAAAAAAAGGGCTTATAGCAACGAAATTGGAAAAAAGTGGAAAATAAATTGGTTATTCTGCAAAAATAAAAGGGGGTTTTCCTAGAAAAACTAATTCTTGTTTTCTTTTATTCTCGTGAATGTTTTCAGGTTCTGGGAGGTCTTCTCGTTTATTATTTTCTTGGAGATTTGGAATTGGGTCCTAGAGAGTTGTGAGGATTTTGGGAGAAAATTGAAGCTACAACTTGGAATTTGAACCTAGCAATAGCTATCAACTTAGTTATTCGAATTGATCTAGGTTCCTCTTTCTTGCAATCTTCTTCCTTGTTTTGGAATAAATGCTTGAATTTATATCCTATTTGGAGAAAAACATGCCTGTAATTATTGGAGTTCGATTTGTGACAAACAGTAAATGTATTTTCTTGTTTTGCTACAACACTCCCAATATATTGTTTTGTGTCTTTCCTGTAATCTTTGTATGCCCGCGATTGTGATTGTTTTACCCTAGCTACCATCGGAAATTGCTTGAAACCTTTTTGAAGATTACTTAGAGTCCAATGGTTAATCGCGCCATTGCATAATCTTGTGCTTGGTCTGTTCTTTGCTTTGATTTTGGAGGGGCAGATTCACCTTATGGTCTGAGATTTTAATATAAAGATTATACTACAGTAATGGGTATTTGTTATAAGATTATTTGAGCTTAATTCAAATGCCTATAACTGGCGTAGATACTGTACTTTTGTGCTATGTGCCTTATTTTACTTGTTTTAGACTTAGATTTCGTAAACCTTCTGGCTATCAATATAGTTATCGCCTCTCTTTTCTAGTTAAAACTGTTGCATGATTCACATTCGAATTAGGCTCGCACTATATCAACGTGCATTGTATCAGATTGTTTCTTTTAGCATCAACAATGTTCTCCTCTAGAACAAAGTCCTTGTTAGAAGGATGGAAATGGTTCACATCTCTCAAAATATTTTGTTGTTCCACCAATGGCATATTGAACCCAATGGTAAAAGAAATGCCAAGCAATTAATAATTGGGGCCATAGAAGCCTATCAATGAGGTAATGAGGACTAACCTATGAGCTAATTCCAACTTAGGACTCCACGTTATTCTGTCTTTATCAATCAGTCAATTGAAGGAAGAAAAAATATTTCTGCAATAATCTCATGAAGAACTATTCATCCATTTCATTTTGCATTATGTCTAATGGTAGGAATTTCTTTAGAATCTTTATTTTTTTTCACTTAGCATGCATAACGACTCAAACTAAGACCTCTTGTTGCTCTACTTGGGCACACTGCCACAGAGTTAGGCTTTGTGGTGTGGATCATACTTGCTAGCGGTATTTCTTTTCAATTCAAATCTTCTATGAATAAAATTAGATTGTTGTAATGCCCCGTCGCGCAAACCCCAAAGGAAAACTAAAAACGCAACAATTTTTTTTTTGAAAACATAGAGAATAAACATTTAATTTACTAAAGAAATTAACATAGCTAATGATTACAAGTTAAACACCTAAGTCCCTTTGGGTACACGAGGTGACATTACATAATCTATCCCATAACAAAGTTGATAAAAGTAATTACCAATTCTACTAACGTAACCCATTCATTCACATATCTTCATTTAAACATTTATAAGGATAAACAATGTGACAAGAATAAACCATATAGAAACCATACATGTATTCATAATAAATTATACTTGGAAATATAAAGAGCATAATTTCTCAGATATAACACAACATTAATGATATTTACAATTATAGTTCAAGAATGAATTACATAGTGTGATTATACATTACATTAGTCTACAGGTACATCTCATTGAGAAATTACACAAGATTACATCATAAGTCTTCACAACACATGGGGAAGTAACACATCAATACACAAAGTATAATTGAAGTACAAGTATACATTTGGAAACATATAAACTCTGGATCAAGCTGTCTTTGCAAAACTCTGCACTGAAAGGTACAACTACAAGACAGGGAACCCAACGGGGTGCGTAGCATGTTCCACCCAACCACCCCCATGCTAGGAGTAAATAAGGAAGGATCCTCGACCATGAACATACAAAAAAATACACAAGACTAAACTCCAAAACATGAAAAGATAGAGCACACATAAAGGGAACATAACATCAAAAGACCACTTCAATAGGTTAGCAACAATAACAACTCAAGGGAATGCTAGAGGAGAGTGTCATCGCATAGTCCTACATGGGTTATCCTGATTTCCCTTCTCTAGGCATCAACCCCCATCTATGGTTATCCTGATAGGCTCTCTAGGCACTGGCCCCATAGGGTGACTCGTGTAGAACCGTTAACCTCTCATGATGGCAAGGCAACGATCTTGCCAACCACGGCCTTCTCAGCCCACCTTTAGTCTGTGAAAGCCTTAACAGGTGACAAGGCATCCATATTTATCTTGTTAATGTTTTACTACCCACCCCCTAATTAATTAATTAGGTTATCACTTATTACTCTAACTCTAACATGGGTTATCCTAACAACCCCTTTGTGCGACAATGCCCACATAGAGCCACTCTCCCTAGAAACCCAAAACATATCATCAATTCCAATGGGTTGTACCAACAAGAACATTGAACCACAAAATAGAACAACTGTGAGGAAAAACCATCCCGCCAAAAGTCATATGAATCAACTCCCATAAAAAAATTACAACCCAAATGTAAACTCAAAATCACAACTATAGTCAAAGTAGGGACAAGGATCAAATTAAAATATCATAATTACAACATCATTTCCTCATGCCTCTGGAAGTCCCTAACAAGCAATTTAAGCTCTTACAGAAGGATAACTAACTTAAGGGTTTCTCCCACATGACATAACCCAATTAAGTGAAAACCTCAAATGGTTCAATGAATTTTTTTAGAGTAAACAGTTACGTACACAAGTATGCTATAATTCAAACCACACCACTTGACATATTTCTTTGCACAACTTTACCAAGACATGTAAATAATCGATTCATCCAAAAATCAATCCACTTAATTTAATCAGCAATGCTTGTATTCAATTAAATCAATCACACCATAATATCCAACTTACAATTTAAACCATCATCCAACTTTTCCATTAAATCAACATATAAAATATATATATATATACATATATATGTGTATACACACGCTATTTATGCATCTATATGTATATACATATAAATATATATGTATATACATATAAATATTTATGTATACATATATATATATATATAAAATTTATATATAATAATATATGGCTGTTGGTAATATAAAAATGAAAAATTAAGAATTGAATTTAATTTAATAAATTTAAATCCTTAATAAAAATGAATTTTAAAATCTTTTTGCTTGGAAAAAACAAAGCGCCAACCTTGGAGGAATTTGCGTGCCTCATAATGGGGGAGGCCTTGATGAAGTGGTGGCTCACATTACAGCCAAGAGTGGGAGGTATACATCATTAGCCTTAGCAGTATATTTTTATTTTATTTATTTATTATTATTATTATTATTATTATTATTTTAATTTCAATTTAAAAAAAAATTCCTCTAGAAAATTTATAGAGAAGTTTTTCCACATAAATTGTTAGGAAAAATTTTCACAAAGTTTTTCTAAATTTTTCCAGATAAAGAAATTAATTTGGAAAACAAATTTAAATCATATTCTTCTACAAACAATCTGGATATGGGTTTTCCCCAATTTTTACAGGAAGGTTTTCTAATCCAATACCTAAGAGACTTCAAAATATCTCTATTATTTTTTCTCTGTGTTATTCTATTGTTTTAAAAATAATCTTTTACGAGGTTCTCTAAATTCACTATAAAGTTTTCTATAGAGGCAATAAAATAATCACGACAAAACTTCATACACAGAAGCTATCAACAAAATTTCTACAGAGAAGCTTTTAACAAACTTTTCTATAAAAGATTTTAACAAATTCATGGCAATTTCCAACAATCTTTCCAATTTTAAAAACAAAGCTTCTACAAAATAATCATTTCCTCTTGTACAGACAATTTCTCAACTTTTACAAAATTAACAAAATTTCTACAGAATAAAATTTGTACAGGCAATCTTTTCAAACAACAGAATAACTAAATAAATAGTAAAGGAACCTGTTTTCCTGAAGCTTGGAGAAATGAGGGTTGGAGCAAAGCTTCGCCTTCCGAGTTCAATTTCCAAAGCCCTTCCCAAAATCTCCATTTCCAGAAAGATGCAAAATATGAGCCCAAAATATATTCCTAAAAAACTCTTCTAATTTTTTACCCCAAAAACCAAAAAAAACAATTCTCTAGCCAATTTCCTCCGTGAAGTCACTTCTTGCCTTTCACAGTTATGACCCATATTCTCTTCGAGAATATTTTTAACAAGAGTTTTGCATTCAATTTCCACTCACTCTCGTAACTATTCTAAATATATTTTAACTAACTTTTAGTTATTTTCTTTTGATAATAATAAAGAATTTATGTTATTTAATTAATTTAAAAATTCAAAAATTAATATCATTTACTTTATGCAAATTTAAAATTCTAATTCACATAATAGCATCTAATATTTTTTATTTAAACTATTCACTCAATCAAGAAAATTTAATCAATTAACTTATCTACAATTACCTGCAAACAATTATATCAATTAAATAACATTAATTAATCACACATAAAATAAAGATTAATTAAATAACAAACATTTACAAACTAAAATAAATAATCAACACTAACCCATACTAAAAAAAAGACGAGGTTGAGACAATGACACCGTGGGACTCACAACGAGGTGACAAACTTGGGACGGGAACACTTCCTTATCAACTCCCTTTTCAACATCATACCCATTGGGTTTATGGGACACGCTCAAACCTGACAAGCAGGTGGAGTTGGTGTCCTGTACCTGCATCTTGCATAAAAACAAACATCAAGTAACATGTAAATCTCCATTATAGACACATCATGAAAGGTAATTGCGGCGTAGCAGGGCACTCGCGAGCAAGTGATGCTACTTCATCCTTTCACCATGACTCACTAGTAAACACATCAAAATCCATAGCAACATTAAACCACAACATCACCACATATATTATTTAAAGAAAGCTATAACATAACCAAATAACATAATCACCACGTAATGTATCATTAGGCATCATAAGTAATATCATCTGCATCAAACCAACTAAACTATGAATCCACACACAACCAAAATGGTGAACTAATCACCATCACAAACCAAGTACAAAACCAACACAAAAGAGTATCAGCAACACGAGGGGTATTACAATTGTTCTGCCAGATTTTTTTATATATATTAGTGTGGTAAACGATGATCTTCATTAAACCCTAAACCCTTCCTCATCGGACTTCTTTAACTAACTATAATTATTTAGGAATATAGAATGGCAGGAAAATCTTCTATTTCAAAAGGCGAGAGTGCACAAATTGTCATGTTGAATTGCATATTAGAAATGCTTTCATTTCATTAGTTTTCGCATATTAGAAATGCATTCATTTCGTTGGATTTGTATTCTATGTTAATATATATTTATACATATATAAGTATTTGTACATATATTGTGATATTATCGTCAGTTACTGAGCATTGTAATTAATGATTGATACTCGACCCTCCAATCAATTTGATAAATATATGTATTATTTCTCATTCGATTTAAAATAAAGGTATGTATATATATATGCATATATATATATACATTTGTATGTTTACAATTTGTAATCTGCTTTCTTTTAGAATAGAAGTTGATAGTGAGAATTTTGAATGACATCCGATTATAATGTATTTATGTAGAGAGAGAATTATATGGTTAGAATTTATTTTCAAATAGTGGGATATTTATAATTGTAAAACTAGAAAAACATATTTTTCCTTTTCTAGAATGAAAGATTGAATTAGACAATGAATTTGGATAGTAATGTATAGTGAAAATTATGGAATCAAATTACGAAAGACTCTCTATGTGGATAAAAGATTTATTTTTGTTGATTAGTATTAATTAATTTGACACTCTCATCAAATGTGGATAGGTAGTTCCATATTCTTTTAAATAAGTAATCTAAGTAGACATTAGGGTCAAGTTTATATTTTTTATCCTTTGATTAAAAGATACTTTCCTTATGTATTTCAAATGTACATTTTTAGCTTATTATATTAGTTTTTGTACCAATGTATCATCTTGTAATTCTACTTGAAGTTCTTAACTATTAAATTCTTGTGTATCACTGCTTGAGTTGCAAATGTCTTCATGGTCTTGGTTAATGGATTATTCATGATTAATTTTTTATTGTGAGGTTGCTTTAATATTGTATTTCATGGCTGCAATGTTTGATTGTTTCCTTGTGATGAATTATGTGTGCAATTTTGGAGTTTAAGTTGATTTTGGTTATCGAGGTTAATTATTTGGTTAATTATTTTGGTTGGGTATCATGTGAGGAGAAAATTGAGGCCTCCCTTGGATTCCCTGTTGATTGATTTTACTTTTTATTTTGAGGTTGATTTTGATTGTGAGAATGTGTTATTGTTGCCACTTCGATGGGGGAACCATTGTGTTAGTGATTTTTTAGACTTCTAAAGGCTAGGGAAAAAAGGAGTTTTATTTATGATTGGCTTTTCATGTTGGTTCTTTGTGAATGCTTGATTCTATACTTGATTTATGATTATGAGGGTTCTAGCCTTGCACTGTGTAATTGTTATATGTGGAGACTTTGTGCAAGTTGGTGCATGCCTTGCTATATGTGATAATACACATGTGGCTTTATATGTTGTGAAAATTGGCTTACCCAGTTAGTGGATTGTTGAGTCTTTTTGTTGCTAGTAGGGGGAGTGGCTCTCAATGGGGGTTCGATGTACAAAGTGGTAGGTCCAAGGTAACTCATTAAGAGTTTAATCAAGTGATAATCTAAAATGAATTAGGGGGCTGGGTAGTTCACATTAATCAAGATAACGCCTCACTCATGGCTCAAGTGCCTTTTTAGGATTGAGATGAGTGGGAAGGCCTGGAATGGCAAGATCAACTATCTGGTATGACTGGAAGGTATGTTGATCCCGCATGAGTTTGTATGGGGGTTCAGCGGCCGGTAGAGGTGGCCAGGGTAACCCAAGATGGGGGTCTAGTAGCCTAGGAAGGTTACGCCAGGGTAACCCATAGCAAACTATGTGATGAAACTCCTCCCTATAGCAACCTAGTATGCCTTGTTTTTTTTTTCCCCTTGTTGTTCTTGTACCTCTAGAAGCGGTTGTTTCTTTATATTTTGATTGTTACTTTTGTATGTTGGAGTCATGTTAGCCTTCTTGTGTCATGCTACTGTCTTCTTGTCTGCTTTGGTGGTGGGACCTTATCATTATCTCCTAGCACGGGGGGTAGACCTTAGGGTTCCACATGGTTGGGTGGATCGTGCCATGCACTCCATTGGGTTCCCTCACTTTGTGTTTTTGGTGACTACTCTTGGATATGAAGACTTCTGGACTTGTTCCAGTTCATGTGGAGTATCTTCATGTATTTGTATTGTACTACAATTCAATTGTATCATGTATTATTCTTTTGATGTAGTCTCCTCACATGTTTACGAGGAGACATTGTTGTTCAAGATGTAATGATGAAATTATTTAAATAATTGATGAACTCTCGTATGTAATGGATAATGGTAATGATGTTATTTCATGTGTTAGTTAATTGGATTAATATGGGTGTTGTTATATTGTTGATGGAGTTTATTTATTGTGGTGATTTACATTTCTTACTAGTTTTGTTAATGGGATTCTAGAAATGTAACCTCAGAACCTTAGAGGACTTAGATTAGAAAACAAGTTATTTTTTCACTTGCAATCTTGTGTGTATTGCACTTTTTTTAAAATAAAGTAAAAATTATACTGCTTTCTTAGTGTTAAAGCGTGTTGTCCTCTAGGGTTTTGTGGCAGGCGTTACATAATATGTTACCAAGTGCCATATTAGTCAATACCATATCATGTGATAAAGCTTCATTTGGACAACTAGATCTCAAATCTACAATTCTATTATTCCAAAGAAGACACTCAATGTCAAGGAAAGGGAGCAAGATTAACCATAACAAAAATAAAAGGTTTATCATCAAAGAAAAAATATTATTGGGCCAATTGATAAGAGGATAATTTCTTCTTTTTTAGGATCTACTAAAACTAGGGTGTAGTCCTTAGAGGCTATTTAATAGGACAATTAAAGATAAATATAATTATACATGAGTTCCTTGCAACCATATGCTAAGTAATAGTGTACTCATTCTATACTAATTACAAGGAAAATACATTGTCAACCTTTAATTAAGAAAATAAAATAATAGATAACACATATGCTCAATACATGGAATGCTTCTCCTTAACCTAGCCTACTACATGTGCAATACATATATAATATACATGAATTTGTAGAATTATTTTCAACAATAAATCCCACATGATATGACATAATAAATAATATTACTCACTTGTACATACTAGTAAACCCTAATCTAGTCCTACACAAACAACAAACTAGAAAGATATTTGATTGAATGAAGAGATTGATCAATAATCCAAATATAATAGTTTGTATCCATCCAATGGGGAAATAGAGTTAAATCTAGTAAAAATATAAAATTACTTACTTGAGCCAGCATTAGAACTACATATGTACACATACACAACCCGTAAAAAGAGATACATCACACAATATAAATTCTTAAAATTTATTTTTAATCAAGAAAATATCTTGTACACTAGAAAGAAAAAATTTCATAAATTATTGGCAACATTTTATAGCATAAATTTGTTAACTAGTTTCAAAATCACATAGATCAACAAATATGATTAATGAGCTCTTGTAGCATAAAATATCCTAGAAATCCCTATCATCCATGAAGACATATAATCATGGATAGGCCTCTACTATAACACACCTTATTTTATCTCACACAAGACATTCCTTCCCTCACAAGACTGTGACACATTAATTAGTTTCCTAGAGCATTTTCATATTTCCCATGTATAAGAGGTGGCTCAAAATAACAACAATTTCTAAATCTTAGAATCATGAATTTATACCATCTAAATCTATTTCATAGTATATGGGTGTTAGAACATAATAAATAATACAAATATTCCTAAAAATAATCAAGCTAGAGAATGGGTTAAATTATCATACACTTATAGGAAAAGATATTAGCACTTGCACAACAAAATAAGTCATCATTGGTTCTGTTGGCGGAATAAGGACACACAACTGAGAGGGGGGGTGAATTAGTTGTGACAGAAACTTAAAGTTTTCTTACTTAACTTAATCTCATATTTGATGAATAAGCAATTAACCACAAATAATTAACACATCAGAGAGACATATAACACCAAGATTTTTTTACATGGAAACCCTATTAGGGGAAAAACCACGTTGGATGCCAGTCCACAAGATTATACCCTGTTAAAAGTATAATGAGAAATAATAAGGGGAATGTACATGCATTCAAACACACTACCTAGATATCACCACTCAAATACAAAAGAGGACTCACTATCCAACAATACAAAATATGGATTAGATCCACAGAGTATGAACTGAAAGAATAGCTTCTACACAAGCCTGATTATAGTTCCAATTAAGCACACAAAACCTTCTTCACACTTTTCTCTGCTATTGAATGATTGGAAAACTATTCACACATCTACACTTTCTTTGGCATAGATTCACACTTATGCTCACTCTAACAATTGCTCTTATATATCTGCTAGATGGGATTTCATCACAACTTAGTCGGCGAGGAAAATAAAACATATTTTCAATGTCGGCCCAAATTTACAAATAAATTTTCAATACGAATCCACCAAGGTCAGCCACAACATAGTGGAGACCCAAATTGACATCTCCAATACAAAAATACTTTAATTAAATTCACCACGAAGATCCACAACACGCTACCACCAACATGTCGGCCAGGGGCATGAAAAAATGAACAAGCACAAGAAAAGATATTCAACCACGAGCTCTCTGAATAATGTGGACATACCACAAAGATGGAGAATGATCTAAAGACATTTGAGAACACCAAGAAACAATAGAGAAGCATTTGCAACAACTGAGATTAACAGAATTACACAGACTTCATTTAGGAACACTAATAAAGACCACAAAAACATTGTCAGACCATAACACAATCAAGACTTCACACATACCTCTAAAACTTCCATTAGATGATCTAGAAACACTCAACAATAAACCCTTTAATCCACACCAGCTAATCTTCAACATAAAGAAAAAAATGCCTTCTTGTTCTGCACAATTCCACTAGGAACCTAGAACACTTCCTTTTACAATTTTCTCAATATCCTCAACATATACAACCTTTAATGTACCAAATGCTAATAGTGTTGACATCAATGACAACCACATATCAGCAACCATAACCTTAACATCCAATAATCTCCCGCTTTGGCATTGATGGCAACACATGATGTGAAAAATACCATCAACCAAACATATTGACTCTTCTTCTCAACTGTGCTTCTCCCCACAAGGCTCTTCTCCTTAGAAAGATTTTTCACATTACACTTCTCCCCCTTTAACATCAATGGCAAAGGTAACCATGAAATTTCCAAATACACGCTTTGAACCACATATCTGCACATTTGACTACTCCCCCTAAGTAGCAGCCACAAAAACATCAATTCAGATCAAAATATAGCAATGTAGCTCACGGATTGATGCAAGCAAATGAATCTTCAGCTCTTATTTGGAGGGGTAATCACCCCTAGCATTCCTCCGAGATACTCAAAAGTATCATTTGGAAATGGCTTAGTAAATATATCTGCAATTTTTTCTTTGGTAGACACATTCCAATCTGACTTCTTTCTCATTCACCTTCTCCCTCAAGAAATGAAACTTGATTGATATATATTTAGTCTTGGAATGCAATATTGGATTCTTTGAAATACTTATTTCACTTGAATTTTCATAGTATATGGAAATAGGCTCTTCATATAAAACCCTGATATCTTTCAACATTTGTTTCATCCATATCACTTGAGTACAGTTATTTGCAACAACAATGTATTTTGCTTCAGTAGTAGATAGAGAAATGGAATTCTGCTTTTTTCTCAACCAGGACACCAACTTCTTCCTTAGGAAGAAAGCACTACCACTAGTACTTTTCCTATCATCTACATCTCCAACCCAATCTGCATCAGTATATGGACTCAAACTAAGATCATCATCCTTTGGATACCAAAGTCCAAAGTCAATTGTTCCTTTCAGATATTTGAAGATTCTCTTGACAACAATCACATGTGATTCTTTTGGATCAACCTGAAATCTAGCAACCATACATACAAGATTCATAATTTTTGGTCTAGTCTGAGTTAAATAGAGAAATCCACCAATCATTAACCTGTATCTAGTTTGATTCACCTTAAGAGAATCATCATTCTATGTCAACTTACATTCGGTTACCATGGGTGTACCAACAGGCTTTGAGTCTTCCAAACCAAACTTCTTCAACAATTCTCTCACATATTTAGACTGAGCTATGAAAATTCCCTTGTCTAGCTAAGTAAATTGCAATCCTAGAAAGAACTTCATCTCTCCAATCATACTCATCTCAAATTCATCCTTCATCTCATCAACAAACTTCAAACATAGATTAACATCTCCTCCAAAAATGATGTCATCAATAAAGACTTGTATAATTAACTCCTTATCATGATCTAATTTGAAGTATAAGTTGCTATCGATAGTACCTTTAGTGAATCCAAGCTTCAATAGATATTTTTCCAATCTAGCATACCAGGCTCTAGGGGCTTGCTTAAGTCCATACATAGATTTCTTTAATTAGTACACCATATCTTCCTTGTCAATTAGTTGAAATCCATCCGGTTGTTCAATGTATATTTCTTCTTCTAGTTCTCCATTCAAAAATGTTTACTTCACATCCATCTGATAGACTTTGTAATCCTTGTATGCAGGATAAGCAAGAAATAATCTAACATCTTCAATTCTAGCAATAGGAGCAAAGGTTTCTTCAAAATCAATACCTTCCATTTAAGAATACCCTTTACATACCAATCTTGCTTTATTCCAAACCAATTCACCTTGTTCATTCAGCTTGTTCCTAAACACCCATTTAGTACCAATCACATTTTTGTCTTGAGGCTTAGAAACTAGTATCCATGTGTCATTCTTTTCTATTTATGTCAGCTCTTCCTTCATAGCTTCCAACTAGTGTTCAACTTGACAGGCTTCAGTGACATTTTTAGGTTCAATCTTAGAAATCAGATAAAATTCTTCTACAATCTTTCTTCTAGTTTGCACTCCTTTATTCTTATCTCCTATGATTTGATTTTCAGAATGATTTAGCCTTACATACCTTGGAGTTTTGAGACATTTTTGACCTTCTGATTCTTCTGATTTCTCTTCTACACTTGCACTTGTATTTGCTTCTTGAATGACTTGATTTACCGGAACAAATTGAGGTTGCTTAACTAAAACATATGGAATAATCTAAAGTAGATTATGTGTCTGAGAATTATTCCCTTTGCAAGTATTATCTTCATCAAAATCATAACCACAATATCTGGATGATTTGAAAAAGTCCTCATCAACTCTGATATTTGCACTCTCAACCATCTTTCTCAGTATTTTTTTATAGCATCGGTATGCCTTGCTTTTAGTGGAGTAACCTAGGAAAATTCCTTCATCGCTTCTTGCATCAAACTTACCTATATCATCATCTTTCTTGATATAACACCTACTTCCAAAGATCTTGAAATATTTAACAGTAGGCTTGTAACCAAACCATAACTCAAAAGGGGTCTTACCATAATTACCATTAACATTTACCCTATTCAAGGTATACACATCAGTGCTTACCACTTCACTCTAGTACATCTGAGATACATTTCCTTCCATCATCATTATTTTGGAAGCATCCAAAATTGTTTTATTCTTTCTCTCTCCAACTCCATTTTGTTGATGGGTTCGAGGAGCAGATAACTTTCTTTTAATTCCATGCTCTTCACAAAGAGAGTTGAACTCTCTGGAGATGAACTCACCACCTCTGTCAGATCTCAGGCACTTGATTTTTATACCTTTCTCATTCTCTGCCATATCCTTAAAACTTTTGAACTTTTCAAATGCTTCACATTTTTCTCTTAAGAAAGAAACCCATATCATTCTAGAGTAATCATCAGTAATCAACATAAAGTACCTTTATCCATGAATAATTCTAACTCTGGAGGGACCAAAAAATGTTGGTATGTAGTAGCTCCAACAAATTATTTGAATGAAACTGTTTGCTTCATAAAGAGACTCTAGTTTGTTTACCCATCTAACATTCCTTGCAGATTATGTTAGCAGGCTTTACTAACTTAGGTAGATCTCTTACTGCTTGAGTAGAACTTATCTCGATAATGTTGTCAAAATTTACATGACACAATCTCCTATTCCATAGCTATCTTTCATCTATTTGATCAATTAAAAAACTCCCACTAGCAGTAGTCAGGTGAAAGATATTACCTTTTGTCTATTTACCAGTAGCAATCATATTCTTGGAACTTCCCCGTTTCTTGCATCTTCCATTTTTGAATTGAAGATCATATACCTTTTGCACCATCTGTCCTACACTCAACAAGTCGTACTTCAAACCTTCAATGTGCAAAACATCATCAGTGTTATCCTTACCACCAAGGAAAATAGCTTCCACGAATCACACCAACATTATTGTCTCCAAATCTTACAACCCCACCATCATACTTCTCTAGACTCACAAATTTTCTTTTATCACCGGTCATATCGTATGAGCATCCACTATCAATGACCCACTCATCTTTTTCTTCAACTCGGGCTACAAGATCCTTTTCATCTTTAGCAGATTCAATAGCCACAAGATTATATTCAATGGTAGCAATGAAAACTCATTCATCTTCATTTCCATTATCTTTATTAAACTCATCATTAGTCACTGCTTCTTTAACAAAGTAACATATCTTTTGGAATCTAGAATTGTTAGGCTTAGATCTAGGAACTCTTTCAGGACACCTTGATGCAAAATGACCTATTTTACTGCAAGAGAAACATTTAATAGGCAATACATCTTCATACTTACCTTTTCCTCTGCCTTCTTGTTTTGCAATCAACGCTTCCAATTCTTCTACCTCTCTTTCTTTATCTTCAAGCTATTTTAGTTCTTCATCATACTTGGATAATTTTCTAGAACTTTCTCTTAGACCATATCTTTGCTTGCTACTTCCGGATATAGTAGCCTTGAATGTTGATTCAGTCTTTGGTGCAGATTCACCAAATTCACTTATTTCGAAATCAACAAGCTTTCCAACTAGCGTGTCTCTTGTTATCTTTGTTACTGACCTGATTTCTTCAATAGCATGAGCTTTCACTTTGTAGGAGGGAAGCAAGGATCTGAGTATCTTAGCCACAATTTCATCTTCATCCACAAAACCACTGGCAGATCTTATACCCATCACTATCTCATCTACTCTCTGCATAAAAGAAGCAATATTTTCATCTTCACCCATCTTCAAATTCCCATACTTTCCTTTCAAGCTTTGTAGCTTTTCCATCTTCACTTGAGCATCTCCTTCATACAAAGTTTCCAACTTTTTCTAAATCTCATGAGCTGTCTACAACCCTATCACACTAGCCATCTCTGAATCTATCAGAGCACTCACTAAAGCTTCAATAGCCCTAATACTATTTTCAATATCTTTGATCTCATCAACAGTGGAGGGACCATTATGAGGAATAACATATGGATCTTTTGTAATCTTCCAAAAAGCTTCACCAATATATCTTAGATGAGATTGCATCCTAACTTTCCACAGCGAGTAGTTGGTTCCATCAAATCTTGGACTGTCCTTCTTGAATGTTGCCATCCCAAATCACCTCAAGCTTTTAGAAATTTTCAAAGGAACCAGCTTTGATACCAATTGTTGGCAGAACAAGGACACACAACTGAGAGGGGGGGTGAATCAGTTGTGACAAAAACTTAAAATTTTCTTACTTAACTTAACTTAATCTCAGATCTAATGAATAAGAAATTAACCAAAAACAATTAACACATCAGAGAGACAGATAACACCAAGATTTTTTTACGTGGAAACCTTGTTAGGGGAAAAACCACGATGGATGTTAGTCCACAAGATTATACCCTGTTAAAAGTATAATGAGAAATAATAAGGGGAATGCACATGCATTCAGGCACACTACGAGCTCACTACTCAAATACAAAAGAGGACTCATTGTCCAGCAATACAGAAATATGGATTAGATCCACAGAGTATGAATTGAAAGAATAGCTTCTACACAAGCCTGATTACAATTCTAATTAATCACATAAAACCTTCTTCACTCTTCTCTCAATCTTCTTCACACCTTGCTCTGCTATCGAATGATTAGAACATTATTCACACATCTGCACTTTCTCTAGCATAGATTCGCACTTATGCACACTCTAACAATCGCTCTTATATATCCACTACATGGGATTTCATCACAACTTACTCGGCCAGGAAAATAAAACATATTTGCAATGTCGGCCCAAATTTACAAATAAATTTTCAATACGAGTCCACCAAGGTTGGCCACAACATAGTGGAGACCCAAATTGACATCTCTAGTATGAAAATACTTTAATTAAGTTCACCACGAAGATCCACAACATGCTACCACCATGTCGGCTAGGGACATGAAAAACCAAACATGCGCAAGAAAAGATCTTCAACCATGAGCTCTCTGAATAATGTGGACATACCACAAAGATGGAGAATGATCTAGAGACATCTAAGAACACCAAGAAACAATAGAGAAGCATCCACAACAATTGAGATTAATATAATTACACAAACTTCATTTAGGAACACTAACAGAGACCACAAAAACACTATTAGACCATAACACAATCAAAACTTCACGCGGACCTCTGAAACTTCCGGTAGATGATCTAGAAACACTAAAAAATAAACCCTTTAATCCACATTAGTTGATCTTCAATGTAAAGAACAAAATGCCTCTTGACCTGCACAGTTCCATTGGGAACCTAAAACACTTACTTTTACAATTTTCTCAATATCCTCAACATATACAACCTTTAATACACCAAATGCTAATAGTGTTGAAATCAGTGACAACCACATATCAACAACCATATCCTCAACATCCAACAAGTTCAACTTAAATTACTCCAAAATAGGGGAGAAAATTTTGACATCTTCATGCAAGAAAATAAGTTCAAATTTAGGCATATAAGCTACCCAACATTATCTTTGTATTAATTTTCATGTTCCACTTTAGTTTTATTCATTATAATTTATAGGTTTCAATAGAAAATTAGTGAGATTTGATGTCTCAATTTACAAAAATAAAACATAAATCCAATGATAGGGTAAAATAACACAAGCATAAACCTTCCCTTATAAAAATTATACTTGTTGCATTGTAAGAAAATTCTCTAGCACAAAAATGGTATGAAACCTTAAATAAGATAAAAGGACAACCTACAAGTGCTTGATTCATGAAATATGTTGTTGGAGTAGATAGTGAACCTCATAGCTCCCAAAAATCACCTACAACCAAAAATCCTATCATATCTTAAAGATCTAAGAAATGTTTATGTCATGCAACCAAGAGAGAGAAGATTGATCCACAAGAGCATTTTATATTATTTTTTATTGAATAACAAATACTTGGATGAGATTACAATGTAGGTGAATGCTTATAAAAACATAAAAAAGAAAACCCTTGATGATTTGATTATATTTTGACAAGTGTCTTAATCTCAAGAAATGAGACAACTTGACCTATATTTAGTCCAATATAATAAATAAAAAAGAACTCCTATGATTACCTTAAGTGAGTAAAGTAATAAGGAACTTAATAATTAATTAATGATTAATTAGCTATCAAGTCATGTACTAATTACTCCAACACACTCCCCTTAAGATCAACTTAGGGAGAATATTAAAACCTTGATGAAGAATGCAATGGTCTATGCATAGATGGGTCTTGACTACAAGGCCTAATGAGCTACCCATGTACAAATAAATGAATCTCTCATAACTAGATAAAAGGAGAAAATCACATGGGAAAAACTCCTCTCCAAAAGAGAGAAAATGAAATAATTGCACTAATGAAAGAAGGATAGGAGGACTCAATGTGACCCCCCAAGGACTACTTGAATTGTCACATAAGTACAATAGATGTCCCCCCATAGGAGAGAGAAAATGAGGATATGAATCCCCTCACAAAGAAGTAGCTCCCATGCCAATGATGAATGCTTGAAGATAGAATATGATCACTTGCCTACAAACAACATTTCTCCCCTTAGGAAGAAACAAATCAACTGGTGATTGGAGAATCCAATACAAAATGATGGGTGATTTAGGAATCTAAATCCAAATGATGTTTTCCTTTGAAAAGTGCTCAAGTGTCCACATTTCAGAAAGAGATGATGTCAATCCAAAAAACCATGAAGATTGATGTAGAACAAGCTCAAAAGATGATGAACATGGTGGGACAACAAAATTTATGTGGTTGTAAACAAAGAGGAGACAAATGTCCTAAAAGTAATCCTTCAAATCTACAATATAACTCTACAAACAACTTGGATGATATGTCTGCAAGAAACAAATTCCAAGTAGCTATGTTTGAAATAAGATGGATGTCCTATTGTACTAATCCAATAGGGGTGAAGGATGTGGCAATGTCAAACTAATCAAGAACAACATAAGATGAATATGTAGTCTCGATATGAAGAGTGAGAACATGAAGAAAATTCTTTGAACCATTAGAACATGCAAGACTTGTGATATACTCAATCTCCTCTAAAGTATCATCATTAAAGGGTATAGAATTTGCATCTATAAGAGGGATGAGACAATTTACAATAGGATCCTCTGGGTATGGAGAGGTATGAGGATCTCCATGGATCTCTCAAAGGTGAGCCCAAAGTGTGTGGGGACAATCAATGTCTGATAAAGCACACATAGTGTCAAGATCAACACTAGAATATATAACCCTTATAACATGATCAATGATAATACCCCTGTGCTGAATAACTCCCCAGTGTGTCAGGATGTCATTTTTCCAAGACTCATAGTTATTCTTTACCAAGATGGCCACAAAAGGGTGAAAAAAAAGCCCATGATACTTCCTCAAATCATAAAATCAGAGACTAACAACCTCAGTGCATATAAATCATAGCAAATGGAGTCATCTCATGCAAATAGATTCTCTCTAGGTGCCAAGATGTCCAAGCAATTGCTAAAAATGTGAAATCAAAAAATACTGAATAAAAAATACATCGAGAATATTTTGGAAAAAGTGAATGAATGGATCTAAAAATATCTAAAATATCTTTCCAACACCACTAGAATAACAAAAATAGGATATTTTGATGAAAATTTATGAGATCAAGAGCATAAAATAAATATCTAACTTTGATTGAGCATAAAATAAACTACTAGAAAAATATGATGATGATACCTACACCAATAGAAAGTGATTGGAACTAGATTTATGATGATATCTCATTTGCCTGATTTCAACATCATATGCCCAAGTTATTCCAAAAAGAAAAAAAATTGCTCCTTTAGGGAAAAAGAGGGCTAGGAAGGGGCTTGGAGGGGTCATACGACCATCGATATGGTTGACGTCAATGAATATTTTGGGAATATTCTTTCTGACTGGAAAAAAAATTCCAGTTGATTGAAAACTAGATTTTCCAAAATATGCTATGACTGAGTTAGAATATTATTGGAATCTTTGAAAGATTTTGATCATTAGTTTGCTCACCAGAACTACATGTCAAATTTTTTTGTGGCACCGATAAAATCTGTCGAGGCTTTAATAGTTGCCAAAGAAAGTGGTAAGGTGGGGTATAAGTGCAATCATTGGCCATAAAGGGGCCCACTTCCTGATGATTGGGTAGCAGGGGGCTACCCTAGTCGGTGTGCCTATAGGCCACTAGAAAAGTACAGTCTTGACCCTTTTTGTTTTGATTTTTTAAAGGTTTTTTGCTTTTTTGAATTTTTCTTTTGAATTTTTTTTTGTAATTTAAAAAAAAAATTGCAAAAATTTGAAAAGTAAAATTTTCTAGAAATTTTTAAAAAAATCTAAAAACCCATATTTTTTGAAAAATCAACTATTGTGTCTGATCAAGATGACGACACTAATGACATTTTTGGGAAAATTTGTGCCTAGATCTATGTGCCCTTAATTTTTTTTCTTTTTTTGCAACTTTTCAATTTGGACATATGAATAATTGATCCTTATGTTTTTGGCATTTTTGGACTCAACGATGATGCTCGTTTTGCTTCAGAATGAGCCGATTCTTTCCTCAAGGCTAGATCACTCAAAATTTGGACAAGAAGTTACATATCTGGAGCTCTGATACCATGTTGGAGTTTATAGTGAACCCCATAGCTCGTAGAGATCACCTGCAACCAAAACACACTCCTAAGTTTTCTTCTCACTCTAAGAATAGTGTATATCAGTAATATATCACTTCATGCATGTGCTAAATCAATGAGGCTAGCTAATGATCTGTGTAGACCTAAATATCATCAAATTAATGACCCTTAATAAGTGATAAAGCACCCACTTACATAGCATATAGGCATAGCCTTGAAGAATCCCATGGTCACCTCACAAGTCCAAACTCATGAAAAACACATATTTAATAGTATTTTATACAACATGTGCCTTAGAATTTAGTTATAACCTTTGAATTACATGGTAATAAACAATCACAAAATAATAACATACTAAATTATATTGACCCTAGAGATAACAACCATCAATTAAATCTTACATATTAAGAGTGGAAATGGTGTTTGTAAATGGGGGAAAATTTTAGGTCCACATATAAATCTAAATGATGATCAAATAGAATAATCAATCATGTATAACCACAAATATAGAATTTGCTCAAAAATTAAGGAAAAGGGGCAACTTGTAAGTGTTGAAAAGATTAAATAATACACGCAAGGGAGAATGGTAGGGTCCCAACAAGAAATAGACCATTTAGTGTTCTTCTAGTTTGTTCATGGAATATACATGGCTCTAAGATACATAAAGAATATTACATACACATCCAAGGTCATCTGTAATGTCATCCAAGATTTTACATTTCATAATTTACCTAAAAAATGCTACCAAAAAATTATAATATACATTTATATAAACAATACAAATTGGTGTTTATTTTACATATGGGAGATTGTCATGCCCTAAATTTACATGTAGGGTGAAAACACAACCAATTTTTTTAACAATATTACAAAACACTATTAATTTTCAACACATGTGCACACATGCTAGCATACTATGCACCTAGAATGATTGTGTACAAATGACATCACCACCGACACATCACCTGAGAGTGGGATGTGGGGGTAATGAGGCCAGGTGTGTGGATTCCATCGCGCACACCCTTAGACAAAAAACATAGTGGCTCTAAACATTGGCAGGACCAGGTGTATACACCTAAAATCGGTAAGACAATCAATTAATTAAATACAAGATATTTAATTAATAAACCCCTTTAATTCGTCTACTTATAAATAAATTCCAAATTTATTTATATAGTTCACACTCTTCTAATTCTTCAATATAAAATCATATTCTTCTATTTTAATTAAATAAACAAATTCACATAGTTTGTTTTATTTAATTAATAATCTTTTCACTCAATTTAAATCCCAAATTTGAATTTAAGCACATTTCTCCAACTTTTCTTCTTGCCACCTCATCAAGTGTCACATGTATTTAAACATGTCCAATATTTAAATTACATTATTCTCAACCAATTCCAAAAAAAACTTTGGACACTTGGCCTTTTCACACATTTTATTCTCCCACACACTTGGCATGTTGTCTTTGGTCAAGGGAACATCCTCCATGATTCTTTCTAACTTCTTCCATCTCCACCGTTCATCTCTCATGTTGAAATCTTGACCGTTGATTGCTACCACATCACAAGATGCTTTGGAATTCCTATAAATACAACCTCTTGCTACAACATTTACAACCCCATCTTTTGAGAAAACTTATTATTCAAAAATCACGTTAGAGCATTGGAGCATTTAGAGTATTTTAGCATTTAGCAAGTTGCATTATAATATCATTTTAACTTAAGTAGCATCATGGCTTAGTTTAGTATTTGCAATTCCATTATCATCTTAGATTTTATACAACATTTGCATCATAATCTCTAGCATCATTATCCATTGGCATATCACCATTATCATTTGTTGATAAATCATGTAGGAACTAGATTCTTGCATTTTGAATAGCATCTCGTTTCTCAAGTTGTCATTCTAACAATCATAGTGCACATACAAAATCTGAGAGCCAATATAATTTAATGAATCCTTGAGAATAGAGAACAATGAAACGATTTTAGAAATTTGTTTTATTTTAATTAGTTTAATTTTGTGATTCAAATCTTTAATGTAATACGTCTCATTGATTTTGTGTGTTTTATTTATTGATTTATTAACTCCCACAATACACACATACATAAAATGGCACCCACCATGGGGCCTAGCCCCATTTTTAACATTTTCTAGAAAAGTTATTCCATAGATTTTGGACATGAACATCTTCTAGCACGACCATGAGTTCTTTTGGCGCATACAACAAGTCTTTTAGCACATTGGATTCCTGTTACGACGAATACAAAAAGTATTTTAGCGCATCATATGACTATTACGATGCATATGGAAAGTCTTTTAGTGCATCAGATGACTCTTATAGTGCATCCATAGCATCTTTCGACACATCTATGAAGTCTTCTAGCACATCCATGCTTTTAGCGCATTGGGTCACCCTTTTAGCGCTTTTATAGTCAATCTTAAAATGGCCATATCTTGGTCATACATAGATATTTTTTGAAGCTTTTTTTTTTTAAATGGGGTAGAATTTCATAAGCTATGCAATGGTGTAGGCTTTTCTCAAATTTTAGGGTTAAAATTTTCAATTTTACACTTAAATTCAAATCACATTGTAACTTGGTCTAAGTTTTAGGGTTTTTATGCTTAATCATTCATCTAACCCTTATATCTTCTTGTTTATTGATCTCATCTAAAATTTTGAGCATTTATTGTAGGTTTTAAGAGGAACATGGAGCATTGAAATGAAAGAAAAAACATTTGATATCCATTGTACTAAATACGCTTGTCAAAGACATTTGTTGAAACTACTAATGGTGTTTGCAAGGGTTGGAAATATTATTGCTTTCTTTTGATTAAGATAGGCATCTAGCTTAATTAAAAGCTTAATTGAATCCCTTGTCTATTGTGATTGGAAGTGATAGGCCTATGCTCTCCCCTTGACTGGGTGATCAGAATGCTAGACTAACTATTTATGCTTTGTTAACACCTTTAGAAGGCCTTCCATATTGGGAAAAAGTACTCACCTTATGGGAACAACCTAATTGGGAACAACTAAAGCCAAGTTTTCCAACCCAATATAATCAAAAGCGAATTCAGGGAAATTTCACAATTTGATGATAGTGTGCAAGATAACCATCCCCAAAGCCTTTTTTCTAAAGGTTGGGAGGTCTCTTGAGGGATTTTATCATTTTTCACACCGAACGGAAACCCTTATTATGAACCTTAGTGTAGAAGCCAACTAAGTCAGTTTCTGAACAAATTCTATATCACAATACAAGGGGAGGGAAGAATCCACCCCCAAGATACTCACCATATAACCATCAGGGATTACTAACCAAAAGCGGAGGATTCAGCTTTGGTTAAGACCTAGGAAAGGCAAAAACACGGGTGCCCTCTAGGGAGTGACAGGACTGTGTGAGTTGACATGGTTCTAAGATGTGGGTTTTGGTATTTTAAGTGACCCTTGAGAATAAAAAAGTGATTGAATTGTCTTCTCTTGTGTTATACCTGTGGAAATCAAAATAATCAAACCAAATTCTTGAATACATACTAAATGTTTAATTCCTAGGTGGAAACAATCGTTTGACAATTTGTTGTTGTGTTTCGAGTCATAATTCAAGAAGTCATCTATTTAAAGCACTTAATTCAAATTGGAAACCAAGTAAAATCCATTGTTCAATAGATTACACCTTAGAAACACTCAGATTCAAAGCAAAACAACTAGAAAGACTGTCAAAAACATCAAAAACTTCCATTTTAGCGCATTCATCATTGTTTCAACGCATTCATAACATTTTCTAGTGCATCTGAGTGAGTTTCCAACACATATATACTCTATTTTAGCGCATCTCTAGCTTTTTCTGGCGCATCTATTCCATATTTCAATGCATACAAAAACTATTTTAGCACATTCATTTCCAGAATACTTAGTTAAAATCACATACCTAGGGGCAGTCTAGTGCATCCTTGGCATTTTTTGGCACATCTAGTCCATTTTCTAGTGCATCTGAGTCATCATTTAGTGCATTGAGTCTAGATCTTAGCACATGCATCATTTGTTCCAGTGCATCCACAACATCTTTTAGTGCATTCATTCACTGTTATAGCACATTTAGTACATTTTCTAGTGCATTTGGTTTGTTTAGTAGCATATCTGAGCAGTCTTTTAGCGCATTCATTCTCTGTTCTAGTGCATGTGTGCAGTCTTTTAGCGCATTCATGCTCTATTTTAAGCACATTTGTGCAGTCTTTTAGCACATCCAAGCTCTGTTTTAGTACATCCATTGAATAAAAAACCAGAGAGCTATTTTTATCCCTTGTTCATCAGTTTGAAATGGAATTAAGGATCTTTTCCAACACAGAGTCATTCCTCAAGTACACCAGAGTCTAAAACTTGTTGAAACTGACATTTACAAGTATAATTCTTCAAACTAAACCAAGATATAACACCTTAAAGTTCATAAATCATCAAACCTATCACACCTTTGATTATTAAGCCAAGTTTCATTATCAGGATTTTCATCCTGTCATCACGAAACAAAGTTGTATAATCAAATTAAACTTAGTCTCATCAATAGAATTTGTCATTCTATTTGACTTAGTTTTCATCCTTGGCACTCTTCCAAAAAAAGATCAAAGTTTAGTTAAAGTATAACACTTGTATGCCCATTCAAACAAGATTACAAAAGCAGAAACTCAAGGAAAAAGAACTTGAAACTCCGAACATTGAAACCCAAAACACCATGGCTAAACCTGAAGAGAATCCTCTCCATAACATTGAAGGTGAAGAAATAACTGAGGAAGACATCCAACATGTTGAACAAGATCCAAATTTCCACAAGTGCTTAGAAATATTTTTGAAAGAAATGGGGAAAAATACCTCCTAATGTTGGCTAATCAAGGTGTCAAACTTCCACTTGACTTTGATGTTATTAAATTGAAAGCACCTCCTAAAAATCTTGAAAATGATTCACAAGATACAGAACAAGTGGTTGCCTTAACTCATCAAATGAAAAATCTCCAACAACAAATTCTTGACATGCAAAGGGGAAACTCAAAATGATACTTACTACAAGACATTTTCCCATATCCTTTTGATCAAAATATCAACACAATTCCTTTTTCCCAAAAATTGTGAGTTCCCAAAGTATGATAAATACAATGGTAAAATAGATCCAATAGATCATGTGAGGCAATTTAGAACCACGAATCTTGAATTTGCACATAAAGAAACTTACTTGATGAGATTGTTTCCATGAAGCCTAGGTGGAAAATGCCTTGAATGGTTCTCCAAACTTGCACCACCAATCAAAACCTTCGAAGAGTTGGTTAACAAATTCATCACCCAATACTCCTATAACATCCAACATGAGATAACAATGAAAGGCCTTTGCAATACCAAATAGAAAAAGGGTGAATCATTCCTTGTATTTTTGCAAAGGTGGAGAAGAATTTTTGCAAGATATTCTCATCCCATACTAGAAAAGGAAAAGATGGAAATTTTTATTGACAATCTAAGTGACGAGATGAGCTATAGATTGGAAACAAAATAAGGATGCTAGTAACAATGACGCTTTAGTTGAAACAAAAAATGAAAAACCAGTATTTAACTTGACAGTAACTGCCACAAAGACCAATTAGAACAACAATTCAACCAACAATCAAAAGTCCAATAAAAAAAACAATCAAAATAACAGCGAATCTAAACAAGCTCCAACCCCATATAAAATACCATCATCAAATCACTGAAAATTCACACCTTTGGGATAGTCACTCAAATAAGTATTGAAAGAGATTCTTGAAGCTAACTTGTCACAACATTACTTGAGGCATGAGATTATAACCCACAAGTTAAACCATCTTGGTGGAATGATGCACATTACTGTGATTTTCATTTAAACAAATGACTATATGTAGCTGAAACATTTGATACAAGACTTGATTGATAACAAGACCATATTTGTAGAAGGACCCCAAATGAACAATGATCATGGATAATTCAAGAACCCTCTACCAAACTATGAAAAAGGGGAATCTTCTTCATCAAACAACAAAGGAAAGAATGTAAACTATGTCTATGACACTACCATTCTTAACTTTTTTGCAGTTCACAATCAAATTCATGATAAACAAGACATTGTACCAGCTGATTTGAAATTTTTTCAATCCCAAGCTATGGTGGGACACTCGATCGCACCTCATTGCCTATCATTTACTAAAAATGATGATGCATCAATCACCCATCTGCATAATGCTCCACTTCATATTGAGGTTTTGATCCATAAAAGTCTATTCAAACATGTTCTAATAGATGGAGGAACTATTTTAAATATCTGCTTTTAAATTTTATACATGCATTGGGATATTTAGAAAATGTAATAGACTCTAGTAAAAAGATTACCATGAAGGGATATGATACAGAGGAGTGCTTATCTAAAGGATTAGTTACTGTACCAATCAGAGTTGGCCCTGTGGTTAAAGATGTAGTTTTCCAATTCCTTGATCTCCCCTTGACCTATAATATCCTCCTTGGAAGATTGTGGATACATGAAATGCAAGTAGTATCCTTTACATACCATCAATGTTTGAAGTTTTCTCATGAGGGAGTTGAAATCATAGTACAAGGAGATCCTAATTCTTTCATGTATGGCCATAATCTAAGTCCTAAAGTTGAAACCCCTAGCAATTGTGAAGTATCTTCTTCCCAAACACATGTTGATCCTGAATCCTTAAAAGCATCTACCATAGTTACTACACTATCAAACCCCAAGGTCCAAATTCGTGATCTAGGATGTGGAGAATATTGTTTGGATAATTTGTTAGCAAAAGATATTGTTACCGCCATCGAGAAGGATCATAATTCCAACAATGATGCTGAGACAAATAAAGAAGGAATGCAGGAAGATGACTGTGTTGGGATTGAAACCTATTGTGATCCCGATGATACACCTACCCTTCCCACATCTGCTCCCACTCAAACTTTTGATACCTATGACAACCCTCTATTTGACCAAGACATCTATGATAAACCACTCTTTGATCATGACCTCGATGAGGATATCCAACCATCATCTTTCCATCCCACCTACCATGGGCTAGGGTATGAATTTCCTATTGTGGCCTTTACTAAACCATCTTTCCAAGTCATTAAGGATGTGCAAGCTTCTTTTGATGTTAACATTATTGAAAAGGATAGTATCAAAGACTCTATTGATGGCATCACCACTACCATTCTCACTTAATCCATCTCATCCACATCCATCCACCTCGTAGACATTGATCAACAAGTATCACTCAAAGAAAATATAAAGGAGTCAAGTCAAGAATCAAAGGTAAAAATGCCTTTATCAAATGGAGATCCAGAATCAAAAGAAAGCATGCAAAGAAATAAAGATCAAGTAAAGTCCTTTAGCCAAAACAAAAAGCTATTGGACAAATCAAAAACAAAAAAGGATTAAGAAAAGTCCTTTAGCTAAAAAAAAATCTATTGGACAAAAAAAAAAGAAAAAAAGATCCAGACAAGTCTCCTAGCCAACATAAAAAGCTATCAAACAAATCAAAAATAAAGGTCAAAACTAAAAGCATTTGAAAGTCGATCTCTAAATATGCCTCTTCCCCACCAATCATTGGGGGCATCTATCAAAGAAGAAAATCAAAGAAAGAACTTGTTGATCCATGGTCTTCCTCCACATCACTCATACCACATATCCCATTCCACTCATCCATGTTCACCTACCCGTCATATCATTACACTTCCATTGGTGATGTCTTTGAATGTGCCTTTGATCATGACTCCTTCACGTACTATAACTCATTAGTTTCCCAAGATCCTTTTCGTCTAAACACCGATGGACCATGTAGTGTCCACATTAGGGATCCTATCATAGCATTTTTTATCTATCATATCTATCACCCTCCATACTTTCCACTCATACTAATTATTCCAATCGGGTCCTTTCATCCAACACGGTCATTTACATAGGATCAGAACATCATATCAGTCTTTGGATTAGGAGCATATCAGTTGTCCACACCTGAAGGGGATTTGTTTGATGAACCCCTCAATAACCTACATCTCAAGAAATTCTACACCTAACTCATCCAGTGCATCAGTAAAGTGCCGAGAAAAATACAAAAATGTCCTAAAAATACAAAAAAATCAAGGTTAAAATAAAACAAGCAAAGGAAAAATACAAAAAAAAAGAAGGAAAAAATCAAAAAAATCACAAAAATCACAAAATTTGAAAAAGAGCAATAAAAGCAAGTAGTGAAAACTTGGCAACAAGCGCTATTTGTGATAGATTAGCTTTTCCATCTATTTGAGCATACCAACCATTCGCTTTCATCATCAATTTTCCTATCATTAGAAAGCCTCATGTACATATCCTGGCATTGTGGTCATGTCTCACCCTAGACTGGGGGAAAAATCCTAAACTCACTGGGGGAAAATAAACTTTGAGCTTAAACCAACAGACAAACAACGGTAAGACAACCCAACAAAAACAATGATCATAGTGCAACCCAACATTGAACATCAAGCACAATCATGAACACATCAACCATCTAAATCAAAACAGCTAAATCAAAAAAATCAATCAGAGTAAATTTAAATGGATGATGTTCTTATGAATCATGGCTTTATCACTTTGGCATGAATGTTCAACTATTGTACTTTGATTTTTGTCATCATATCTCTAGAGCACCTCAATGATGTATTGAACTAGAGGAGCTAGGAAGGAGTATGATTTTTATTTTTTTGTCATCTGTGAGTTGATCACTACTATTGTGCAAATTATCATGAGATGTGCTCTACAAAGCATCATTGATGACATTTTGAATTTGCATAGGAAAATGATTAACTCTTGTCTATTTACGCGAGAAATTCTTAGGTCATCTTGGTTTGATTATACCTAGATGCTTGTGTTAACTTGCAATACAAAAATCATGAAAGTAGTACTCAGGTCATCATGGTATAATTATACCATCGATGTTTGTACTCACTTTCAACATTTTAAAGGATCAATGATGATAAAATCATGATAAATCAATGGTTGTGATGATAGCATTTGCATATTATATATGCATGGTTATGTTAGATTGCATCCATGTTAGTTTTTGCATCTGTATTTATGGGGTTTCCAAGGCTGGAACAATTTCACAATGATGTTATCTCTATCATTAATGGATTGAATACACTTGACATTAACCAAAAACACATCATTCTCATATAGTTGCATCATCATTTGCATACATTAGAAAGCATTCTCATATCATATATATATTATCACATCATTCATCCATCCATGCATTACTTCATAATATTTGCAACAAAAAACACAAAAGGAAGTGCATTGCATCTCACTTGCATAATCAAAATCATTTCATTAGGAAGAATTGAAAGACATATATAGTAGAGTAAGATTTCCAAGAAGAAAAAGTCGTTGAAGAACATGACATAGTATAATGGTCCATTAAGAAGATTGAAAGACATATCCAACAGAGTAAGATTTCCAAGAAGAAAAAGTTGTTGAGGAACATGATTGGTAAGCAGGTTTCCCTGTAAAGATATAATGTCATTGTTATGAACATCTAAAACCAGTAGTGAAGATATATTTGCTAGGATGTATGGAATACAACTTGTGAATTTGTTATTACCCAAATCCAAGACTAACAAAGGACTAAATGGATCAACATAATCATCTCATGAACATACATAAACGTCACACATCATTTGCATAATCAAATCCATCTCACATAGCATAAAACATCATCCATAAAGCATATAGAATCATCAATCATGCATTATCATATCATCATTGCATACATCACATAATCATCATATAAACATCATAAACACATAGAACCATGCACCATCATACGGTCATTCCATCCATCCATTGTATCATCTATTTGCATTAGAAAGTACAAAAACATAAAATGCATCACATTTCATTGGCATAATAAGATCCATCACATATATAATATAGGCATCATTCATAAAGCACCATAGAATCATAACGCTTGTTTCATCATTTGAATCCATAACATATCATACCATCATCATATAGAACATCACATAAGCGTCATAAAGCAAAAATAAAATGCATCCATCATAAATCATATAAACACATTATTGACACCATATAGATCAATAGTCCACTGCATATCATATAAACCTCAAAATAAAAATTTCAAGTGTACAATGATATCCAAACATGGAGAGATACATCAACAAAGTGGTAGGAATCACAAAATCTCTGACTGAATAAGTGTATACATCAAGTATCAGTACATCATCAAGTGTCAGTACATTAATCAATCCTATAGTAGGGAATATCAATCAAAGATGATGAACCACATCGACTAATAATATCTAAATCGGCTTGCACCAAATGTGAAATCATGTCCCACATCTTTAGGAAGCGTTCCCTAGACTGAAGAATTCTAAAATCCTCCTATGACCATAACATATCACAAATCAACAATCTTATCAATCAAATCTAATCAACTCCAATGAGATTTCAATCAAATCTCATTGAGCGTCTATCATTGACCTTCACCTATCATGAGGTCAATCATCATCATATCATTAATCCTCACCTATCATAAGGGAAATCATCATCATCATATCATTGATCCTCGCCTATCATGAGGTCAATCATCATCATCCTATCATTGATCCTCACCTATCATGAGGTCAATCTATCAACATCATCAAACATCATCAAATCAAACCAATCAGTTGAATCGATTATCAATCATCAAACACAAGGAGGCAAAATAGGACATCAATTTAATCAAATTGGTAGAGTCAATTTTCTTTATCGGGAGATAAATTGTCGAATCATCATTAAATCATCGAAAAATCATCAAAATTTCAAAAAATATTCAAAAAATATTAAAAATTCAAAAATTCATCAATTTATCTCCCGAGGGGGCATATATCTATCGTCACCTAAAAATGAACGTCTGGGGCATCAAAAAAATAATAATCTCGGCATTAGCAACAAATTTTCCTTTGAAGCAACATGTAAACACATTGCTTCAAAGAGGGGAAAAATGTATACACCTAAAATCGGTCAAGACAATCGATTAATTAAATACAATCTATTTAATTAATAAACCCCTTTAATTCATCTACTTATAAATAAATTCCAAAGTTATTTATATAGTTGGCACTCTTCTAATTCTTCAATCTAAAATCACATTCTTCTATTTTAATTAAATAAATAAATTCACATAGTTTATTTTATTTATTTAATAATATTTTCACTCAATTTAAATCCCAAATTTGAATTTAAGCACAAGTCTCCAACTTCTCCTCTTGCCACCTCATCAAGTGTCACATGTATTTAAACATGTCCAATATTTAAATTACATTATTCTCAACCAATTCCAAAACAAACTTTGGACACTTGGCCTTTTCACACATTTTATTCTCCCACACACTTGGCATGTTGTCTTTGGTCAAGGGAACATCCTCCATGATTCTTTCTAACTTCTTCCATCTCCACCGTTCATCTCTCATCTTGACCATTGATTGTTGCCACATCACAAGATGCTATGCAATTCCTATAAATACAACCTCTTGCTACAACATTTACAACCCCATCTTTTGAGCAAACTTATTATGCAAAAATCACATTAGAGCATTGGAGCATTTAGAATATTTTAGCATTTAGCAAGTTGCATTATAGTATCATTTTAACTTAGCATCATGGATTAGTTTAATATTTGCATTTCCATTATCATCTTAGATTTTATACAACATTTGCATCATAATCTCTAGCATCATTATCCATTGACATATCACCATTATCATTTGTTGATAAATCATGTAGGAACTAGATTCTTGCATTTTGAATAGCATCTCATTTCTCAAATTGTCATTCTAACAATCATAGTGCACATACAAAATCTGAGAGCCAATATAATTTAATGAATCCTTGATAATAGAGAACAATGGAATGATTTTAGAGATTTGTTTTCTTTTAATTAGTTTAATTTTGTGATTCAAATCTTTAATGTAATATGTCTCATTGAGTTTGTGTGTTTTATTATTGATTTACTAACTTTCACAATTCGCACTTACACTAGGTTTACATAAAACCCCATCTACTAAATCATTCATTCCCATGAGGTTAATTCCCATCCTATATTTAATTCTATTACAATGTTGATACCAACATGATCATTGAGTTTAACATTGGGAATTTTATTTAATAACATTGATAGGCATGCTTACCATTAATCTTATTTTTGAGGTTAACATTGGCATGTCAACTAATTATGCTTTATGACATTGAATCGTGTATCATTGTTAATAAGATTATTATTAGCATACTCACTTAACTTCAATGATTTTATTTGCTATTAATTTTGGTATTCCATCCTAATTTTTAATACTCATAAGATGAATATCACTGCTTGTTAGCAATGTTATTATCGATTGATCATATTACTATGAATGCTAATACTATTGAAAATATTGTCATTACTCTTTAATAATAGTAATATTGTTTATTACAAATATTAAAATTTCTCTATTATTATTGTTATTAAATCAATTTTCTATCTGATAATACTTCAATAATATACATGTAACTATACTAGTTCCTACTGTAACATTAAAAAAGGGATCCTAGTCCCTAAATGCAAAGAACCTAGGATGCAAGGGGCCTTTTTTCCAAGTTACATTGAGATGTGGATTACAAGGTGAAAAGATTGACTTTCAACCCTCAAGGTGAGTCAATTAGACCTAGATCTACATCTAATTGAGGAGGGGAATGAATTGTAAATATTTTTGAATGATCAACCTAATAATCCTATATACCCTAATATGAAAACTGTAAGATCCTAATAACTGATAAACATAAACAATCAAGATCTGGTAGATCTGGAAGGTGCAAACTGATATGTACCTACCCAAAAAAAATGGTTCTCTTGTGCCTACAAGTACTCATTCACCATGTGGAAAATATGTCTTTGTATGGGTGTCCTACTTAATTTTTGGGGCCCTCTGATGTTGGATCTGAGCTTCCATTTCTTGCCTATCCCATTGTCAGAATGTTGTAAATAAATCCTGCAAGTGAGTTTTTGTGTCTTGAAAAGGTTGATGACAACAAATGCAATAATGCAAAATGGATCTTCAAGCTCTCTTCAATCTACTTCAAACCTACAACCTACACATTCACAAAGGGGGGAAATGTTGTGCCATATAGGGTCTTACCTCAGTCAAACCCTGTGTTAGTGTTTCCACTTCCACAATGACAATGTCAATGATAAAAATCTTAATGAAAATGAAGGAAATGATGAATGAATAAAATGCTACAACTCACCACCCTCCAATGGCTTCCTTGAATGATTGTAGACATACACAATCTCTTCAAGGATCTTGGATCTTGCTTGATAATTTTTCTTGAATGCTTGAATGCTTGGATACTTGGATACCTACATCAATGTTATCCTTCACATAGCATGAACATGAACACACATAAAATTTGACATGATATTGGATCTTGAATTGTTGTGATAATGTTATGAAATTTTGCTCTTGAATGCTCTTAACAATAATTTCCTCAATTGATGCTCACTTAAATATCTCAAATGATAAAATAACTAGGTATTTATAGGTGTTTATCTAATTTTTTCCCAAATATTAGATTCCAAAAGTGAACACTTCATATTTAAATTCTAAATGTTAAATTGCCACCAAAAATATATTTGAATTTGGGTCCTAGCTAAGAAAGGGAACCAATTCACCCTTGGTTGAATGGGTCATGGCCCAAATTTCTAGGACACACTTTAATGCTTGAATGTATTTGTTTAATATTGGTTCCCCTTTCAAAAAAATGGAAAAATCAAGCTTTGGAATGCATAATTTGGAAAATTAGAAGCTTAATTAAGTACAATAAATTAGGGGGGGAAAAACATAATATAAAAGTGTAAGTGTATACACTTTTTTATAGTACATTTATTCATTTATAAATAATGAATACATCTATTTATATTTTTACATATATTCCTCTAGTTTTTCTCTTGTGTACTAGCTCTCTCTTGTGTAGAAGATTTAGTATAGATACCCCTAGCTCATGTAGAGCTACCTAGTAGCTATAACATGAATCCATGGTAGGATCATCTAGAAATGGTGACACACAATAATCTCCATACATCCCCAAAATCTTGGTCCAAAGTGTGTGCGGGAACTCAAGGTCTATTTTGGAGAAAACATATTTTTCAACATGAGGACACCAAATTTGCATTTAGAGGCACATAGTTGGATTTGAGTTCCCTATTCATCCATATTATGGGAATGGTTCCTCCATTCACTAGTGTATCTATTTCTTCCTATGGGGAGGAATGTTGTTTATAGGCATGGATTGTTTTCTATATTCAAGCATTCACCATTGGGATTAAAGATACTTACTTGTGGAGAGGACAAAAAAGATCGCATTCATTCACTCTCTCCTATGGGGGGTATTTTTTTATGTATTTGTTGGTTGTTTGTGATACATCATTTGTACATACTTGTTTGTTGTTTTCTTTCTTTTTGAGAGTTTTTTTCTAGTTGGTTTTTTCTCCTTTACTCCAATTATGAGAGATCTTTGTTTGTAAAAGGGTACTTGATCAAAACTTGTTGAAATGACTCATCTTTCCTTTTCGCTTGTGTGTGTAGCCTTGCTAAGTTGCACTTAAGTGGGGTGTATTATATTCACATGTTATCATAAGTTTATTAGAGTCTTTATTAGGAAGTTATTTTCCTATTTTTAGCTTGACTATCTTGTGACATGTGTCATGAGATTTCTTTTCTCATGTAGTCTATTCTTAGCAAATAGGGTTATACATTTTTATTTTATTTTCTTCATTTGTGAATAATAAATGCATCTATTCACATTTTGCATCTATTTCTCTAGTTTCTCTTGTGTAGAAACTCTCTTCTATGTAAAAGAATTACCATAGAGATCCCTGGCTCTTATAGAACTACCTATCAAATCTAACACTAATAGATCACTTCCACATAACATAGTTCAATTTTGTGCATTAGATAAAATCTCTGTGGATTTGGATAAAACCTAAGGGGCTTGAGTTTGAACATGAAGAGTTTGGGATTGAACTACATAGAATTATAAGACTACATACACTCTAATTCATCCATCAAATTGAGAATAATCATTTTTTTCAATTGTGACAAATAGATCATACATGAAATCAACAACATTATTTCATAATTAATTTAAAAGCTAATTACCCTATCTTCTCATTTAATTATTACATTAATTATTATCCATTTATTTATTTTTTATCAATAAAAGAGTTTTAGGGGGCCTACCCATTATATTAATAAATCGAAAAAGTTACATGTATTGGCTTCTCCATGGAAGGGCTTTAGGGAGCCCTACCCATTATATTAATATATTGAAAAAGTCACATATATTGGCTTCCCTATGGGAGGCCATGACTAATACATAGAAAATGAACCTTATTCAAGAAATGTATGCTATTGCATACAAAATTGACCTTATTCAGCAAAGGACTATTGATACATTATAAAATTGACCCTTTTAACATGCTTTCAACATATCCATTTGCTACAAGTTATACCATTCAAATCATATTAGAAACTACTATTCTCAACTATATTTCTTAAACTTTGAATATCATTATTATCCATTTATTAACTCAACACATTTACTCTAAATTAAATTATGTATTTATTAACTACATTTATTTATCAACCTATTTTTTTATATAATATAATTATTTTCATTACAAAAACATTATATCTCCTCCTAACTTTTTATAATATTATATTAAAAAGTTTAATAATTTTTTAACTACAAAATTAAAAAACTAAAAATATATATACTTTTATTTAGAACTTATAATACTAAATAATATTTAATAAATATATTTAAAAATAATATTAAATATTACTAATTATTTAATATAAATAATATTTAATGAATAACGAGTAAAAATTTATAGACTATCAAAATTGACAATTATGTCAACGAAATCATTTGGACCGGCATGCCCGGTTTGAAAATGAAGGCACGAGTTTGATTAA
>VDFB02271358.1:311569446-311608683 GCA_007258455.2 Sequoia sempervirens
TATTCAAATTATTTAATTCTTATTATATAATTTATTTTTTGATATTGATCATTATCAACTTGACATTTGCCTAGTTTAAAATTGACAAAATTTGTGAGACAATTATGGCTATAGAATATTATTTTTATTATTTGCTATGGAAGCCTAAAATTTAAATTAGCATTTTAAATTAGTACATGTACTTTCATTTTTTTGTTTAGTGTGATGTCTCTTTATGCAAGTTTATTATCGTAATGTGTACTTATCCCCTTTACTCCTGCCTATGTACTAGGAGACAATGATGATGGAGTAAAAGAATAACATATAGGATGACATGTCTCAACATAGAACAAAATGGGTAGAGGGGAGAAATGTATCTTATATTACTTCATGAAACTGAAAAATTACATCATCTAACAAAAGAGTTATAGGGATATTCTCGCCCTAAGTAAGCTACCAAAAACAAATTATCCTTTGACAAAATGCATTTTATAATTTACTCCACTGAACAAATGGTCATAATGATTGCAAGGAAAGAAAACGCCTACACCTATGCCCCAACGGTTATTCAAATCATAGTTTGCATACTTGGTGAGTCACTGGGTACTTGCAATTTTTTTCACCCACGTGTTTTATCAATGCGTACTTGCCGAGTTACTTTTCTGAGTTTTTTGAAAAACTCATCGAGTTTTTGGCTAGTTGCCAAGACTCGCCAAAAAATTGGCAATTTTTCCATTCAACTCAACAACATGCCGAAATTGAGGAAAAATGTGGATCAAACATTGCAAAAAATTTGTTTTTTTGGTTTTATAAGCATTGGTTTTTTTCCTTTTAACAAATTATGAAAATTGTGTGTTTCCCCTCAACCCTACTAGGGGTGCTATGCCTAGACCCTTGCAAGGGGCATTGCCCCTCGACCCTGTTGGGGGCACTACGCATAGACCCTCGAGGGGCACTGCCCCTCGACCCCACTAGGGATATTGCTCCCAAAGCCCCACCAAAATCATTTGATACATTTTGTAGCTATATTTTGCATAAAATTTATTTTTTTTTCAAAATTTAAGTGTTTTGTAAGGTACTCATTCTTGTCAAGTTTTTCCCAAGTACTCTCCAAGACAAATTTTGGCTTGCCAAGTACTCTCCAAGCCCGAGTTTGTGAACTATGATTCAAATATTTTTAGAACCATTCAAGCTTAGCTAGCCAAAATATGATTTCCATATACAAAGAATAATTGAGGTTGGAATTGTGTATAGTTATCACAATTTGTGTAGAAAAGAGTAGTTGTTATCTTTGGCAATGGATGTTTTTGGATGGTGTATAGAATACAAAACTATTTGGTTGGGGAGACATTTAAAAAATAATGACAATATTTATTTATAATGATTAAATACAAATAAATAACTAATTTAAGATGGAAGATTCATCATATTATCATACAATTAAAATTTGTAAATGCAATGAATTCTACTTTGACTTTCACTAAGTATCAACACTTTGGGTCATGCTTCATGATCCATAATCAAGATGACTAGCAAATTGAATTGTATGTTAGAAATCCTTAGCTAGATAAATGCTTACAAGCATGAGATTGAAAGGACCCAACCCAAGAGAGAAAATTATAATTAATTAAATATAAAATTAAAAGATTAACTAAGCTTGGACCCTCTTCTAAGTTTATGGATAATGGGTCCCCAATACTGATTCAAGCCCAACCTATCATCCCTACTCAAATTGTTAAAAAAATTCTCTCTAGAACTTCTCTAAGTCATGTCTTCATGAAGTGGTCTATATTGGTAATAAATGCTAGAAATGAAGGTGAACAACTACAAAATGGAAGTCTAAATTCAACTTTAAATATGATTTAACTAGTGCATAACCAAATGGAGATTGCAAGAAAGTAAATCAGCAACACAAAGAAATATGGAACGAAAGAACAAACACGATGTTGTGTTTATGTGGAGAAACCCTTTTGGGAAAAAACTCCACAAAGAAAAGAGGCTCAAGCCTGTGTTATTTTCAAGAATAAAGATTACATACAATCCTTCTTTTCTCCTCTTTAGTCTTCACTCCTTCAGCACCTACAAACAGAGTTTTGGCTCTAACTCATAATGTTACCTTTCTACCACTATAACCCTATTTATATAGCATTTTCACCCTTTAAAAGGGGAATCAAGTTGGATATCATATCCAAACGCCTCCCTTAGATAATTCCAAGCATTTAATGCATAAAACAATATTAGTTATAATTCAATCAATCACCTCTTACACATGGACAACTAATTTGTCCTATCTTGCAAAGTAGCTACTGTCTTCATGTGGAGGTGTGATAACCATCTAAAACATCACAAGTGTCCAAACAACCTCATGGGGAGTTGGGCCTCCAAAACACCTTAACCTTCAAGAGTATCTTCTAATAACTGGCAACTCCATGCTGGTAAATAATTAATTACCAATTCTTGATGAAAATTAATTATCGTACCAATAAGTCATGATGGTAACAAAAATTTACAATTTATGGTGAATTCTTCATCTCTTATGAATGATTTACAACCAATATTAGAAGCAATTAAGTCCATAGGATATAAAAGGTTGTTGGCACCTTAATCCTAACATTTTCCCACTTGACATCATACATTGTAAATACATCCATAGGAAAACATAAATCAACTAAATACTAGGAACAAGGTCCATGACCTCCCTACGTCATATAAAATTTTCTGTGCTCATCCTAACATTTTCCCACTTGACATCATACATTGTAAATACATCCATAGGAAAACATAAATCAACTAAATACTAGGAACAAGGTCCATGACCTCCCTACGTCATATAAAATTTTCTGTGCTCATAGGTTTAGTAAGTGAATCTGCAACACTTTCTTGAGTGTCAATCTTCTCCAGCTCAATTCGTCCTTTAACAATCATTTCATGAACAAAATGGTATTGAACATCTGCATGTTTAGTCTATGAATGATACATAGGAGTTTTGGCCAAAAAAATGGCACTTTGGATATTATAGCTAATTTGAATAGTATTGCAATCAAAACCAATAATCCTTTGTAACCAAAATGCCTCCTTAGAGACATGGGTAGTAGCCATATACTCACTTTGCTTCGGTAGTGTTTAAAACAATCATGGGCTGCCTCTTACTCATCCAACCCACTACAAACAAAGTAAACGTGTACCCACTAGTGGACCTTCAATTGTCCAAGTCACTTGCCCAATGCATTAACAAAACCATGTATTTCCAATGTCTTAACCATACTATTATTACCAACATAAACCAAACAATAATCAAAAGTACCACATAAATATCTTAACACTCTTTTCACATAATTGCAATGCTCTCTACCAGTGTTAAGACATAAACCTACTCAAAACTGTCACCGCTTGCGCAATATCTAGCCTAGTGCAAACCATTGCATACATCAAACTTCCTACTTCACTAACATATAACACATTAGACATTGTCAAAATCACCTTTGCTCTATCGACACGTATCTAATGAAATCTTAGTGCAAAGGAATTCTAATTGGTTTACAATCCTGGATACTTATTCTGAGATAACCAAAGTTTTTTGTTTCCCTATCTCTTTTGATTTCCATTCCCAATATGTACCTTGTTGCCCCCAGATCTTTCATCTCAAATGCACCCAAAAGTTGAGCTTTCAACTCACTAATCATGCCCTTGGTCTATTAGAATATAACATGTCATCAAAATACAAGGAAACAATTCGTATATGATCATCTATACACATTATGTAAACACAATGATCTTTGCTTCTTACAAAACCCAACTTCAAAACAAATTAATCAAATTTTTTGACAATGCATCTGAGGTGATTGCTTTAAACCATAAAGAGACCATTTTAATTTGCAAACCAAGTGTTCTTTTCCTTTTTCCTCTTAATCTTTAAGCTATTGCATAGAGATTTCCTCTTCCAAGTCTCCATGCAAAAATGTAGTTTTAACATCCATTTGCTCAATTTCAAAATCATTAGCAACAACTATGAATGGATGAAATCCAATCAAGGATAATTTAGCAACAAGAGAAAATATTTCACCAAAATCAACTCCTTTTCTTTAGGAGTAGCCCTTGGCTACAAGTCTAGCCTGTACCTTTCTAATGAACCATCTGCTCCAAACTTCTTATAGATCCATTTACCACCAATGGCCTTCCTTTCTTTGGGAAAATGTGCAAGCTCCAAGGTATTACAAGAGTCTAAAGCCATCATCTCCTCTTGCATGGCTTGTATCCAAGACTCGCTATCATCTACAATAATAGCTTCCCTATAGGATTCAAGTTCATTATTAGTACTTAAGGAAGCAAATATACAACAAAAATCTGGTGGGCTATACCTATCAACTAGATTCCGTTGTTTTATATATCTCCTAAGAATAGAAGGGGCATCTTTCTCAACTTCTTGGTTATCCTCCTTAAATTCTTTCGTTTTTTCAGAAATCTCACCTTACCCCTCTTCTTCTTCTTCTTCTTCTTCTTCCTCCTCATCCCCAAATCCATCTCTTTGTTCTTCTTGAGGTGCATCTTCCTACTTAATTTTGAAATGCACTCCCTTTTCCCTATCTTTGTCTTTTGGCTATTTAGGATCATAAAAAGCTCTAAGTTCCTTGAAAACCATATCTTTAGAATAAATAACTTTCTTGGTTAGTAGATTCCAAAACTTATAACCTTTGACATTCTCACCATATCCAATAAAAATACACCTTTTTGCTTTTGGATCTAGCTTAGATTGCTTTCTTTAGGCACATGAACATAAACCTTACAATCAAAAACCCTTAAATGTGAAACATAAGGTTTCTTAGCTATTCACACTTCATAAGGTGTCAAATTAGAAGCCTTACAAGGAGATCTATTTAACAAGTAAAAAGTAATATTCACAACTTCTGCCCAAAAGCGTTTATCTAAGGTTGTTAGGAGACCAGTACTACTATTAGCACAAGAGACTAGTACTGATACTGGTACATCAATTTTTGAAAATAGGAGACAGTGGTACTCGAGGATGCCATTTTTTTAATATAATTTAATAATTTATTAATTTGCTAACACATTAAAACTGAAAATATTGTGACATTTAACTTTGAAAACAAGAGTATTGGTAGAGTTCAACAATGACTTTAAAGTTTAAACACACAAATGTCAAATTCAAAGAGTTCATATTACGTATTGAAATTCAAAAATGCTGATAAACTGATAGGTTGATACACATACAAAAAAAAAAACTCAGAAATCTAGTCACTACACTTCAATGTCATCCATTTCTAGGTCCTCAACTATGATGCTCTCAAAATACTCATCACTCTCAAGCTCAAGTTACTTTGTTGGCAATAGAATTGGGGGTAAATAACTAAGGCCATCTACTTCAACCACTTCATCTATTAAGGCTACAACTTCTCCGTTAGGTGAAACTTGGTACCATTTTGTTGAAGGACCCTCCTTGTACCTAGGCTCTATATTTGTGTGTGGTGATGGTCACATATGAACAACGTAGTCTTTTGTCTAACAATACCTTCATGCTTACAAAAATCATCAAATTCCTTACAACAATATTCACCTCCACTGTTCAATTTTAAAACATTAATCTTACAATCTGATTGCTTTTCAACTAAGGCCTTAAATTTCTTAAACTTAGTGAAAACTTGAAATTTATGTCTCATAAAATAAATCTGCAACCATTCCTAGACAAGGATCCCATCCTTGTCCCTCTCACATCGCGCCAAACTCCCTCTTACCAATTTGCAACCATGCTTATCCAAAGTTAGATGTATTCCTGAATCATTCAACTTAGATATTGAAATTAAATTTCTAGCTAATCAAAGAATATATAGAACACCAAGGAGGGTTTTTATCCTTCTATCACTAAAACACAAATGTACCTTTCCTTGTCCAACAATGGGATATGAATTGTTGTCCCCAAGTTATACTTCTCCATTTTTTATATGTGGAAAACCACTCCTTATGAGGGATCATATGATAGGAGCATCTTGAATCAATCAACCAATGTTTGTTAGATATAATATTACATGAAGAAAGTAAAACATCATTACCTGAATCAGAGGACTTTTCTATGGTGGAATACCATTGTTTCTTTTTGTTTTTGCATTCCTTCTTCACATATCCCATTTTACCATAGTTCCAACACTTTACCTCGTTCTTTTCACTTGGAGTCTTAGATCTGCCCTTGGACTTGTCTTTTGGACCCTTTTGATCTCCCTTAGATCCTCTTTCCTTGGACCTTCCCTTGACATGGAAAGAATCCTTTGAACTCTTTGTAGCAGCTTTCTTCCTCATTTCCTCTAACAACAAAGTTGCAACATTGTCCATCTTTGGAGTGTTTGAAAGGTTAGCGCTGAAAGCAAAAATCATGTTCTCTAAGTCTAATGACTCAAGAAAAGAACATTGAAGCATAATACACTTGTCTTCTTCATCTATCTTAACATCAACAAAAACTAATTTACTCAATCAAATTAAATGTATTCAAATGCTCTGTTATCAAATCACCCTCCTTCATTTTAAGAGAAAATAATTTTATTTTCAAATATAACTTATTTGCTAGAGTTTTTGCTTGGTAGATCTCACCGAACCTTTTCCATTGATCATATGTGGTTTTCTCTTTAGAAACATTTTGTACGATATGCTGATGTTTATTGAACAGTGTCGATCATTACTTCCAGCCAATATTCTTTACTTATGAAGATAAATTAAATGATAGCCTAGGGCCATTTAATTTATATGACTTCGATTTATTGAAGAGACTCATTCAAGCGATTCTTCAAGAGACACGTCAATTGCTAAATGATGTTTAATGTATATCTAATCAAGGCCGACTTTAAGGAGATGCGAATTCATGGAAAAAACACGTCTTTTATATGGCCGACTTCCCTCTCATTGGATGCATCTTAATGAAGTGGCGCCTTTCCCTATTATGGCCGACTTGATTTGAAAGGATGCGTCTCTCCTTCTCCACTTGTATATATATTTAATAAGTTTCGTTCATTCTTCATCAAGTTAAGTTTGACTATATTCATTGAAGTGCAAGTTCTATATCAAGCAGATCGTGTTCATCCTTCAGAGGTGTTTTGTCTTATTGTTGGTTGGGATTAGATTGTCTCTATCTGTTATTATAGTGCATTAGTTTGGGTGCAAGTAATAGGCCTTCATATCGGCCTCTATTGTAAAAGAGTTCTCATTGTTGATTCAATATATAAGTGATATATTGTTGCTGGGTTTTTCTCCCTCAAGAGGAGGGCTTTCCCAGGGTATCTGCTGTGTTATTGTATTTGATTTGAATTATTTTTCTGAGCATTAATCTGATCATTAAAATTTAACATGGTATCAAAGCGGGTTTGAGGAGATTGTGATCAGATTTATTCTTAACAGCGATACTCTATTCTCTTCTTTATATTTCTTTGTCTATCCCTACCTTAGTCAAGATGGTGAATGGTCTTAAGATTGAGGACAAGCTCAAGGGAGCATCCAACTTCACATCATGGAGATTTAGGATCATGCTTACCTTGCAAGAGAATGACTTGGGTGAGTTTGTGGAGTCCAATGTTCCTGAACCTGAGGAGGAAGAAGAGAAGTTGCAGTGGAAGAAGAAAGATATCAAGGCAATGAAAATGTTGGTTGATTCCGTTAAGGATCATATCATTCCTATTGTCTCTAAGTTGAAGACAGCAAGAGACATGTTGAAAACATTGGAAGAAATGTACGAAATCAACAATACCAGTCGAGCACTTGCACTGAAGCAACAACCACACCATGTGAAGATGGCGAAAGGAGAATCAGTGATGGCCTACTTCGTGAGGATTTCAGAATTGAGAGATCAGCTCTCGACAATTGTGTTGTCCCTAATTTTTGACTTGTTAAAAATTGGGATAACCAATCGAAATTTTGATAAAATTTGAAGTTTTTCTCTTCTAAGGCATGTATTATGAGGTGCAAAGATTAGTAAACCTCAATTTTAGGTCTATAATCATTTGGGTTATCACTTTTTACGCATTCTTCTCCGTTTTCGTGAAATTTTGAGTCATTTTTAGTGTATCTTTGGTTAATTTTGGGTTTTTCTGACATCACTGCAAGTAGGAGATTTTGAGCTTCACTGCAAGTCCATAATAGGAGTTTTTTGTATCTATTGCAAGTATAGGAACTTTTAAACTCCTTTACAAGTTACTTTTTCATTCAAGTCATTTGTAATGGTATTTGAAAAGCCCGATTTCACTTGAAAATATCCCAAAAAGGTCCGACCCTTTTTATTCTCACTTTGTTTTACTTGCAATGGCTTTTAAAAAGCCCAATTTTCTTTATTTCACTCGCAATGTAATTTAAAAAGCCCGATTTCACTTGTAAAATGATTAAAAAGGTCCAATTTCTTTTAATTGACTTGCAATCACTTATGAAAACTCCGATTTTCTTTAAAGTCACTTGCAAATCATTTTAAAAAACCCGATTTCATTTTGAATAACTTGCAAAGAGCATGTAAAAGTCTGATGCCATTCATGATTGAAGCTGTTCGAGTTCTATTTTTCCTCTCTTCCTTTTTTCATGGAGATCTCATAAATCCACATGCTTGAAGATCGGGCTTTCAACTGTAAATATTCGAGTCTTCTTTTCATTTTTTCTGAGTTTGTACTGCGCCTGGAGTTTTCTTCTTCGTTTTTCTTCCCATTTTCAGGTATGTTGCTTATTTCTTTATTTCTTTTTTAGACTATAACGTTTTTTGTTATTTGATTTCTTTTTTTATCATCATTGTATGAAAAACGTGATTTACATTCTCGCATTTTGACTTTGTTTCTAGCGTTTTTCTTTAAAGAAGAAAATGTCTTGAATAAAAACATGTTTTTCGTTTATGAGAATGTTTTTCCTTCATTCGCCCATTTGCCACTCCATTTCTATGACACGTTTTTTTGTATTTCATTTGATTTCCCTTCCATTTCATTCAAAACCTTTCACTTTCACAAAAACGCGTTTTCATTTACATCATTTCACATGCTTTTATCATGAAAAAATATATTTGTTATATTTTAAAACACGTTCTTCTTCATATATCGCTCATTTCCATCTCATTTGTCCATCATTTGCCCATTTTATACATTTTCGGCTGAGAATTATAGAAATGAGTTTTTCTACATTTCAAAATTTCATTTGCCTTCATTCATTTCATTCCATACGCCTTCATCTTCCTTTCAGCTAGAAACGCGTTTTTCTCTTTTATTAAAAAACGTTTTTCTTAGTACTCCATATGCCCTTCATTCTAAATATGCCTCCATTCATAAACATGCCTCATCCACAAAAATGCGTTTTCCTTCATTCATACATTCATTTCATTTCCATTTTCTGAAAAAGGAGAAAAGAAATTTAAAAAGTAATGTTTTTAGAAGCAAATCGGGTTTTTGTTCACCCATTGCGAGTTGGAGATTTCAATATAGGATGCAAGTTGTGAAAAGTAACTTGCATAAGCTTTTCAAAATCCCGAAATGTTCTTTTACTTGCAATGTCTTCTCAAAATCCCGACATGCACTATTCACTTGCATAAGCTTTTCAAAATCCCGAAATGCCTTTAAAGTGCCCTAAAATTAGACTTTTTGTCCTTGACTGCAAATGCAGGTTGAAAGTTGTGACTTGCACTTTTCAAAGTTGCAATCTAACTTTTTCATTTGTCATGAAAAGTACATGTCCCTTTCACTTGCAATCAGCCTTTAAAGACCCGAAATGAGTTATAACGCTCATTTTCTGCCCACAAACAGCGAAAAACACCATTCTGAGTTTGAGCTTTCGTCATGTCTACGCCTGTAAACGTTGATGATGTCTTAACCTTATGGAACTTTCATCGTAGCCTTGCAGATTCTTGTTCGATGACGGAGGAACCTGCTTCTCCACCGAACAAAAAGATGAAGTACAAATACGACAAATACTAGAATGAGATTCCTCCTTTTCATGTTGTCTCGAACATTGAAGAAATTAGAGACACGGAGATTGGGCATGTTGATATGTTGTAATGTCCCTTTCCTTGCAGCCTCGCAGAATGCTAATCCCGTGAGTTAACGGTGCAACAAAAGAGTTCGTTCACTTAATTATTTTTATTGCCTATGTATCAAGTTGATTTAAAAGGTGATATTAAATAATTATTAAAACATGATGATAAAGTGACTTAGGCAAAATATTATGAAATATTATAAAGTCACTTATGGGTTATTTTAAAAAGGTGACTTAATGAAATATTTTGAAAGTGAACATTATTATAGTCACTTTATTTTTGGTGAATGAAAATATAAAAGAGAAAGAAAGTGAGATCATTCGAATTATTCTTGGATAAATATTTCTCTGAACATTTTGGCCGAGCCTCCTGGATTAGGGTTTAAAGAACCTTCCAGATCCAATTTCGGATGTGCGACCATCATCCCTAGTTGGAATAGTTGAAGATTTGGAAAGAAGAAATCGAGTTAAGTCTGATTTTCGCGTTTCCCATCTTTTGAGTTTTTGTTGCTTCACTATGACGATTTTGGTGAATATTCAGACTGTTTTGATGGCGTGAGACATTGTGGGAATTGTGACGCCTTATTTTCCAAGCATAGCACCTTTGCCGAAGTTGTGTGAGTGAAGAAATTGGTCAGTTATAAAAAAAAACGTGTTGCTGGGCAGAGGACGACTTCTCAAACAGACTGGAACTGGGTCGTTGGGTCTCTTGAAGCCAAGGTGAATCAAAAAGAAGGAGAATCGTGGCCTTTGGAAGGGGCGTCTGAAGTGTCCAAGACAAAATGCGAACCCACAGATATGAAACGTGAAGTTCCTGAGTCATTTCTGGGCGCTGCTGGAGGTTCTTCTTCACTGCTGAGTGTCACCACGCATCTCCCAGATACTTATTCCAAGTCTGATCGATTCACTATTTGGTCATACTTTGGTCACCTGATGAGTACTGGAGAAATCTGTAAGTTACCCAATTACTTCTGAGATTGTTCTGGTTGGAAAATCTGTTTATTAGCAGTCCAGAATTACTATGTAACAGTCTGTAAGTTGCTGTTGTATTGTGGGTCTGCTACCAGTGAGAAATCTGATCTCTAGTGTCTAGATAATACCCTGGATCAGTTGGGAGGAATGTTAAATTGAGGATACGAGTTGCTGTTAATGAATTGCAGTCTTAGATACACTCAGAAATATATATATATATCAAACTGCTGTTTAGTCTTTCTATTACTGCTGTGTGATGCCATTGCATGGCAAGGGAGTTGTAGTGAAAAGATTATCCTTCTAGTGCTATTGCAGACATTGATGTTTATGTTATTAGTGCACTACTATTATTGAAATGCAAGGAAATCCATGAAATCTGTAGTATTGTCCATGTTCATATGTTCAACATATTGAAAGCCAATACTTGCATGTGTTTAATCTCATTGATTTGGAAAAACAAGAGCTATGTTTGATAGCAGAATGCTTAGCTTTATTGCTCTATCATTTTATACAATTGTTTTACAAGTATCAGACTGAAAAACATTAGACACTTCTTCAAAATCTCAAGCAACATTCAGAAATCAGATTGCATACAATATGTTTGACAAAATGTCAAACAATACAAATTGAAAATTCAGGGCAGTTTAGGGAAGGGACACCTCAGTGGTATCAGAGCATTGACACTGTGTTATGAAACGAGCTCCCCTCAAACCAAATCAAGCAACCAACAGAAATTATAACAGCATATCTACAGCTCACACATCAATGGGTTATCAATTTCCAAAGGAGTCCAAACAGAAATTTTAAAGCAAATTTTGTAGGGCTCTTTACATGTTCGAGTTTTGGAGAGAGCTGAGAAGTCAACTTCTCATCATATGCAGTTGCTCTTGCGAAGTCATATTCATTTGGTTTCCTCTTTTCCTGTTGCTGCCCTAGAGCCAGAGTTCGTCCTTGCGTCCGCAGCTCACTTTGACAGAGAATCCAGAACCATTAAAGATGATGATGGGAATGTGGTCATAAGACTTGATCCAGAAACCATTCATAGGATTTTCAAAGTTCCAGACTCACCTATGTATTTAGATATTTTAGTGAAGAGTGCTCTAGATCATTATGAACAGAAGAAGGAAGATTGTAAACAGCACATCAATACCAAATGGCTTCTGAAGCGTTGAGCTGGTGTTTCTCGGTGGCCCAAGCTGTATCGATCTGACTTCAAAGAGGAAATCAATGATATAATCACTCTCTTGAGCAGAATTATGGGGTTGAAATTCTCTAATGTCTTTGAGAGATGGATGTACAAATTCATTGTTGATTAGGAAGGCACAACACCCAATCTTTTGGGGTGAAATAATCAGTGATAGTTTATGTGAGCAGCTTGCACAAGTTCCTACCACGCTCACTTTCTATATGAATTCCTATCTGGTTTACATAGCAGCTTCATTGAGGCAATTTCCAGGCCTTTCTACCGTTGGAGATAGATCTCTTGTCCCAGTTTGGGAATACTATGATCAGCTGCCTTTGATTCCCAGCAGGATTCATTACAGAAGAGTTCAAGATGCGTTCTTTGGCTATTTTACGTGTCTTTTTGATAAAAAAATTGCAGAACAACAGAATATCAGATGCTGCTTGGAAAAAAGTCAATGAATATGGTTGTCTTTTTCTTTAGTTTCCTACTTTTACCTACATGAGAGTTGGCTGTTTTGAAGATCAGCCATACATGCTACCAAGGTATCCAGCTGATAAAATCATTCTAATAGAGCTGGCAAGACAGTTGATGACAGTGCATGCACGACAAGCTGTGCAACATAAAACTGGAGTGAGTATCTCGTCTCATAAACCATTACAAATTGGGAGATACTCCTTGACAAGTACCTCAAAGGCAAAAGCTATGGAAACTGAGATTCAGGAGATCAAGTTAAAAAGATTCAAGGCAAGGACAGATTTTGATTACAGAGGAATGAAGGACAAGATAAAGAGAGCCTTCACTCATGTGCATCGCCTTGAAGATATTTGGGCAGATCTCCGAACAGAGAAGGACATCTATAAAATGGACTATTGCAGGCTTACAGTTGAACAGGTTATTGATTTTAATCTCACCTTGACTCCAGAAGGAGTAATTGATGACGGGCTGATTTTAGATCCAGAAAATGAAGAACAAAGAGTTGCTGACGCTTCTATTCCAACAATACAATGGTCTAATAAAGAATCAATTTCTATCTTCAATAGATTTCAGTCAATCTTGGCAAATACTAACTCTTGGCTCAAGAGTATAGGCGTCAAAACTATTAAAATCAGGGTTAATAATGAAGATGATTCAGCTGGACCTGTTGGATTGAAATCAGAAGTCAGAGACAAGTCCAAGGAAGGTGCTTCTTCTTCAGGAACGAGGATTAAGCTGAGAGTCAACCGTGTTGTAGAACAACCTTTGGAGGAACCAACATTAAAAGGGAAGGAGGTTAAAGAGATGCAGATCCAAATCATCGATCAGCAAGAAGGAGAAGTTCTTCAGTCTCCTACTACTCTAAGTATAATGTCTCTACATATTGATGCTGCTCCAGTATCAGTATTGTCTCTGATGTCTCAATTTGATAGTGATATTGATTCCTTTTCAACGGTTTACGTTCCTCCTATTGAAGCTGCTCTTCATACATCAACTTCATCAACAGTGACTGCTTCTATAGAAAACATACATGATAATCTGGAGAATGTTTTTGATGCTAATCCAATGTATCCAAACACATCACAGATAACACTTCCAGAAGTGATACATCTGCTGCAAGTTTTGATTGTTTCATGGCTAATGTTGATCATAATGCACCATCCAGTCAAGCTTTTGTTGCGATTCAAACTGAGACATCTCCAAGAGTAACAACCGTGACTCAAAATGAATCTGTTGCTGTTTCAAATACGGTATTTGTTTCAAATGCAGACACATTGGATCTTCCTCCATGGTTGAGTTCAGTCACTCTAAAGAGAAAGAAACAGGAAATCTCTCTAGATGTATTTGATTTCCAACAGTTGAAGAGATCAAAGCCAAAGGTTGTGAAGAAGGCTAAAACCGTTTCATGGGTAGTTGTGGATATCAACAAAATGAAATATGCAGAGATAGCTGAACCCCTTGCAGATAAATCACCATAAGAGATGCAAGTTTCTGATTATAAATTCACAAGAGTGGATTTAGGTAAGAAAACACATGCTGGTATGATGCAAGATGCTCAAAATTCAATAACTGTTTTAACGCATAGTTACAATAAACTTTTGGCAAAGAAGGAAAAGTTGAAAGAAGAGAATTCACAGCTCATCTCAGTCATTCAGAAGATTGCCAACTCTTCAGAGCAAGTCAATCCATTAACTTCTTTCACTTCTGAAGAATCAGTCAAGCAATTGGAGAAAATTGCGCAAAAAGCCAAAGCAGTTGATTCTTGGGCAACACAGCTGATTGATCAAAGCATACCAATGATTGAAAAGACATTACAAGTTATGAACAATGTCAGAATAGTAAAAATAAAGTTGAATCAGACTTTGGAAGCTTTTAAGCAAAGTTTGGATTCACTTGAAAAAGATTTGAAAATTTGGCATGAGATAGATCAAATCAAGTTAAAAATTCTATGCAGCAATTTAATCCTACCAAACAAAGAAAAATACATAGAATTTGAAGAACTCATGACAAACAAGTCATTGGTTATTCAAGATCTCATCAAAGATATCCAAGCTACACTAGAAATGAGTGATGAAGTTCAACAAGACATCCTTTCTAGCTTTGAGAATATCCCTTGCAGAATATTGAATCATGAAGGAGAATTACTTGCAGCTGATATGGTCACTACAGAAATGGCAGCAAATCTTCGTCAAGAGCTAGAATCAGAACAGTTTACTATGGATTCGATTCACAAGTTTGTTAATCATCGAATGATCCTTAATAAAATGCAAACTGTTTATGAAGAGCATAGACTAGCAACGATAAAATATTTTGATGTAATCTTGAGGACTGTTGCGGTTGCTAAGAACACACTAGGCCCCAATCCAGCTGAGTTGCAAGAAATTATCAGCAGATTTCAATCTTTCAAAGCTAGGATTGATATAGAATAAAATGTTTTATCTTTATGCATTTTGTTTTCGACAAACTACATGTAAAAACAGATTTTGTAATCGCAAGTGTTTCTTTCACTTGCAATTTTGTAAATTGTAATTACATGTAGTCTAATTACAAGTCAAAATAGTTTAAGACTGTAATTTTGAATAAGTCAATTGCAAGTGGTTGGTGGTTGAAATAATTTCTCAAGTTAGTTGGGATCCTCCCACCTTTTTCTCATGACCTCTCCTATAAATACTTGAGAGGGTCCTTTGTAAACATATCTTTTTGGCAAGCAAGAAAATTCTGCAGAAATTTGTACTCATAAAGACTTTGAGATTTATAGTTATAAATTGTTCCTTTTCAAATAATATCAAAGAGTTGCAGATTTCAAACTTTGTGTTGAAGTCCTACTTTGCATCCATTGTGTTCTTATGTCATTTTGGAGCATTACTTTATGATTATTTGGAAATTGTGGAAGATTGCTAGGGAGAGCTTCAATTAAAATATTTTCAGACTTTGTGTTGTAAATGTTGAAAATTGAATTCATAAATTAGAAGTTAATAAGGATTACAATTCTTTCTACTCGTAACGATTCCCATTCATAGTAGTTAATAAATACATCATATTCGCAGACTTTGTGCTGTCTTATGCTGTATATTATCATTAGAATTATCTTTCAAAAGGGTAGATAGGATTGCAGATTTTAAAGACTTTGCACTTGAGATTGCTTTCCCATCCCGAAGGAAGTGACGGAAGTCTTTGAGCTTTCAGGAAACTTCATTTCCTTTCTACTGATTTTATTACAAGCTGTTGTTATAGTTTATTTAAAAGTTCATATTACTTTTCTGCAAAGAGAAAAGAGTTTAATCTCTCCTGAAACAAGAGGAAAGATTACCATTCCACCCATATTTGTTTTTAGTTATTTAAGTAGGGGGAGCCTTCCCTTAAATAGGAGAGTTTTACTCACACACTGTGTTGAAATCACCATTTTGCCAAACCTCCTAAGTTTACAAAATATTCAACCAACAAATTGGTCATGTCGTTGATGACAAAGACTTGACCATGCTTGCTCTCAATGGTCTTCCTTTATCATGGGAGTCCTACATTCAAGGAATCAGTGCAAGACCCTGTTGTGACCTATTTTCACACATCGCCCCATTCTACATGGGGACCCTCGCCGGTTTGTGTTTTAGGGTTTGCTTTGGGTTGCAATTTCGTAAACTCTTTTGCCTTGTGGGTTTCAAGTCGAAGTCCGGAATCATCACCTGAGCCAAGTTGAGATTTCAAGCCTTAAACTACACGTAAACGTCATAGAAGTGTTCAGAGGACCCCACAGACAAGGATCGCCTGTGATTTTGCCCAATTCCAACACTTCCTACTTTTTAGGGATTTTGCTTTTTGCTTTTTGCTTTTTTCGTTTTTGGCAATTTTAGGCCGTTTGGGAATTTACTATTTTTAGAAAGTTGTTTTTTCGCTTTTTCTATTTTTAGAAACTTTCTATTTTTTGGCAAGGGCCAAGGTCCCCACCAGTCAAGGAGTCAAAGTTTCCATCTTTGGACTAAAAAAGCATGCAAAATCATCAAAAAATCTAAAAAAGCAAGTAAAAGCATGTAAAATCTGGGAAAAAATCAACCAAAAAGCACGCCTTTTGGACCAAAAGTCACCCAAAAATCATAAAAGACATGCAAAAGGCCATTGAAAAATCAGAAAATCAAGTAAAAAGCAGGTCTTCTAGATAAAAAAATCTGGTAAAAATCAGATAAAAGCAATGCAAAATCTGATAAAAGCAACCACAAAGGCTTGAAAAATCAGATGAAAAGCATGAGATTATGGACTGAGATAACAAAATGGACAGAAAGATGGCAAGGATCATGGAAAGTCCAACCTACTCATGGCCAGACCTCTCCAAAGTCCGCCCAGGCCAAAAGATGAATGGAAAGCATGTTGGAAAGTCAGCCTTTGAGAGGAATGGCATAAATGTTTCAAAGTCCGCCCATGCCAAAGGTTGAATGGCAAGCCTTGTGGAAAGTCCGCCCTTCACTTGGCATGAATGGAAGAAAGTCCGCCCTTGGTAGATGGAAGGAAGGATTGAAAGTTCGCCCACCCCTCTTGAGCACTTGGAAAAACTTTGAGGAAGTCCACCACAACTTGGTAGGAGAGAAATTGAAATTTTGTCTAAGTCTTGGCAAGTGGAAAGGTGGAAAGAAAGTCCGCCCTTGGAAGAAATGATCAAAATTTTGGCTAAGTGTAGATTGAAGGGAGGAGAAGACATAAGGAAGTCCACCTAGACTTTGAAATGAAGATGGAAAGAAAACTCTTCAAGTCCGCCATGGGATGATAGGTGAAGCAGGAATAAAATGGCAAAGTATGAATGTGCTAGAAAGAAAATGAAAGTTTGCCTAGCAAAATTTGTCTAAGGCATGGGACATTCAAAGAGAAAATTGTGAAATGGCCAAGGCATGAAGAAGTCCGCCATGGTGAGAGAAAGAGAAAACCCAAAAAAATCGCAAAAAAATTAAAATAAAGTATGGGTAAGATAAAAATAAAAGAATTAAAGGTTGAGAAAATCGAAAAAAAATCAAATGAAAAACCTTTAATTATCTCAAAACACTTAGATAAAAAATCGAACTCTGTGGATAAACTTCAAAATTTCGATGAGGATAAAGATGATGAGCTAAAATTTTTGAAACTTTCCTTGACAAACTGGAGTCTACATTCGATGAACTTGAGAATGGAACAAATTTTTTCAACTTTATAAGGCATTCGCAAGTCATTATCAACTCACAATTGCGATTCAAGAAGAAGCTTGGCTCTCTCTTCATTCCAAGACTTAATTTTTTTCACGAGACTTAGAATTTTTTTTAAGAGTTAGAAATTTCTCGAGGAGAGAGAAATTTTCTTGAAGGTTAGAAATTTTGAAAGTTGGTAATCATTTTGTTGAGGAGAGAGAACGAAGAAAGAGATTGGCTGAAGGTCGAAATTTTCAAAAGATTGCTTGCTTTTTCGGCAATAAAAACCAGATTTTTGAAGTTTTCAATTAAATTGCCAACCACAGAGTAATCTCGAAGTTTGATGAATTGTTTTTACCTCTCTCTTCATTTTATCTTCAAAAATTTCACTAAGTGTTATTCTCAGCTTGCTTTTTCAGTAAATTTAACTTTCGACAAGTTGAAAGTTAGAATTTTTGTAAGGAAATTCTAGAGAAAATAATTTAATGTTTATTCTCTTTCTTGCAGGTTGATGACCAATCCTGGAGGATCGTCAAACAAAGCACCAATGAAATTCGCCAGCAAGGGAGCCCAACGGGAGACAAAGATCACTTCCAAGTGGAAAAACATTGCAGATACGGACCTTGGACATGTGGACTTTCAAGAGTTCAAGAAAAGGATGTATGGATTAAATGAACTTATGCCAACAGCGATTACCCGCAGAATGATGCACAATGGAATTGTTCAAGCTGCCGGATTTCCTCCATCAACCCAGTGTGTCGACTTGATAGTCGAATGTGCAAGACATTACAATCCGCAGGAAAGACAAATTATAGCCCCTGATGGAAGAATTTTGGCGCACCTTGGAGCACCAGCTATCCAAGAGCCATTTGGCATACCTGAACATGTTCGAGCTTCATACAAAACAAAAGGGGAAGCCAAAAGAATCTTTGATGATCGAGCAGATCAATGTGCGACCCATATCAACAAAATATGGTTAGAAAAGCCGCGAGCTTCCGCCAAGAAAATGCCTAAGAGGCCGCGCAGAATAGACTTCAAGGAGGACTACGGTGACATTGTTTTGCTCTTGAATAGAATAATGGTCAATCCTCAAGGTTCCTATTTCGAAACTTGGATGTACTTCTTTATCGAGGAAATCACCCCCGGAGTCTGAATGTTTGACTGGTCAAGAATGATCAATGATAATATCCATGAACAATTGATCAACCTTGAAAGAACGAAGTCATTTCATATGGATTCCTATATCGTTTACTTATTGGCCAGAGCCTATAAATATCTTGGGTTGATATGCAAAGGTATTGTCGGGAATGGAGAAAATCAGTTCAAGGCATATGAATGTTATCCTCAATTGCAACTTTCTACCAAATCCCATTTTAGAAGAGCACACGACGCATTCTTGATGACTATCACAAGGATGCTACAAGGAGGAACCCATCAGAGGCTAACACATGAGGCAAAAAGTCTTATCAGTAAATATGGATCCTGGTACATCCAGTTTCCTAGATTTACTTATATCCGAATCCAGGGATTCACCGGCAATCCGTACAAACTTCCTATCTACCCCACCCACAGGATGATCCTACTAGAGGTACTTAGGCAATTGGAGAATTTCCAAAATATCCAAAGGCCCAAGCAGAAAGCAGCCGTCACTTTCCCATTCTTTATTGGGAACATGGAAGAGTATTGTTCGTCCGCACAGGCAGCTGAAGGTGCCAGACTAGAAATGCAGTGGTATCCTTTCACATCATACCGGTCTCGAGCCAATTTCAATCCTCACCATCACATCGGAATTGTGAATGGAAGGAAGTATAAACACCAAGTCGACCTAGAAGATTACAAGGCTAATGCCACCAATGAATTTGATGTCAGGAGAAGATTGTGGTCTAGACTGCCTGTCAGCTTGATTAGAACAACAGAACTCTTCCGCGTGCCAGACCAACTTGAGGATGATGGCAAATTCACATAGCCAAGTTTTGATGGAAACCAGCCTCTTCCTCCCATGCGCTGGTCAGACCCTGAAATTGCTAACTTGGATACCTTTATGAGGCCTGTCACCAAGTATTCACAATGGTGGGCAGACCTGCGGAAAAGGGGAATGCCTTTGACATACACTCTGATGGGCGAATCAGAATCTTACTCTTCTAATGCTGGAGCAAGCCAAGGAGATGAGCCAATTGAAAGCTCAAAACCTAAGAAAAGGAAAGATGTGAAGGGAAAAGAAATTGCAAATGAAGGACCTGCTAGGAAGCAACAAAGACTGGAGCCTCTTCGTTCTGCCATCTCCGCAAATGTGAATGAAATCTTGGACATTGATGAATCTCTTGGAGATATACAAATTCCTTCTCTTATCCCTATTCAGCCCGAAGATGATGAGCCTCCATCACCCACGGACACCGAGGTTTTGGAGTCAGACAATGAGGTTGATATTTTGGACAACGAGTTTGAAGATGGGATGATTTCAGCCCTGAGAGGAATCCAAGAAATCCAGGTCGTGCAGGACGTTCAGGAAGAAGAAGATATCGTGCAGCCAACTATTCCTGATTGGTTGAAAGAGAGATTAAAGATAAAGGAGCCTGAAGAGGTTCAAGAAGAAGAAGATGACATGACCGATTTCCTAGCCAGACTAGAAGCAGTCAGTGCAAACAAAACTGCCAAAACCTTCTCCACCATCCAGAGGGACGAAGCTAGGCATCATACAATCCAAGTTGATGTACCGACAGTTGACAAACTGAGGGAAGAAATTACTCCCCAGGAGTATGCTATCACCATTGTCGATTTAGGCCCTACCACAAAGGGACAAGAGATGGAAGAGTTGGACAATTCTGTTGCCACTATCAAAGCCAGGTTGGAGAAGGAAATAGTAAAGAAAAAGGAGTGTAAACGAGAGGTTGAAAGACTCAAGGAGTATATTCAACACTTAACTAAGCCTCTCGATCAGACTACTTCAGCAGCTCCTCCACTGATGAATACTTCTCAGGAGAATTTCAAAGAGGAGAAGAGTATAGCTAAGGAAACTAAAGAATGGCTAAGTAGCAACATGCAAGAGGTGGCTGTATTTTCCGAAAGACTAGCATTGGCGTATGGGAAGACTTCTTCTTTGCTCTCGAGAATTGCAACATTGGCAGAAGCATGGGATAATGCTCAGGATGTTCAAGAAAGAATCCTTCCATGTCTCAAAGTGCTTAAGGGAGTGTCAAAACAAGAGCTGGTCAACAGAGAAGTAATTGCACTAGGGGCAGCTTATGATTTCGGCAGTTGGTACATGACACTGATCATACGAAGCGAACTAATGGAAAAGATTAAGGCAGATACAATCCAAATTGAGGAGAAGACAAAAGAAATTAGGGAGAAGATTCTAGTTGTGGCTGCAAATGCGCTGGAAAAGGACACTGTACGAGCAAACAACCTGCAATTCGAAAACTTGAAGAGCAAAATTCAGGATATCTTCTTCACCACTAGGCCTGTCTGCAAGCAAAGTTTAACTAAAGCAGCTGCCTTCCTGTTCATCTTTCGCAATTTCCAACAACATGAATCAAAATGGGAAGACACTTTTGCCGGATGCTCAGATGATCTCGATCTGCTAGAATTCAGAGTCAATGCACTGCCACCTGTCACGATCGAGGAGGTTGACATGATAGTTTCTAAATTCATCCAGTATACTGCAACCAAAGAGGATAAGGATGCACCTCCTCAAGAATAGCTCTCCACTCCAGTTCACTACCTGTTATCTGATTATGTTTTGGGAAACCCTAATTAGGGTTGTTTTATTTTAATCTCTGTCGTTGATTCCTGATTAATCTCAGTTGTTCATTGTACTCTAGTGATTCTATATAAACCCTCTCTCATTCTCTCAAATGGAGAGAGACATATAGAGATATAGAGACATATAAGAATATAGGAGAGAAGAATAGATAGATAGCATAATAATAAGAGAGAAAGAGTTTTATGAAATTGTTGCAAAAGACTATTTTTGATAATAAAGTTCATGATGCATGAGGTGCTTTGAATTCTTTTATTATCAAATGGTTGCATGGTTACGTAATTCTCTTCCTCATTGAATGGTTTCAAGTTAGAATTTATTTCAGATGTATGTTAATGGAATGATAGATTGATCGTAAAGATAGGTGAAACTTGGCTCATACTTTCTTTGGATGGATGCTTTCTATTCAATACGTAAAGTTAGACTGAGCCTTTAATGTGGAAGCTTCATTGTATTACTTCGAATGATATTGTTCTATTGATGGTGTTGTTCGTAGTAAGAAAATTTTAAGCACAAATTCCTGGAAGATTGCACTTGCTTTGTGTAGTTGTCGTATTTCGTGGCGAAACAAAGTATTGTTATTTGGTTTCATTCAATCTTTACTGTCTCTTGAGTTCACAGGAATAGTATAGATTTCCTCAACCCTTACTCTTTTTCATTTTTTATCTGAAATCCAAAACCCAAAAAAAAATATATCACTGCATCTAGGTCATTGCTTTTTGAGTAACTTGCTAGAGTAAATCCCTTTGTGTTATCAACAAAATCACATCTTCCACAAAGCCTATCCGCACCCAACTTATGAAACATTGGAATTGTTGTATGATCTTTTGGAAATCTTAGCATACTAGTCAGTTTTTCAAGAGAGGATAGAGTGTCTTTGGATTCTTTATTCTAAAGTGCTTGGTGAGTCATAAAACACACATCAACAAATCCAAATTTCCTAAGTTTGATCGTTTGAAGGTTGACTGCATTCAAGAAGAATCAAGGTTGGTGGCTAGAGGCATTGGTCAAAGTTCAAACAATGAAGATATTCATGTTCTTGCCTCCCAAGCTTCGAAGAAGAAAGGAAAAGATGGAAAGAAAGGATTCTTCAAGAGGAATCAAGATAAGGAAATGATGGTGCTCCCGCTTTCAAGAAGAAGAGAGATATGTCCAAGATCCAATGCTTTAGGTGTGATAAGTTTGGCCACTTTGCTAAGCATTGTCCATCTCGACCTAAGCAGCAAGCCACTGTTGCAAATGTTGATGATGCTTCTCCACAGAAGGATTCATGTGAATATTTGTTCTATTCGGCATTGTCAAGCAATGTACAGACACCAACACTTGGCTGATCGACAGTGGTGCTTCTCAGCACATCACTGGTTTCAAGGAGCACTTATCAAGTTTGGTGGAGAGAGATTCTTCCGAACAAGTCATTATCGGAGATGATGCTAGCTACTCCATGAAAGGGATTGGGACCTTTACTCTTCATTTGGATTCCGGCATTACACTTCAGTTGAGCGATGTGCTTTATGTTCCAAGAATCAAGCGCAATCTCATCTCCATTTCAGCCCTAGAAGATAAAGGATATCAAGTTGCCTTCTCTAAAGGCAAAGTTCTTGTGTGGATGGAGAATTCCAATTTCAAGGATGCTCAAGTAATTGGTGTTAGACATGAAAGCCTCTATAGGCTATGTACGCGTCCACTACAGGCATTAGTTCATGATTCTTCAAGCTTATGTGATCTTTGGCATCGAAGATTGGCTCACCTACACTTCCAAGCCTTACCTATCATGGAGAAGATGGTCACAGGACTTCCTAAGTTCAATCAAGAGCATGAAGGAACTTGCAAAGGATGTACTACGAGTAAGAATTCAAAAGCTCTATTCCATAGTAAAGAAAGTAGATCTAAGTATATTTTAGACCTTATTCATTATGATTTATGTGGACCTATGTCTATTCCTTCTTCAAGTGGTTTCTTGTATTATGTTCTTTTTATTGATGACCACTCTAGAAAGACTTGGATTTATTTTTTGAAAACTAAAGAGTCTGAGGAAGTGTTAGAAAGATTCAAGGAGTTCAAAGCTCTAGTAGAGAATCGTTCTGGTAAAAGAATCAAGGTCCTCAAATCTGATAATGGAGAATACACTTTTGGTAGCTTTCAAAAATTTTGTGTTGATGCTAGGATTAAGAGGGAATTGTGTCCCCTATAATCCTCAACAGAATGGTGTTGTAGAGAGAAAGAATAGGACAATCGTGGAAGTAGCAAAAGCCATGATTCATGACCAGGATTTGCAAACCTTCTTATGGGCAGAAGCTTCTAGGACTGCAGTATATGTTCAGTATCAAAGTCCTCACAAGGTCTTGGAGAATATGACTTCTGGAAGAAGCCCTTACAGGAAAGAAGCCAGAAGTTAGTCATTTAAGGATCTTTGGATGTCCTGTCTATGTTCATGTTCCAAAGGAAAAGAGAACAAAGTTGGAGCCTTCTGGCAAGAAGGGAATATTTGTGGGCTACAGTGAGACATCAAAAGCCTACAAGATATACGTTCCAGGTCAGAAATTGATTGAGATCAGTAGAGATGTCACGTCCAGTGATCTGTTGAGATCAAGGACGGTGTACTCAGTTGAAGACTAAAACCAGGTCTTCGTCAGTTAATCTGGCCCTTCGACAGACCGTGGGCTAAAGTGAGCCCTCCCAGAGCCTGAGGTTCGGTGCATTCAAAGTAAAAGGCCACATAAGTTCTCTAGTTATGTTCCCTTGATGAGTCAGACTATTGAATCTGAGCCTTCTAGTGTGAAGGAAGCTTCCAGTCAACAGGTTTGGAGAGATTCTATGTTAGAGGAGTACCAGCCAATTCTCAAGAATGATGTTTGGGACATTATTCCTAGACCCGAAGGCAAATCTGTGGTATCTTCGAAATGGATCTTCAAGATCAAGCATGCAGCTGATACGAGCATTGAGAAGTACAAGGCAAGATTCGTGGCTTGTGGGTTTTCACAGAAAGAGGGAGTTGATTATGAAGAAACATTTGCTCCTGATAGCACTATACTTACTGTCGGAACCATCATTGCCATTGTAGCATCTAGGATGGAAGATTCATCGATGGATGGAAGACAACTTTTCTAAATAGTGCCATTCAGGAAAAATTCTCAGACAACTAATGGTTCAGAATTGCATAGGAAGGAGTCTCGTGTTTGCAAGCTGAAGAAGGCATTGTATGGTCTTAAGCAGGCTCCTCCTGCATGGTACGAAAGAATTGATCGTTACTTGTCAAGTTTGGGCTTCTTGAAGAATGATGCTGACTCTAATCTATACTTTAAGGTAATTGATGGTGAAGAATTGATTTTGATTTTGTATGTTGATGATTTGATTCTTATTGGAGAAGAGCACTTAATCATCAAATGTAAGAAAGAGTTGGCCTCTGAGTTTGGGATGAAAGACCTTGGGCTTATGCATTACTTCCTTGGCTTAGAAGTCAAGCGATGGCGGATAGATGATTCTAAGTCAAGGAAAGTACCATTGATATACTTAAGAGGTTTATGATTTTGATCATATACCTATGGAGACCAACCTACATAAATTGAAGGTTGCAACTAGTTCAAACTTAGTGGATCCTACAATATAAGACGGTGATTGGGTCATAGTATCTGAACAACACTAGATAAATATTTGTTATCTTTTTTGGGTGCATAGTCAGTTCATGTAATGACAGAACCATCATCTTATTGCAGCTAAACATATCACGAGATACTTGCATAGCCTGGTTGGATATAGGTTAAGGTATTCGGATGCTGATTTGGGCTTGCATGGTTATCACAGTCGTTAAATGAGGTTTGTAGCAGTTTGAAGGCACCTACGGATGTTGCTTGATTTAGGATACCTTTATATTTCACAGTGCGGCGAGATCATCTATGTGGAAACTAGCAGGCTGAGAATACTCCTTTAGCTTATGCAGCCGGGGTCGGTGTGGCCCGTAAGCTCCTTGCAGGTGTTTGGACAATCGATGGAGCGGACTATCATTCATTATGATAATCAAAGTTGTGTGAAGCTTTCTGTCAATCTTGTGTTTCATGATAGAACTAAACATGTTGAGATCAAATACCACTATATCAGAGATATGGTATTGAGGAAAGTATGAGTTTAGAGTATATTGCTTGATGAGCGGGGCCAATGGACATTCTCTCACCAGCCCTCTCCAGAATAAAGTTTGTGTACTTTCGATATAAACGGTATGGTGGAGAATCCTTATGCAGAAAAGAGTCAAAGTATAGGTGATAGCACGTAATGAGTTCTTCTCTGAGAGAAGTTCGGTGAAATCCTTAAAATGGCGGTTTTTCTCTGAGAAGTTCGAGGTAGTCATGACTAATGGGTTCTTCTTGAGAGAAGTTCGGGTGAAATCCTTGATTAATGAGTTTCTTCTCTAAGAGTTCGAGGTGTAATCCATAGTTCCACCCTCAGGAGAGAGAGACCACAATTGGATGTCATGTGTGTGACTCCATGGCAGCATCAAGTGAGAGAGTCCGTGATGATTTTCTTGTACTTGTGTTTCACCCTCTAGGAGAGCCATGGTGAACGTCACAGTGAGGTGACAACATCACATTAGTGATGAACACTTATACATACCATACATGGGTGTAGCCATTATGGTTGATATCATGTTGAGCTGATATCCAATATCATGATGAGGTGATATTCTTCTTTTCCACATATGGTTGTAGCCATTGTGGTAGACATCACGATGAGGTGATATGTCTTGTACAACATGAAGTATACTCCCTAGCTGAGAGGGAGTGTTGATGTTTATTGAACAGCGTCGGTCATTACTTCTAGCCAATATTCTTTACTTATGATGATAAATTAAATGATAGCCTGGGGCTATTTAATTTATATGACTTCGATTTATTGAAGAGACTCATTCAAGCGATACTTCAAGAGACACATCAATTGCTAAATGATGTTTAATGTTTATCTAATCAAGGCCGACTTTAAGGAGATACGAATTCATGGAAAAAACACATCTTTTATGTGGCCGACTTCCCTCTCATTGGATGCATCTTAATGAAGTGGCGCCTTTCCCTATTATGGCCGACTTGATTTGAAAGGATGTGTCTCTCCTTCTCCACTTGTATATATATTTGATAAGTTCCATTCATTCTTCATCAAGTTAAGTTCGACTATATTCATTGAAGTGCAAGTTCTATATCAGGCAGATCGTGTTCATCCTTCAGAAGTTTTTTGTCTTATTGTTGGTTAAGATTAGATTGTCTCTATCTGTTATTATAGTGCATCAGTTTGGGTGCAAGTAATAGGCCTTCATATCGGCCTCTATTGTAAAAGAGTTCTCATTGTTGATTCAATATATAAGTGATATATTGTTGCTGGGTTTTTCTCCCTCAAGAGGAGGGTTTTCCCAGGGTATCTGTTGTGTTATTGTATTTGATTTGAATTAATTTTCTGAGCATTAATCTGATCATTAAAATTTAACACGATAGAGTTTGCAAGACAAAGCCAAATTGTTTCTCATGCTTTCTTATCTATCTTATCCCACTCATCTTGATCGATCTTGTTTAGCTTCTTTTCCTTTGTTGCTACCAACCAATGATCCCTCTCTTCAAGGAGATCCTCCATTTTCAACTTCCGTAACTCATAACCACTTCCATTGAACTTCTCAATGTCCAAGCGAGATGAGGATGTAGCTATGGCTTCTGCACAAAAAATCTGCAAAACAAGATCAACTAGAACTCCCACTACAACTGAAAAAACCTTCACACTCCTACCCGAGAAGCAAAGTTGGCCAAACTCTGATACTAGATGTTAGAAATGAAGGTGAACAGCTATAAAATGAAGGTTTGAATTCAATTGTAAATATGATTTAACCAATGCATAACCAAATGGAGATTGCAAGAAAGCAAATCAATAACACAAAGAAAGAACTAACATCGTGTTTATGTGGAGAAATCCTTTTGGGTAAAATCTCCATAAAGAAGAGGCCCAAGTCTATATCATCTTCAAGAATAGAGATTACATAAATCCTTCCTTTATCCTCTTTAGTCTTCACTCCAACACCTACAAACAGATTTTTCACTCTAACTCATAATGTTACCTTTGTACCACAATAACCTCTATTTGTATAGCATTTTTGAAGAGCACAAAGATATACTAAGAGGGGAGGGGAGGAGCGGGCGGGGGAGTGAATCAGTATATCAACAAACTTTTACCCTCACCACTTTTAAACTTCAACACAATATCAACTATGCAATAAGACACAATATGATCAAGTTGACACCAACAATTGTATTTTATGTTTTTATATGAAATTACAAAGATTGTAGGCACCAACCTACTTGAATCATCAATTTTGTAGTTTAGTAGGCACCAACCTACAAGGAGCACCAACCCCTAATGTTCGTAGGCACCAACCCCTACTTGCCAAGCACCAACTCAGCAAAGATAATAACTCAAGGAATAATGTTCCACCTTCAATGTTGCCTCTTCAATGGATGATGGACAATTATGCTTAAATATATTTCTTTCAAATTTGATCCAAACTATGCTTCACAATTTCTTTATGAAATCTGCAAATATACTCCTTTCCTTCTTTGCTATAATTCTTTTCTTGAATATGCTGCAAGTTGATCATAAACTTGCCACACAAATCTGATCACAAATCTGACTTTGAATGATGCAAGATTTTTAACAAATCTGATCGCTTATATGGCAAAACTCTCCTTCAAATCTAGTCATACATTCTTCAATAAATTTTCTCATAAAATCATCACAAAGTCTACTCATAGATTTCTCTTAGGTCTGCTTGTCTATTTCTTTTAAAAGACTTTTCCAATATGCTTCATAGGTCTTCTCTTTTGTTCTACATAAGTTTTCCTTATGGTTCCTTCATACAATGCTCAGAAATTATTCATTGACTACAATCTCATTCACTTAGATCTGCAACATGATCCTCATAAATATGTATTTTATCTCAACTTAACTCCTCCTTGTGATGTGAGATGCCTCTTTAAAGCTCACACAAATAATTTATACTTTTGCACCTCTTTTCATATAATCATTTTCTCACACTCAAACACTTCTCCACTTGCCTTTATGTCTTCAATGATTCTATGAATGGATGCAACCCTTTGAAATGGATACAACTATTTGAACAATCATGTCTTTTCACTAACAAATCTGGAAATAATCTTTTTAAACTTTGCTTTTCATTTGTTTGGTGTATATGATATTCTTTTATGTCTTTCACACCACACAACTCACAAATCTGATTTGGGTCTCTTACATATACATAGTCCAATCACCACAACCTTTGGTTTAGAGTCACATCCTTTTATTGCCTTTTTTACAAACATATGCCTTTTCATTTTTTAATTGCTAGATCACCCCATTTATGATTTATTTAATTTGTTTTATCACTCCTCTTCTAAACGATTACATCTCTTCATTTTAAATATCCCTTTAAAGATATAATCACACCATTTCCATAATTTAATTCTGAAGTTGCACCTTTTACTAACAATATTATTTTTAATTAAATCGCTTCATTTAGAGCCGTATTATGGAAACTGTTTGTGCCGAAGGGACCGCATCATTTCATCATTTTAACATTCTAAAGGATATCGCTGTCTTCTTTCTGAGTTTTGTCTTTATCTTATTTCATCCTTTTGTGACTTTTGTCCTTTGTGGTATTTGTTTTATGTGCTATTTATTTATTTTTAATAGCTTCAGGATTGCTGCCTTTGTTTTTGTCTTATCTAATATCTGAATGTTTTTCTAGCAATAATCAATTTGATCATTGATGAAAATATATTGCATCACTACACCTTCAGATTTTTGAAACGATCCTTTCACTTTCAGAATTAATAACTGACTACTTTCACTAAATCTGTTTATGTCTAATAATATCTGATTTGCTGCTTTCTTCTTTTATCTCTGCTCTCATATATATCAGGCTCAAAAACTGATCTCTCATACTTTATAATTCCATGTAAATAACCAATGTTTAAAGCACTTATCTTCACTGGTAGTTGGCCATGACAGAGATCGGCCCAATATAGAAACTCCAAAAAATGTCTTATAAATGCCACTAAATGATGATGATTACTTGCATACAAATGATATTGCTACTTGACATTAATGACAACATGTATATACACTATTGACATCAATGACAACTTCAATAGTTTGGACTAAGTGCCTTTGACATCAATGACAATATTTCCAACAATTTTCACCCTCTAAATGGGGCAACCAAGTTGGTAATCATATCCCAATGCCTCCCTTGGACAAATCCAAGCCTCTAATGCATAGAACAATACTAATTGTAACTCCATTACTCACCTCTTACACATGGACAACTAATTTGTCCTACCTTGCAAGGTGGTTACTATCTTCATATGGAAGCATTATAACCATCCAAAACAACACCACAAATGTCCAAAACAACCTTAACCTTCAAGATTCTCTTGTGGCAAATGGTAACTTCATGCTGGTAAATAATTAGTTACTGACTCCTGGTGACTCCTGGTGAAAATTAATTATTGTACCAATAAGTCTCGATGGTAAAAATATTTACAACTAATGGTGATTTCTTTATTGCTTATGAATGATTTCCAAACAATATTAGGAGAAATTAAATACATAGAATTTACAAAGTTGATGGCACCTTAATCCTAACAATAAATTGTGCTTCTTCAATGCAAATGTGGTTCTTCATTCAATTTGAATGATTTTCCATAGTTGAACTCTAAATTTGGTTATCATGAAGAATCAAGATCCATCTAATGCATGTGCGTCTAAATGAATCTCTAAGTTTCATAAATATATGGTTGCCCATAGAAGCATGGACTAAGACAGGCATCATTGTTTTGTGTCTGATCAATTGAGTCATTAGCAACATTGAGCAACATTAAAAATGCATTCATAAGCAGAGAAAATCTTTCTTAATAGTTTTCTTTCTAAAAATCTTTGCAATTTATTGCAAATCCCCTAAATGTAAGGAAAAACTGCAACAGGTGATCTGAAATTCTGAATCATCCATCCTTCATCTTGGTTTGGAATTCCTACTAGCATTCTAAAAGGAATTTACTATGTCTAGATTTGAACTTAATCCTTCTAATGAATTTGGAGGGGCATCTCTTTCCCTATCAATGCAAGCTCTTTGTTTGACACCCTTATGGTCTTTGTGCAAAGAATGTTGGTAACCCGGTCTAGTTGCTAAATCGCCTTAGAAACTAAAGAAAATAGATATCAGACAAGGCTTCATGAAGCTAGTAGTTTCATCATCCACAAAATATTTAATAGACTCCACAGCCTCAGTTTTTGGAATATTTGTAAACAAGAAGACCAACATTGAAAGTGACCAGAATATCAAGAATAACTGAATAAGAGAGAAGCAGGGATATATCCAAGAAGCTATTCCTCCATGAAAAATACAAAGATGATCCTCCTGGCATTATTTTCATGATAAATGTAAAGTGTTCCTTTTATAAGAGGAGTCAATATAGAGGGATCATATTTAGCCACTAAAATCCTATTAGAAGGCATGACTTGCACTTGGGAAACAATTGACTTAGATCTCATTTGAACATTGTTGAGCCACTAAACATTAGATAGGAGATGATAAATTCTGAATCTGTATAGATTTAGAAAACCTCAATTTTGAATGCACCTTATGCTTTGAAGCTTATAGAGTACTTGACTGGTCGTTTACCAAGGTTTGGCTAACAATTCTTGATCATGACAGTTTGTGGTTTCCAAGTATTTATGGGGCAAGGCAAGAGTTTGTCATTATTTGAAGTGTGTATTTTAATGCATTAATTCCATTGAAAAAGAGGATCCTTTCCTTGAATGATCTTATTCAAAGGTTATAAGGATCTGCACATAATTCCATTGGGTCATAGTGGGTGCAACGACAGATGCTAATATGTTAAACAAATATTGAAATGATCAAATCCCATATACAAGTCTTAGAATGTCTTGATGTGTGTTCAGTGCCATTTCTCCCAAGCCAGTGACAAGAAGCCTCCATATACAATGAAGCCTTGTTTTAAGAAATGTTAAATTGCACTAGTTGTCTATGAATGTGTCTCTTAACATAGGTCGTGGACACTAAATGCAATCTTGTGAAACTATATAATGGCACACCAACAGTCTCTCTCATTCGAGTGGACTTAAAGATCTTCAGACTTTCTGCAAACATTTGGAAAAGGTCAACTCATCGTTATACATGATGGTTCTAGCATTTGAAACCATAAAATGCACTTAGTTCATAAAACCTAGTATCGATTTGCTATCTTTATTTAGGCAACACACAAACAAGATATCATAATAGCATTAACTGTTGATATGCAATTAACTCACTGCAGGAAAGTGCACATCCAAGATGACACCATTGTATATAGCCAATCCTAAGATTGCTCCAACCTGAAAATTATAATCAAAAGTGCCAATATCACTCATTTTTAGTTTTGTTAATAGTTACTGCACATTAAAAATGTAACTTATTAAGAAGTTGAAATATCAAAACTTGCCAGCCAAAATTCATGGTCTGATTCCATAGAGTTGGGATTAAACCAAAAATTCCGTGTATCCTCACTGTATGTAAACATTCCTGTGTCCAAATAAATATTTGTGAGTTGTCACATAAATAATAAATTTCAAATGAAACTAATACAAATTACAGGCAACACCAATCAGTACATTAGCCTAATATATCATCATCATTCTACTTTTGACTCCTTAATGATTCTTTTAAACTGTAGCTCAATCACTAGAGTTCCATAATGTACCATTTATTAAGTTGTGCATATTTGGGATTATCTTATGTTTCTGGGTTGAAAAGATTTACCATTAAATTGAAAAATCATACTCTTGATCCTTTTGTATTAGTGCAATTTAAAAAATCTGTTAAGTGCGATTAGTTTGGATGGTACCATTAAAAATCCAGAGAGAGTTGAGGGCACTAGGAAAGGTCACTTTAAAAAAGAGTCTTGTGCCTGTTGTGGTAAATTAAATCATGTGTAAGATCATCTTTAAAATTGTAGACATGAGGAAGAAAGTCAACAGACACATGGTTTAGGCAGAGGTATGACAAAGGTAGTGGTTCTAATTAGTGATGTTTACAGAAAATGATGAAAACTGATCATAACCAGTTTCCAGTTTTTTATTTGTTGCATTTTCACAACTCACCATTGAACTCACTTGTAAGAAATAGATTCTAACAAGTGTGCTATGATGACCCAGGTGAAATGACAGCCTTATAATTTTTTCAATTTTTTCACAATCAACACTTCGACAATGACACCCATCAATGTTAGTATAAACAAATCAACTGATGAAAGTAACCCTACGCCAAGAATGTTCACTCAAACCCAAGGTGGGAGAGGTGATATCATATGGCGTTGGGGATCATTAGTCTCAACTGAAATGAAGTACAATGATGGAAATGATTTGATGATGCAGCCGATCAGCAATATGAATGCAAGTATAGAAAGTAAATTGATGGCTCAGCCGATCAACAATGCAAGTACTGAAAGTAAAGAAGGGTGGCTTGCTGACCCAGTACAAAATGCAAGACAGCGAGGCCTGTGTCTTCCACCAATGGTGGGAATGATAGAATATGCAAGAAAGTAAATAAGGTGGCGAAGCCAACCTTCTTCCACTAAAAGTGGGAATTACAAGAAATATGCAGAATGTAATAAGGAGTTGATCAGTACTACTCAAACAGCTTTACAATTAGAATAAATCTGCAAGAAGCCAATAGTTAAGCTGTCCAAGAAGCTGCAAATGTTATTATATGTCTTCCAAACTTCCTAAGACTTCCTAGCTATGAAATCAAGCCTAAAACCAGAACTTCTACAAATCTAATATAAAACCAGCAAACTGAAAACTCAGACCAGCAACTAAAATCCTCACCAAAATGCTCCTCACTCAATACTCCACCAAATGACATAAAATAAGAGGCAGTAGACTCTAGGAGAGAAGGCGACCAAGACAAGACCAAAAAACTACACCCAACTCCAACTAATATTTATGGCACGAATTCCAATGACATTGGCAGGGATGACTCAACCTTCAAGAGGGGCGACCAGCAACATAAAATCAGAAACTTCATTAAAAATTCTCAAACTTTGCAAGATGGGACACCTAGGGCCTAGGAATGGATATAGCAAGTACCCAAAATAAAATAAAAATCAAGCAATGATCTACAAATGAAAATAAACTTCAGCCATAGCCAAACCAGCAACCTATAGACAACAAAATCTTCAAAACTTCAATTGTGAAACTCTATCTGCACTCCCTGAATGAGAAGCAATCTCTGAAACTCAACTAGGTGCTATCTTTCAAGCACGAAACCAAGGTTGAAGGAACTAGGTAGTACGTCCTCAAAGCCAACTCTGAAATCATTTCAGCAGCATAATAGTATAATGAGCAACAATAGATTACCCAAATGAAGGCCAAGTCTAATATTTATAACTTTTCTTCTCAACTTTCAAATCTTCCTTTCCCTCCAATTAGGGTGCCCAAGGAGATTCTCATTCACCTTTTCCAAATTTATCTTTGCATTTTATTTAACCACCTTCTCCAAGTCATCCCCCTTGAGAGGAACATTACTTTATTAAAAAAGCAAGCATATCTCCCAAATGCGTCCAAGGTAAGACTTAAGTAATTTAATTTTAAAAAACCCAAACCTTATATTCCTCAAATATCTCTCCTCCAAAAATTGGCGTCCAAGGGCTAAAGTGAAATATTTTAATAAAAAAAACTTATTTCTTCTCCTAGGTGTCCACCAAGATATAAATAAACATTAAAATATTTTTTTCCCTTATGAAGTCATCCACTTTGCCTAGGAGATAATTTCACTTAAAATGTTATTTTCATCAAATATCAAAATTGCCAAAATAATCACCTCAAATGCTGGAGACCAACTGAATAAACTGACCTGCCAGAAATAGCCACTGCATTGCACTGTTGGATTGCTACTAAAAATAGCGCTACCAAAATAGCACTTACTAAAAATAGTAAATTGTTCCAAACTCATTTTGAGCACAAACCAAGCAGCCGTCACAACTTACTAAAAATAGCAAGTCCGGAAAAATTCTCTGATTTAGTTGCATGTCACACCATCACGAAGCTCTCTGAAAACCTAGAAGGAATCCAGAATTAGAACTGTAAAACTCCAACATGCAAGCCTCCAAAACTGCCAAGGAAACAACCAAAAATGCAAGTCATTATCTCGTCATGCATGTTACCACATCTCGAAGCTCTCCAAAAACCCAAAAAGCTCCACCAAACATGCATCAGAAAATCTTGCATGCAAAACTTCATAACCTCCTCTTAAATTGGAAACCCAAATTTCAGCTTCTGACTGGCCTACGGACTTCCAAAAATAGGCAATCAAACACAGAAGAGCGTATGGCTAAAATGGGAACATTACACCAAGTACCTAAAGGCATGTAATAGGAAGAAAAAAAAATTCAGAGGGTAGGAGGGAACCGCAATATTTAGGGGCAACTCAACCTCACCAAAATGAGAAAAGAGAGAAATCCCAATGGTATTGTGAGGTAAAGAAAGATAGTTAACCAAGATTGATCTATTTGTACCTAGTCTAAAACACAACTTGAGTTTGGTTAGATGGATAATAAACAAAGATGTTATAACTCTTTAGTGAAATGCAATGTTTGATAAAAGACAGGAGGTAAAATAGTTTTACCATCACAAGTTTTGTCAAAGATAGATAAGTTTGTTTGGCAGAGTTTGGCCACAAAAACCACTCTGGAAAATCACAAACAATTTTAACCCAGATTCAAGAATTACCTGCCAAAGCTATTTATTCTTATTTCCAACAATTTATTTTCCTTTCCGGGTCTCTTCATTACCTGTAAATTTGGATATATATAAATAAATTGAGGTACTTCAACCAAGATAGAGCCTGAGTTGTTTCACACCAAGATACCTCTTCACAGAATTTACTGCATTGTACATAGTTCTCATAATAATATTTTTTTTTTGTTTAATTAAAATATTGTTCCTCTTCTTTTTGTAATGTCCCCTTTTTCCAAGTGATCATCCAACTGACTCTACTAACTTATTTTATTCCCATAAGCTAAGGTAGGAAAAATTAAGGGAGTAAGTTAATTAATTAAGTACCAATTTGTCCTAAGTCACTTTTGGGACATTTATATTTAATAAATTGATTTTTATTATTGACTTATAATAACTTATTGATAAATTATTAAATAAATCACTTTAGTGAAGGAAAAATATAATAAAAATAAAAGGTGGTCAAGGAAGATTATTATCATCTTTTGGAAATAAGTTATCGGGAGAATTTGGAGAGTTTGTTTTGCAAGTTCCAGCAAGCCTAAGGATGGAAACCCTTAGGTTTTTTGGCGGATTGGACAAAAACCCAGTACCATCTCTTGGTAGATTCACTCAAAATTTCACATTGTGCTTCATTGAAATAAATTTGTGCAGTCTTTAAATAAGACAAATTTCCAAGTTTGCAAGTTTGAAGGCTATTCAAGCAAAGTGTTGGGCGCCATGAATGAAGTTGTTGCAGATTGAAACAATATATCAGTTGTGCGTTGGACTTCAGATTTTATTGTTTTGGAAGTAATTTTTCAGGAGGCACAATAGGGTCTTTAGCTAGGCGACTTAGTTTTTGTAATGAACCAAGGCATGGTTTATTTCCTTCTACTGCTGTAACTCAATGAAACTAAGAATTCAAATTCACTAATCAGTTGGACAGAATAATTCACAGATTAATCTCCCAAATTTAATAATCAGACTCAAATCAACAACAATGCATATAATTCCAATCTTCAGAAAAGTCACAAAAATAATACTTGACCCATCAATGATACACACATTGTTGGGACACAGATTATAATTATATAGCAATCTGGAAATCAATAGAATGTCAATCGCATTGCTAGACAAATGTCAACACAGAAGTTCCACAATTATTCAACTTTCAGAATGTATGAGAAACACACGAAACTGATGAAATTCCCAGATGCACAAACAATGGAACATATGCTGCCTTACGGAAATATACAGCAGCTATCCAGGTGATGCCGCATCATCCAAGCAAAGTGAACCCAAGAGTCTTCAGAATATTCCTAGATTGTGCTCGTGCCTAGTCTGGTTCCTTCTCTAGGATCATACACCTGATGCCTCTGTTGCTACTAGAGAGTATGCGTGATTCGTTGAGCCTCAAGACGCTGATTACTCCGAGAATGATGGCGCTCCAACATCGAATGGGAAGCTAATGGTGCTAGGAGTACTTCCGTGAACTGTGTATAAAGATCGTGCTACTGATGTTCGGGCTTGTGTGGTTCACCCCGCCAGAGCCAATAGGCTTGGCCTAATCGCATGTGACGGTGATAGCTACCCCTGTACACCCTTCCATTGAGTTTGTTATGTGCTTATTCAGCTATAATGGTACCTCCGCTATCCTGAGCTTGATCCGCCACCTATATGCATATGTATGAAACCCGGAGATGAGCGAATGCCAAAGGAATATAGAACTAACATGAATTCCTCAGGCCAACAACTACGTCCTGTACCTAAGTGCCTGTGTGAGTGATTACGTCCTCACCGATGATAGGCAGAGATCCAATCCCAAATTCATGATGATTGGAATGAACAGTTGCTTGCTATTAAATACTACTCTAGACGTCTTCTCAAAATGAGTCGGCCAAAAGAATTAATTAAATTTAAATGTTATTTATTTAATAATTTAATATTGTTATTTATTATTTAATACTATTATTATTATTTATTTAATTTAAATATTATTATTATTTTAACACTATTTTCAAACTAGCATTTAAAAATGCTCTTTTCCCGCCAATTGGAACCTGGTCCCAAAATGGGGACATGACAGTCCTCCCTTCCCAAAGATTGCTTGTCCTCAAGCAACACCAAGATGCATCATGGAAGGTGTCCCACCATATCCGCTGCGCTACTCTGATATAACCATTGCTTTGCTTATAGAGACAAAGCAATCTACGCGGCTCCAAGGAAACCCCTGGATCCCAAAGCCTTATGAAGAAAGTCACGTGCTGGTTGTTGAACCTCGCTATCATGAATGATGCCAAACTCCATGCAAATTCCCAGATTCCAAATGAACCCCAAAATGTACCTCCCGTGAGGCTGTTGCACTATCCATGTAACCATCCAAGCATTGTAAAGCAATGAAATGTCGAGCACAATTCTTGGATCCCAAGCTATCATCCCTCCATGTGAGTCACAAGTGAAGTAGTAACTGTCTCTCACTATGCCACCACTATCCCAATATGGTGGAGTCTCATCAATTTGTACCTCATGTGAGTGCCTCAAGCTCCCATTCTTAGTGCCATAAGGGCTGAAAAGCAAACTGTCCTTCTCCCCGACCTCATTGGGTGAATGTACTCTCCAAGTGTAACTGTTTTGGATGAAGTCCCAAACTCCAAGGTTGTCTACAGGTGGAGATTCCCCTACCTCAGTCCTCCAAAGGCCAATTGCGCCATCCACAACTGTAGGTAAGTCATCTTGCCCCTTCAGCTCTGTCAGGGATGATAAATGTGAAAGATCCCTTGGCTTGTCCTGATGACAAGTCACACACCTACGAAAATGTTGTAGAATGTCCTCTCTAAGATTCCCCCAAAAGAATCTCTCATGTACCTATCAGTATGTCTCGAAAACACTCAGATGCTCCGCTGATGAGATGTCATGAGAAGCCTTCATTACCTCATGCCTCAACCTTGATCTTGGGACCAAGAAGATTCTATCCTCAAAGTATATTATGCCATCAAGTACTCGAATTCTTCAACCATCAAAGCAGTGTGTAGAATCTTCAACCACATGCTCCTTCACAACTATGATGTCTTCATCTTCCTTAAGACCTCGCAACGTCAACTCATTCTCAACCAACTCTCTAGGCTCATCATCATGTGCATAGGCAACTTCTATTTCAAACATATCCAAACCATGATGCAATGGAAATAAAAGAATATCAAGTGATCTCATACCTCCTTGATGTGAACTCAACATGGCTGGTTTGGTATCCTCATTGATCCTCGGTTGTTCCTCTGAATTTTGTCCCCCGCAATCAATTAAGTCCTCTTTGCTTCCATCACAACTTGGGTCTAGGGTATCCATTACTTCTTATTTCTCATCATGGAAAACCTTCTCATCATCCTTATGATATTCTTCTAACTCAATCATAGAATTATCCCCAACATAGAATCACCATACCTTATGGCGGTGTCTCTTTATTCTTCTTTGTCTCGGGCCTCCAAATAGTCCTTGGAATTGCTATCAACTAACTCTTGCATCTCCTCATGAGATTGTCCTTCGCATGTCAGTGCTTCGGTAACACTGTCTTCTCCCTCCAATTCGCCTTCCTTAGTTGATGATGAAACCTTATGCTCAAGAAAAGAATCAGTACCTTGATATATGTTGGCGTAAAATCTAACACCTCTGGAGTGCAGGTTTGTACGGACAGCTATGCACACTGCGTAATGAGTGCTCTTCAAATTAGGAGGGGAAGCTCCCTCGTAGTGCTGGAATGCGTGGAAAAGAAAAGTAACCTAAGTCCTATCTTTTTGTTCTCAGCTGGAAGAGGCACAAGGTTAAGAAAACCAAGAACGTTGCAGCTAAGGATTTTCTGGTTTCGCAGATCATTAACTACAACTAAACTAACTACTTAAATTCTATCCAATCTCCTCAAGAAAACAGAGCATGAGGAA
>VDFB02271358.1:311612343-311727517 GCA_007258455.2 Sequoia sempervirens
TTTGGACATGCAGGGCGGACTTTGGAGGATGCAAGGATGTTGCCTCAAGATGCATGACGGACTTTAGAGCTGCCAAGGATGAGTATGCTATATGCTGGGCGGACTTTGGAAGGTCCAAGGATGTGCATGCTATATGCTGGGCGGACTTTGGAAGGTCCAAGGATGTTCTTCCTTGTTGCTGGGTGAATTCCATAAACTTCCTGACATTTCTTACACCTTCCTTCATCATTCTTCCATGGCGAACCTCAGACTTAAGCACATTTTTCACAGATTTCACCATTTTAAGAGCTGATTCTCATGATCTTGTCCTCAGATCTGATTGATTTCGGACTGGTTTTGACTGATTTTTCCAGAGTGTTCTTGGTCTGATTTTTCACGCTTTTTACTTGTTTTTTCCAGATTTTTCGAAAAATTTTCAAATTTTCATTTCGATTTTCTGAGAGATCTATTGAGTTTTTCGAACTTCTGAGTGCGTTTTCAGAACTCGGGACCTTTCTAAAAATAGAAACTTTCCAAAAATAGAAACTTTCTAAAAATAGAAAAAGCAACCCTAAAAAATAGGGAACCTCGTTTGGTCCAAAAATGCCAAAAATGAAAAATCGAAAAAGCAACTTTTCCTAAAAAATAGGAAGTCTCAGAATTGGCCGAATTTACAGTCGAATCTTCGTCTCTTGGGCCTTCTGAGTGCTTCCATGACGTCTATGCACAGATTCAAGCATGAATTACTGACTTGGCTCGGATGACTTGCAAAAAGACTGACTTGGAACCCTCAAAATGATGACCTCATTGTAAAAGACAAGTGATAAGCAGTTGCAACACCGAGGCAAAAAGCAAAAACAGGGGGTCCCCATTTGCAATGGGGTGATGTGTGAAATGGTCAGCGGTCACCTGGAAAGATCAGATCCGAAGGGGACATTACAAGGAGATGAGCGAATGCCGAAGGAATATAGAACTAACATGAATTCCTCAGGCCAGCAACTACGTCCTGTACTTGAGTGCCTATGTGTGAGTGATTATGTCCTCACCAATGATAGGCAGAGATCCAATCCCAAATTCGTGATGATTGGAATGAACAATTGCTTGCTATTAAATACTACTCCAGACACCACCTCAAATTGAGTCAGCCAGAAGAATTAATTAAATTTAAATGTTAGTTATTTAATATTGCTATTTATTATTTAATACTATTATTATTATTATTAATTATTATTATTTATTTAATTTAAATATTATTATTATTTTAACATTATTTTCAAACTAGCATTTAAAAATGCTCTTTGCCCACCAGTTGGAACCAGGTCCCAAAATGGGGACATGACAATTTCTATTGGATAGAGACGATTGGACAGGATGTTGCTAGTCGCCATGTATCTCCTTGGCTGGGCATAATGATTCAAAGTGCAGTTCGTGGGTTTATTCAAGTCTGGAAGGAGAAACTGAGCTATTGCTGCACATATTGATATATTATGACTGTAGCTAGGTGTGGAGAAACATAGTGCCATTTTGGTAAGCCGCTAGGCATTCAACGGTGGTTGTATGACTGTGAATAGCAGATCATTGAATTTTGGCTTGGAGGAATGTGTTAACGAAAGGAATTTAAAGTTGTTGGGGAGGTGTGAGGTTCCATGTACAGACCGTGGATTTTAGAGGTTTCTAAATCTTTCAAAATTGATAACTAACACTCATTTGTAGTTGGGCATCAAAGATCGAGGGTTGTGCTGGTGTATATGAGCTGTCTGAAGGCTAGAGATTTCATTGCAAGCTGATGCAGGTCTGCAACATTCATTGGGACTGCCTGTGAGTATCACAGACCTTTGGCGTGAATGTAAGGAGGCTGAAAGGTTTGTATGAACAATCACCAATATTGGTGAATGCTGGGAGCTCTCATGATTGCCTACTCAAATGATTATCATGTGAAAAGGTTAGAAATTCTTGCACAATTTAATATCTATAATCTGCTGCTACAACAGTGATTTTAAAATACAATGTTCCATTACTTCTACTATTACATTTTACATTTAAATAGTACTTGTTATGATTGTTAAGCTGGAACTTGGTTTTTATTTGTAAACGTGAGTATATAAACTCCACATTCCAGTCAACTCAAAAATATGGCAATGAAACATTAACTCTGTCAAGCATGCAAAATATTGAATGAAATGTCTGTTGGAAGAATGAATAGATTATCTATATGTTGTCATTGATGTCACCATGTTGGTAGTTTGGTCTGGTACTCTAAACTGGTGCATATGATTGTCTTATCTTCTCTAGTGGTTAATCCGGTATTTTTGGTTGCCCATCCGGTATTCTAGTTCATACTTCTCCGCAGTTGACAGTTTCTGGTTGCGGTTTTGGGAAATTACTGATGGATGTTAAAGGCATGCATGATCAGGTTATTTCGTGTTCTCGTGCTCATACAATGCAGTGACATTATTCTGTTGGTTGCATTGAAGACTATTCCTGGCCGACTTGTTAAGATAATTTTGATATGATATGAAAACTTATGTGCGATCTATTTCTTGGTCCAAGCCAACATATTGTATTGTGCTAAAGGTTAAAGCATTTTGAAAATACTTTGTGGAGCCGATAGTTGATATCCTTTATAAATAAATTGCATCTAATTAGGTTAACCTAATTAGTGCTTGCAATGGAGATCGGGTATATATATAAGTATATGGCGAACAATTTGATAGAGTGTGTGTGAATGTGTGCGCGCGAGTATATGTGTGGAAGTGCAGTGAGTCTGTAGAAAAGTGACAAAATAAATAGTGAATGTGAAGGTGTGATCAGAAAGGCAACAGTTGTGAGCATATCCAGAACTGTATCAACACATAATAGGTGCATCTTTCCAGTTCATTTTCGGTTGTAAAGCCTTATACTATTTTTGTATAATTTTGTGTAGGCAGTGAGCCTCTTTGTTGGACAGTGAGTTCTTTGTAGGCAGTGAGCCTCTATACTCGGACAGTGAGTCATTTTGGTAGTGAGCCTCTTTTTGAAAATACTATATAGTGTGAGTTAACCTTCACCGTGGTTTTTCCCTTATTGGGTTTTCCACGTAAAAATTTGGTGTTCATTGAGTTGATTTACTTTATGTTATATGTGTTTCATGCTCATATTTAATAATAGAATAATGTGGTTAAAGATTTGATAAGTGATAAAATTTTAAGTTTGAATTTGTGTGACAACTGATTCACACACCCCACCCGCCACCCTCTCAGTTGTCCTATGCATGTTTAATAATGTCTATTCAATGAATATTGGAAAGAAGGGAAGGGTGAGAAGTTTGTAAAAAACTTGGGAGTAGTCATTCCAGTGGTATCAAAGCCTAAGTACTGCCACTCTGGAGCGTTATCTACACTAGTGACAGGGTCAAACAGCACACAGAAAGAGAACAAAAAAGGAAACAATTCCAATTAATTGAGCCATATCCAAAAGAGGGTACTTTTTTAGTAGCATTAGCAGCAAGGCAACCGCATATAGTGACAAAAGGATATAAATCAATGGTGGGTTTAGGTAATGGGAGTCCTCGAGATAGGATTGAGAGGAGATTTGACTAGCCTAGTGTTGAAAACATATTGAATGATCTAGCATGGGGACACAAAAAATGATGCAACAATTTATGCAATCACAACCGCAGTTGATTACAACCATTGGGAAAATGTCACAAAATATGAATACCCTCAAGTTGAATCAAAATACTACAGGTAAAGGTAGTAATGTAAGCAATAACATTCCAAGGGGAGCCAATACAAGTTGTTCAGGTAGACCTTTCCAGCCTATATTCACACCAAGGGAGGATGAGGAAGCATCACAACCCAAAGAAGAGCAACCATTGGTTGATGAGGAAATAGCCGTATACAATGAGTACCATACACCTCATGAAATTAGAAATGAGATGCCATTAAACCAATATATGAACGAACGGAAAGATAAGAAAAAAGATCTTGGCACCCACAGGGAGTATCAACATGCCTTGAGCAAATTAAATCTTCCTAATTTTGATGGTAGTGGGAAAAACATGTGTTTGTATACACAATCTTGATACATCTTTTACACTAAAACCCATATCAAAAGAAGAGCTACTGTTTGCAACTTTATATTTGGAGGAGCAGCATATGATTGGTGGTATCATGGCTTAGTAACACACAATGATGCTTTGATACAGTCTTATGATGAGTTTAATAGAAAAATGATTGCTAGATTTTTTATTGCAAGTAAAGATGTATTTCTATGAGTTCGCATTGATTAGATAGAATGTTGATGTTAATACCTACATCAATGAGTTCCAAAAAGTTGTTATGGTTCCTAATATGTCAAGAAAAAAGAGTTGTAATGCTGTTCATAGAGCGTTTTGAATTCAAACTTAAGGGGTTTGGTGAAGCATTTCAAGCCTAGTACACTACAGGATGCTATTCAGATAGCGCTTGGTATTGAAACTACACATCCTACACATCAATCCCAAAAGAAGAGTTTCAAGAGTAACAAAACATTTAGGAGAACTTTCAAACAGCCGAAGACTATGCCACCTAAGTTGGACTTTGAGACAAGAAATGAGTTGCACAAGAAGTTGTGTTCCTTATACAAGCAACCATGGGAACCAAGTCATAGGTGCTTGGGAAAAGGCAAAGTGCATTACATAGAGATCACTTCCAACATTGAGGAGGAGGAAATAGACACCAATTCGGAGAGTGAACATGAGGAGCAGCAATTAGAGCATAATAATAGTGCTACAGGAGATGTGGCGCATGGTTCTATTGCCACATTATCAAGAGTTCCTAAGTATCATCCTTTCAGAGTGAGGGGAGTCTTGAAGGGAAAACGGGTTACATGCTCAGTTGACAACGGAGCAACTCATAATTTCATTGATGAGGGTCTGGTGATGAAGAGAGGATTACAAATTGAGGATTTTCTAGGATTTATTGTCATGGTGGCTAATGGGTTCAAAATGAGTTGCACTAGGAAGATTTCACAGTTGAGCATTCAGTTGGGTGACTATATAGTTAACAATGACTTCTATGTTGTCAGGATTGGTGATGCTGATGTTGTTCTACGAGTTCAATGGTTGCATTCACTTGGCAGATGCAGTCAGGACTCTTAGAAGATGGAGTTGGATTTCATGTCAGATGGGAGAAAAATAGTGCTGAGAGCATTGGCGGATGGTGTGCCAAGCGTGGTGATAGCAAAGAGGATGGAGGCTTTATTTAGACATGGTGAGGTTGCATGGGAAACCCAATGTTTTGTGTCCTCCAAATCTTCTTTTAGTGAAGACAAGCGGTATCATGTGGACATTTAATCGGTTTTGGATAAACACAATGTGGTGTTTGAAGAAATTCCACCTGGTAGGCCTCTTGATTGTGGATTTGAGCATGTGATTGAGTTAAAGGAGGGCACCAGGCCCGTTATCACTACTCCTTATCGACATCCCAAGACATCAACGAGGAGATTGAAAAACTGATAAAGGAATTATTGGATATGGGACATATTAGACCTAGCTCTAGTCCCTTTGCTTCTTCAGTAGTCTTAGTAAAGAAGGATGGTGCGATGAGGATATCTATTGATTATTATGCCTTGAATAAAAAGACCATCAAGAATCAGTACTCTATGCCCATGATAGATGAGTTATTAGATGATTTACATGGGTTAGTATACTTTTCAAAGATTGATCTTCATTTAGGGTACAATCAAATTAGGGTTCTAGGGAGGATATACATAAGACAACATTCAGATGCTACTATGAACATTATGAGTTTTTGGCTATGCCCTTTGGTCTTACTAATGCTCCTACAACTTTTCAGTCATGTATGAGTCATTTTTAATAAGTACTTGGGGAAGTTTGTATTAGTATTTTTTGATGATATCTTGATATATAGTAAGATATGGGAGGATCACCTCAAGCGCATTGATGAGGGTTCGACATTATGGAGGTATAGTCCCTATTTGTGAAGGCTTCCAAATGTGAGTTTGGAATAACAAAGATCTTATATTTGGGACATGTGATCAGTGTTGATGGAGTGAAGGTGCATCAAGAGAAGATGTAGGCTATTCTTGATTAGGCAACGTCGAGGAACATTTCTCACTTGAGGGGTTTTCTCGAGTTATGCAATTATTCTAGATTTGTTAAGGGGTTTTCTTAGTTGGTTGCACCTCTTATAGATCTCACTAAGAAGGGAGCATTCATATGGTTAGATGAGGCTTAGGTTACATTTGATTGGCTCAAGGAGATGATGAGCACTTGTCTAGTGTTAGCTTTACCATATTTCTCTTCGATGTTTATGTTAGAGTGTGATGCATCAGGAAAAGGCATAGGTGTCGTACTTATGCAGAACAGGTATCCCATAGCCTGTGAGAGTAGGAAGTTGAGAGATGTAGAGCGGTTATATTTCACCCATGATAAGGAAATGATTTCCATCATGTATGCGTTGGCAAAGTTTAAACAGTATTTGGTGGATGGAAAATTTGTTGTCAGAAAATATCACAACAATTTAAAATATTTTCTAGAGCAAAAGGATTTGAATGAACAAAAGTGGGTCAGTAAGATTCAAGCATGACTTTGATATCAAATATGTTAAAGGGAAGAAGAAGATTGTAGCAAATGCATTATCCAAGAGACCCACACTTTGCTCTATGTCAGAGATTTCAGTTGATTGGAAGGTTCACCTTTGGTTGAGTATTCCAAGAATAGATTTGCATGTGGACTCATAGATAGGAAGATTCAGGGTTACAAATATAAGGTGGTTGATGATGTGGCATACTACAAGGATAAGATATATTTGGTGCCTGAATCTAAGATGAAGGGTAAGATTTTGATTGTTGTTCATGATACTCCTCTACTAGGACATCCAAGGTTCTTCAAAGCCTACAAACAAATTAGGGAGAGATTCTCATGGAAGGGTTTCAAGGATGATGTCTTGCGATATGTTAGAGAGTGTATGACTTGTTAGCAGAACAAGTTTGAGCATACTTTTCTCGCAGATTTACTTCAGCCATTACCTATTCCTAAGCAAAAGTGGGAGAGTATATTTATGGACTTTATCACTGGTCTTCCGAAGGTCCAAAGCAAGGATTGCATATATGTAGTTGACTGATTGACTGATGCAGAGCAGGGAGGCAACCTTCTAACAATCACACTTTAAGCAATTTCAAACAACCCTTCAATCCTAAAAATCCTATCTTGGCAACTTTTCACAGTTCCATCCTATACTCCTTGTAGCATTCCATACAATGTTCTCTTGCCATATCTTTCAAAATACATTAAAGACCCACCAATCATTTATCATTTCAACTACCCATTAAGCTCTACTTTAACATATCCAATTTGTTCATACCTTTGTTTTGGAACACATCCTCCTAAAAATGACTGTTGCACTGGAAAAAGGCTACAATTAGCCCTATTTTGCAAAGCATCACCAACTCAAACACCCTGCCAACCACAAACCTCTATTGCAGGTTCACTAACAAGTTACAAATGGCCAAAATCAACAACTTTCCTCATTAGAAACAACCACAAGTTCCTCAAAACTCAAAACCCTTGGTTTATGCCAATTTAGTCTAGGTTTCATGAGGGTTTATTGAAACTCAACACTCCACACCTTTTCTCACCTTAGCAACTCCTTGAACACATCACAATAGACTATCCCATGCTTTCCAAACCATCTCCAATCTTTTATCATTGGATTTTATGCAAACTCCCACTCTTAGCCATCACTTTTCAAGCCAAAACTCACAAATTTGCAACTAGGGCAGCATCAAAAATCCCTCAAACTCAACCCCCTGCTCCTAAATCCTACACTAACAATTAAACCTACCTAAATGTACCCATTCCACCAAGTTTTAAACAAATATACTGGTGGAATGGGTCTTTAATCCATTTTAAATGCCGCAAACCCTCAAAACAGGGTTTACAGACCCGTCCTCAGTAAAATGCCAATAGAACTCTTAAATCTTTATGAAATTCAGTCAAACCAAAACTAAAATGATGTTACTTCATGCCCCCATCATTTTCAATAGCTTTTGGACCAATATTCTTCTGTACGAATGAGTATAGTAACCTGTAGCAGCAACTTACACAAGAAAATGCAGAAAAATGGAGTTTGTCTATTGCTTTCTCAACAAAAATCTTCAACAGAACTTGTCTTCGACCCAAAAACATTGTATTTAAATCTTAGACACCAAAAACCAACCAACAAACTGACCCAAACTAACTTTTGAGTTACTTGACCGTTGGGCTTCTCTATTTTGCATTTTTTTCAATTTTACAACTTTGCATTTTTTACAACATTTGAAAATATTGACAACCTTTACAACATGAACCCAACATGACTCAAGTTACATCTCAAATGGTCTATTATGACCTTATTTGCATGACAAAAGACTCTATCACCCCAAAAACCTATCAAAAGACTTTATTTACAAAATGGACTAACATGGCACCCCTGCACTATTGACTAAGTATGCACATTTCTTTGCTATTTCTTTTGACTATAAGGCACCTCAAGTTGCAGATTTTTTCTTTAGAGAGATGTTCAGACTTCATGGGCTTCCAAAGAACATTGTCAGTGATTGGGATAACAAATTTCTTAGTGTGTCTTGGCAAGAGCTATTTAGATTGACTGGTACTAAGTTGTCCTTGAGCACTTGCAATGCCCTGTCCCGATCTAAGTTTTGGCTTTGCGAATTTGCTTGATTAATTTTCAGTTTGACACATGGGACATTTTGTCAAACATATCTTATTGCATAGTATAAATTTTCCACAATATCACAATATAATGCATAAAGGAATTCAATGACATAATATAATAACTTCACTGCATCAATTTGACTGCCTTTCATGAATGTACATGGAAATATGAAACTACAGGCATATATAGACTCAACCGAACAGAGCTCTAGTGCATCTATAAGGATACTCAGAAAGTTGTTACCAAGATATAAAATCTGCAAACTAGTATTAACATGACTGTTGCAGCAAATACGGTGCTCAGATGACAAATTTCAGGTCTGACACTGAGGGACAGACTTACTTAAGGTTCAGAATATAGTTAAGGAACACCCAGACCTGGTAACCCTCCATAAAATATACAGTAGCATGCAGATTGAAGACTTCTAACCTCAGAATCAACACGTACAGGTCTGATGTCAACAGCAGCAAGGTTTACTATAATTTCTGAGCTATATCAGACTCACGTCCAGGCTGCGACCCTTCCAAAAGCCCTCAAAATTCCTCTAAAATAGCGTCCAGTGAACTCTATAGGAATGCAGATTGAAATACAACTTTGTACCTTCGGCAATCAACAATAAGGAACAACACACCTCCATCATCAACCATAAGCCTCACGCCCAGATTAGTATATCTCAGATTTAATCAGCAATATAAGTGACCCAATGTCCTTCGACCAGCAAATGAAGGGTACAATTCCAATGTCCCAGCAATGGATAAACCTCTAAACTGAAAGATAAACAATGATGATATTCAACCCCTTATATCTGATATCCTATAATTTATCAAACTTCCTGTTAAATTCTTCAAATCCTAGCTTTGAAGATTTCCTATAAATCTTTGAAGCACAAGCACAATCCCTGCAATGGAATTGTTTGCAAGCTGGCTTGAGAGATTTTTCACACCTATACTGAGCCGTTCTTCCTGAGGGATTTCATCCTCAAAAAGCTTGAGATTTTCAGACTCTCTAATCTTAGCAAAACCCTTATCAAAATAATCTTCTTCTTTAGCAATGAATGAATGAATATGCAAAATGAGTTTTCATTGCCCTTTTATATTTCCATGCTCAATTTGCATCATTTCATTTCATTTATTTTTCCTGCCTTCTAACTCTTTTTAATATTTTATTTAGTTGGGCACAATACTTTATAAAATAAAGTATTCTTTTAAATCATTTAAATCCCTTTTAATAAAGTCCTTATGTCTCCCTTTTAAATTGACACTTAACTTTATATTATAAAGTGCACTTAAACTATCACTTATATCCTTTTAAATATAAAGTCCCCTTCTAATATATTTTAATAACATTAATAACTAGGTTTTTAGATTTTGGTGTTTATTTTAGTACTCTTCAGCTTGGTGGTTAAGTTTATTCATTCTTATTCTGGACACTTTCTTCACTTACTTTTTTAGACGTCACTTGGATGCTTTTCATACTTTACTATTTATAGTAACTCATGGTATGTCAGCTGGCATAGTTACTACTTTTGGCATGTTGGCATAATTATACCGGAGTTATATTGGTCCTATGTATTTAATATTAATAACATTAAATAATAAAGTTAAATTCAAATAATTTAACTTTATTACTTTAATGTTATTAATATTTAATTTAACTTTATTATTTAATGCTACTAATATTAAATGCATAACCAATATTAACCAATACAACTCCAGGATATAATTATGCCAACATGCCAAAAGTAGTAACTATGCCAACTGACCATACCCATGAGTTACTATAAATAGTAAGTAAATAATTTAACTTTATTATTTAATGTTATTAATATTAAATGCATAGGACCAATATTAACCAATATAACTCCAGGATATAATTAAGCCAACATGCCAAAAGTAGTAACTATGCCAACTGACCATACCCATGAGTTACTATAAATAGTAAGTATGAGCAACGCATCCAAGTGACTTACTAAAAATAGTAAGTGTGTCAAAGTGTCCAGAATGGGCTCCGGAAAGCACACCACAAATAAACTAGAACACCAAGCTGAAGAGTACTAAAATAAACACCACAAGGCCTACTAAAGAACCAAAGATAAAATATTCCCCCTTAATTTTTCTCAATTTTTGAACACACAAACCAACATCAAACCACTAATTAGCGTTAACTCCAAATAAAAATCAGCTTGAAAAGTAACCCTCACCAAGAATGTTCACCAAGATCCCAGTGTGGGCAAGGTGATAGCATATGGTTTGGGGATCGTTAGGAATAATCTGAACTGAAAAGTACATTCATCTACTTCAACAAGCATCCACAAGCAATGGGGATTCTCCATTTATACAGTAGGTGAGATTATACAAACTAAGACAACAAGCCAGCCATGAAATCCACTCTTCCACTTATTTTCGTGGGGGGAATACAATCCTCACAACCACTTATTTCGTGGGGGCAAACTTACAATAAGAAAGATGATTATTTAAAACTCAACCACTCAATTGTGGGAGTGTAACAAACATAAATTGCAGCAATTAATTAAAACAGTCGTTCGTACTACTAACTAGCTTTACAATGAATGAAATAAACTGCAAACAAGAAAGACATGCTTCCAAAATCTATCAACAATTAGAGTAATCAACCTCTAACATTTACAATAACAAAATGATATGGAAATGAAGCTCAAAACAACATTATAACAATTTTTAACTAATCTGATCAGAAACAAGAAATACAGAAAATCAGATCAGCAAGATGAGAAATCACCATAATGGACGTATCTTCTTCAATTCAGCTTGGAAAGTTCTCAAACCACAGCCAATCAACAACTAAGAGCTAGGCGTCCAAACTCCTTCAGAGAAACGAGCCAAAAACAATGGAAAACAGAAGGCACGCACTCCAAGGCAACCAAGAAGAATTGTACGATGTAGTGTTCCACCACTCTGCTGATTTGTTTTTCATTGAGTTCTGTAGGTCTAATATTTGTTTGGGTTTGTATTTCTTCCCTTTTTGTTCTTAAGTTTGTTTTCCAATAATGCTAAAAAGGTACCAACAAGCATATACATATAGTTGAAACTTCAAATAAACTAAACTACTGAGATAACCTTGAGTAAATTGCTCAATTTAGAAGTCGAATATGATTTCTTCATTATATGATAGGATACATACAATAGATAACTTACATCAAATTTAAAACTAGATATATCTTATACCATATTTTAACTTACAGCCATATAGCTCTGTAAATAGTAACTTGCTACAGTACCAAACCCCAATGAAATGCACACTTCTCTTGAAAGCCAAACTTCTCCCACCCAAATCCAGTATGGGAAGCTTCCTTGCACTAGGGCGCCCCCTTTTGGAAAGATTGCAACCTCTTAGAAGAGGCATTTCTTTTTATATGCTGATGAAACCCTCATGAAATGGGACAACTGGCTGTAGCTGCAATTTTCAATCCAAAAACTCTTCAAAAAGCGAACAGCTCCTGTGCAAACGAAAATGGAGTCTATGGCAGCCAAAAACAACTCAGAAATTAGCTCGAATAACCTGCAAACAGCCTCTTATGTTACAAAACTTTGCATCCAAAAACTGACTAGCAACCTTAAGGTGGTGTTTCACACCCTCAAGCAGCTCAAAAATGAAAAAACCAAGCCCCCTCCAGGCTCACCCACTGCAGAAATCAAGGAACCCTAGTCTCCCTCTTCCTCCAAAGCCAAACTCACATGTCAATGAAGTCAAAATAACCAAGCATGAAGAGGGTCGAACTTTTTCCTTCAAGATATATGTTTTTACAAAGAAAACACTATTCACTTTAAGTTATAACTTTTTTCACTTTATAAATGAATAGTGCCAAATAAAAATAAAGTGACCCCCCATTTAAAAGACACATGATCCCTAGGCCAAAAAGGGTGAAATAAAAGATAATAACATAATTTAATCACATGCATCATGCCAACGCCTTAATTCACCCTACCACTAAACTCTGGAGGTCAACACTGCAATTTGATGACCAAGTGACCGTTACAAGGGACCCTCTATCCAGAACCATTAGCCTACAAGGGTCGACATAATAGGCTAATCCATCAATGTACAGGTGTCTAACTAGAAGGGGGCATCACAATCCGCCCTCTCTGAAATTGCTTGTCCCCAAGCAATCTCAACTCTGGATGTTGTAAAATGTCCTCGCTCTCCCATGTAGCATCCTCTACCAGGAAGTCCTTCCATTTAATCAAATATTCCCTGATGACCAGTCTCCGCAACTATCTCTCTTTGACATCTAAGATGGCCTCAGGTACCAGAATCAATTTCCCCTCATCATCCAAGGATGGTAAAGTTGTGGAAGGAACAACACGATGTCCTAGTGCCTTCTTGAGGCGTGACACATGGAATACATTGTGTACCCTGCTATCTGTCGGTAAATCCAACTCATAAGCCACCTCGCCTACCCGCCTGATGATTTTGAAGGGTCCATAGTACCGTGGCTTGAGTTTCTCTGCACCACTCTTCCTGAGAGTAGACTGGCTAGAGGGTTGCAAAATCAGATACACCATATCCCCAACCTCAAAAGAACGTTCAACTCTCCTCTGGTCCACATACTTTTTTTGTTGATTTTTTGCCTTCTGAATGTTCCCACGGAGATCTCTCATAATATCCTAGTTCTCCTATAAAAGATCCCCAACACTGGGCACTCTACTATCACTCAACAATAAATCAAGAAAGTTGGGTGCCTCATACCCATATAATGCCATGAATGGGGACATCCAAATCAACATGTGGTGAGTGGTATTATAACAGTACTCACAGAGATGAATCCACTTCACCCAACCCTTTTGCTGCCCTGCTATATAGTTTCGGAGGTATCCTTCCACCCATTTATTTACAATCTCCATCTGGCCATCTGTCTGCAGGTGATACCTAGTGCTCGGAGTCAGCTCGGCCCCACAAAGCCTGAATAGCTCCTGCCAAAAGTGACTCAAGAACCGACTATCCTTGTTGCTGACGATGCTCCATGGTAGCCCATGCAACCAAAATACCTCACGGAAAAACAACTTTGTTACCTGTGTAGATGAATATGTAGCTGTTATCAGAAAAAAATGAGCATACTTTGTGAGGCGATCAACAACCACATAGATACAGTCTCTACCCTAGGCTTTCGGCAAGCCTGTAATGAAATCCATCGAAAAGCATTCTCACTTCCTGTTAGGAATTGGAAGTGGCTGAAGTAACCCAACAGGATAGTTGTATTCCTGTTTATTCTGTTGACAAACAGGACATTCTGACATATTGAAGGACATCTGACTTGAGTCCTTTCCAAGTGAAACGTTCCCGAACCTGCTGTAAGTTTTGAAATACTCGGGATGTCCAGCCATGGGTGCATCATGAAAAGCCCTCAATACTGTGTTCTTCATCTTTGATCCTGGGGTCAAAAAAATCCTCCCTTTGTAAATGATAAGATCATTTACAACTTAATATCTGCTATTCTACACTGAACCCTCAACGATGCCAGAAGCCCAAGAGTCTTTGGCATACTCTGTTGTAATCAAATGTCTCCAATTCTCTGAAATCTCGACCATGGAGCTCAAATGTGGTCGGCAAGATAAGGCATCAGCAACAACGTTCTGAGTCCCTTTGACATAGGCAATGTCAAAGTCGTATGATTGCAACTTACTAACCCACTTCTGTTGATGATCATTGAGATCTCCCTGCCCTAGGAAATGCCTCAAACTGTTATGATTGGTCTTAACACAAAATTTGCTGCCCACAAGGTACTGCCTGAATTTGGCCAACGCATGCATGATGGCCAACATCTCCTTGTCATAAATGTTGTAGCTCCTCTCCGGTCCTCTTAACTTCCGGCTCTCGAAAGCTATCGAATGCTTGTCCTGCATGAGGACTGCATCAATACCTTCACCCGAGGCATCACACTAAAGCTCGAAGGGTCTAGTGAAATCTGGAAATGCAAGGACAGGACAAGAAGTCATCAACTGCTTAAACTTCTCAAAACACTCATGTGCCTCAGGAGTCCAAATGAATGCCCCTTTCTTTGTCAAGTCCGTAAGTGGCATTGCATGACGTGAATACCCACTAACAAATTGGCAGTAGAAACCACACAAGCCCAAAAATCCTCAAAGCTGAGTAAGATTCTCGAGAGTCAACCACTCAACAATAGCTTTGACCTTGTCAGGATCCATACACACCCTCTGCACTGATAATATGGCCCAAGAACAACAACTCTGTCATACCCAGATCATATTTTGATTCCTTGGCATACAAGGACTCCCTATCAAGAATACCCAGTACTCTATCCAAATGGGCAATATACTCCTCTCAAGCCTTCTTGTATACCAAGATGTCATCAAAGAAAACAAGTACAAACCTCCTCAGTTGTGACTGGAAGACCCTGTTCATAGTGGACTGAAACGTAGCAGGTGCATTGGTTAGCCAAAATGGCATAACCACAAATTCAAAGTGTCCACAATGACACCTGAATGCTATCTTCTCGATGTCCTGCTCTCTGACCCTGATTTGGTGATAACTAAATCTCAAATCTATTTTCGAGAAGTAACGAGTGTCGTGGAGCTCATCGATCAACTCATCAATGCGAGGAATAGGGTATTTGTTCCTAATTGTCCTCTTATTCAATAACCTGTAATCAATGCACATCCGAAGCATCCTTTTTCTTCACCAAAACTACGAATGAAGCAAAGGGAGATTTGCTAGGTCTAATGTGCCCCATAGCCAGCAACTCCTTTATTGTCTTTTCAATTTTATCTTTCAGTCGCCTGGTGTGCCTGTAAGGCGTGATTATCACTGGCTTGGCACCCTCCAACTCAATGATGTGCTCAACCCTCGGTTTGGAGGTCTTCCTGGTGGAATTTCACTAAACACCTTAGCATGTTTAATCCTCAACGCCTGTATATCTGAATAATAAATTGGGGTTTGTTGTTCCTCCTGTGATGGCATCAACATACACTCAATGGCACACTCAATCATGTCATGGCGCATAAGCCTCTCCATCTTCTTGAAAGACATCATCCTGAAACTCCTATCTCAGATGGCTTTCAGCACGAGTCTTCCCGTCCACCTTAAATCTCATTTCCATCTCCCAAAGGTTAAGAGTAAACTCGCCTATGTCATGAAGCCATTTCATCCCTAGAACCATATTAGTATCTCCCATATTCACTACATAGAAATCTTCCTTAAAGTTGTAATTATTTAGTCGCATAGGAAGATCTGAAATCATTCTATCACAGTTAAAAGTGTAGCACCTGTATCCACGCCTCTCAACCAACCTTGCATTAATAAAATTATGTGTGGCACCTGTATCCAATAAGGTAATGATCTTTTTCCCAGCTAAGACCCCTCGCATCCTAAAAGAGCCCTCTCGCTGTATGCTAGTGAGACGTGCTTCTTGAAGGTTTACTTCCTCCTCCGTTTCAGCGTCATTTTCAACCTCATTTTCAGATTTTTCTACCTCAGATTCCTCATTATCAGTTTGTTGGTCTGGCTTTTCAGATTCAGAATCCTCATAGAATGCCCACATTATTCAGTTAACCTTGCCCTTAGGCCTCAAAGGAGAGTCGTGGTTTGCATCATAGGGTCCTTTGCAATAGAAACACAACTTCTTACGCAAGTCATCGATGGTTTCTTTGTCTAATGGGGTTGTTGATTTCCCTTTGGAATCTGATTTCTCCTCCTTCTTAGAGAATGATCTGCCATCCCTATATGAAGAGGATGCTTTAGATGAAACTTGCTTTGTGGGGCTACAAGTTCCATGCTTCTCACTTTTTTCATAGCCTCTTGTAGGGTCGGGGGATCGAAAGCTTTGATCCAACCACTCAATGGTTCCAAAAGACCTTCGATAAATAACACCACCAATCTTCTTTCAGATATGTTGGGAACCATAACTGAAAACCGCTGAAAATCACCTATATATCTCTCCAAACTCCCAACTTGCTTGAGTTGAGCTAGGCTTCTGAAATATGTTTCCGGAACTTTCTTATCAAAGCGTTCAATCAACTTATCAACAAACTCCTGGTAAGAAGTGATGAGGTTATGCTACAACGTGACCATCCCATGATAACACCAATCATGAGCTACTCCCTCCAAGTGTAAGGTGGCATACTTAATTGCATTCTCCTTTGCCATAGGTCGAAGAGTCAAGAAAGTATCCAATTTGTGAACCCACACTTGAGCTATGGTCTTACCACTACCATCAAATGTAGGCAAAGCGAGTTTGCTAGTGGCATGTTTCAGGTCTCTGTTTTGATTCTGAGGCCTCCTATCTTGCCTTGATTTGTAGTGTTGTCTCCTCTAACTTACGAATCTATCAAAACTCATGTGTTCCCTAACCTGTGGTGTTAACAATTCTCATTCGTTATTAGCTGCCATGAGAGTATCTACAAATATTTCCTCTCCATCTTCTTTTGCATTACCCTCTTTTGCTTCATCCCTCAAAAAGGTAGGACGTGTAGGTCTATCTGTAGTTCATGAAGGAGCACGATGTGCCCTAGATGTCTCAGCCACACTCCTGTTATCCTTTGCAACCCTGTTCTATTGTATCTGCGGGACAAACTGCTGTATTGTTGTTGTAAAACCTTCGAAAGCTCGTGTCATCCGCTCAAAAAGCTCTCTACCATCTCTATCCTCATTGTTTTCCACATTTCTTCTTTCATTTCTTGGTGGGCCTTCTTCTTCCCTATCACCCATTTTTGGTACTGGTATATCTTCAAACAGGTTATCCTCTTGCCAATTGTCTACTTGCTCCACCCTTCTGCGACTGTAGTACCTATAATGACCTCTCATGTGAAACTTTAACCCTCCAGGATGGCAGGATCAAGGCTCTGATACCATTGTAGTGTTCTACCACTCTACTGATTTCTTTTTCACTGAGTTCTGTAGGTCTGATTTTTGTTTGCGTTTGTATTTCTCCCCTTTTTGTTCTTAAGTTTGTTTGCCAATAATACTAAAAAGGTACCAACAAGCATAAACATACAGTTGAAACTTCAAATAAACTAAACTACTGAGATAAGCTTGAGTAAATTACTCAATTTAGAAGTCGAATATGATTTCTTCATTACATGATAGGATACATACAATAGATAATTTACATCAGATTTAAAACTAGATATATCTTATACCATATTTTAACTTACAGCCATACAACTCTGTGAATAGTAACTTGCTACAGTACCAAACCCCAATGAAATGCACACTTCTCTTGAAAGCCAAACTTCTCCAACGCAAATCCAGTATGGGAAGCTTCCTTGGACTAGGGCGCCCCCTTTTGGAAAGATTGCAGCCTCTTAGAAGAGGCGTTTCTTTTTATATGCTAATGAAACCCTCATGAAATAGGACAGCTGGCTGTAGCTGCAATTTTCAGTTCAAAAACTCTTCAAAAAGCGAACAGCTCCTGTGCAAACGAAAATGGAGCCTATGGCAGCCAAAAACCACTCAGAAATTAGCTCGAATAACCTGCAAACAGCCTCTTATGTCACAAAACTTTGGATCCAAAAACTAACTAGCAACCTTAAGGTGGTGTTTCACACCCTCAAACAACTCAAAAACGAAAAACCCAAGCCCCCTCCAGGCTCACCCACTGCAAAAATGAGGAAACCCTAGTCTCCCTCTTCCTCCAAAGCCAAACTCACATGTCAATGAAGTCAAAATAACCAAGCATGAAGAGGGTCAAACTTTTTCCTTCAAGATATATGTTTTTGCAAAGAAAATACTATTCATTAAAGTAAACACTATTCACTTTAAGTTATAACTTTTTTCACTTTATAAATGAATAGTGCCAAATAAAAATAAAGTGACCCCCCATTTAAAAGACACATGATCCCTAGGCCAAAAAGGGTGAAATAAAAGACAATAACATAATTTAATCACACGCTTCATGCCAACGCCTTAAATTCACCCTGCCACTGAACTTTGGAGGTCAACACTGCAATTTGACGACCAAGTGATCGTCACAAGGGACACTCTATCCAGAACCATTAGCCTACAAGGGTCGACATAAAAGGCTAATCCATTGATGTACAGGTGTCTAACTAGAAGGGGACATAACATATGGCCTCCAGGAAGGGTTGACCTTCCAAAAATCAGAAACTTGACTAAAAAATCTGAAAACTTTCCCAAAGGATCACCCTTCACAGAGAAACAGCATGAGCAAATACCAAAAAGGAAATAAAATTCGATGACGAAGCTATGATCAGAAATTGCTTCAGCCATGTCGAACCAACAACTCAAAAAACAAGCTATACATCAGCAACCTATCTGGAAACATCAGAATTGAAGCTCTATCTGCACCTTTGTGTGAAGTACAATCTCATATCTCCACCTAGGTAGGCATAGTTTCAGGCCCGAAGGATGGATTGGTTTGCTAAGCTTCCCCTTAGCCAGGTTCTAGATTTAGTCCAACAACATAAGTTTACTTTCAAAATCATAACATAAGAATGAATGAGTAAGACGACAATAAATAAGCTTCAATAGAGGAGATGAATGAACTGTAACCTCCAAACAAGAAACTCTCTGACTTCTCCAAGACGCGTCCACTTCAAAAAGCATTTTGAAATATTTAAAACTCTTTGTATTTCTCCCAAGTCATCCAACTTGGCTGGAGAAACAAATAAACATTAACAAATATTAATGAACTTAAATGAGGCGTCCCCCTTCTTGACCCCATTTTAAAACAACTTAAAGTTCATTGACTAGGCAAGGGGTACAACTACAATACATAAATTTGACTAAGTTTGAAACTCAGCTCAAGGAGGTAGCCAAGTGCAATGCCCAAACTGCAACTAATGAACTGCTAAAAATAACAAACTGACAATTGCCAAGCTGAACCAAGTTGATGATGATGCTTCTTCCATAAATGGGCTTACTAAAATAGTAAATGCCGGAAATAGTAAGTTAACATCAAATCCGTTAGAAAGCCAAATTGAGCAACCCAACTAAACTGCAAATGATTAAGTTGCTGCTAGAATGATATTGTTGAAAGACTTACCAAAAATAGCAAACTGCTATAAATAGTAAGTTTGCAAAACATCAATTGGACACCAACTGAGCAGTAATCATGACTTACTATAAATAGTAAGTGCCCAGAAAGGTTGTTGGATTCAGATGCATGTCACACCACCTCGGAGGTCTTTGAAAACCCAGAAACCCTTCCGGCATGCAAGGTATCAGTCGAAAATTGCCTGTCATTAGCTGAACATGCATGTTACCACATCCTAAAGCTCTCCAAAAGCCCAAAAATCTCCACCAGACATGCATCAGAAACTCACACATGCAAACCTTCAAAAATGCATCTGAAAATGGAAACCCTAATTTCTATTTTTGCTTAGCCTATGGATTTCCGGAAATAGGCTAAACCCAACTGAGGAGCGTAGGGCTAAATTGGGGACATTACAAAAGATCACCCTCGAAGGGGTCCCCTAAACACCCTGTTAGCCTACAAGGACTAGTTGGTAGACTAACCACTGCGTCTGACCATTGCCTAGGAAAAGGGGACATTACAACACTAGTTACCATCCACAGACAGGCAAACTAACAGAGATTGTAAACAAATGGGTGGAAGGGTATCTATATAATTATGTAGTGGGATAGCAAAAGGTGGCAATCTAATGTCAATCCAATCAAATGTGATTTGTGTCAATCTAATCAATTGTGGTCTCCCCTTATTCAGCTTGCAAGATCATCTTGTCAAGATCTATGTACTTCAACTAATAAATTTTGCAAGGTGAAGAAAATTGATTCAAGCTTCATCAGGAGTAAATAATGATGATATTCAAGGGCAGAAGAAACAGCATAAAATAAGTAAGATGTGCAACTTTGAAAGAAAATAGCAACAATCAATGCCACTCTTCCCCCAATCTAATGCCTCAGCATACATCCATGAAATTAGGTGTAATTTTCTATTGGTTTAGCCAAGTGGAATCTTTTCCAAATACATAGAGAATAGCAGATGCATTATGATTTTTTTCCCAAACAGATGTTAGACACACTTTGTGTGTGGCCAAGCTACCTCTTTTCCATGCTTAACATCACAAAACAGGGAAAATTCCTTAATGATCTCTGTTTGGCAATGTTCAAAATGGCAAAAATGTAGTAGGCACACTTTAGAGAAGGCTAAACCATTACTAATCTCCTCCAAACAGCACTTGAAAACATGGTAATATGTTTAGTGATTTGTTCCAGCATTCAAAGAGAAAAAGAGACAAAAGTGAGGCACACCTTTTGGGTGGCTCTGCCCAGTAATATCTGAACCAAAACATAAGTAAAATTGACAAAGACAAGTAAAATCTGCAGTGCTGAAAGGGATGCGAAATTAGGTCTATTGGAATTTTTTGGTGGTTTTACCCTCACAAATCTATGCCCAAAAGAGGAAATTGGTTAAGTGAATTCCACCAAGAATGACAAGCTGAAAACAAGTGCACGCTTTTAGTGTTATAACATTACAATATTCCACCTGTCATCCTAAAACTTGGCTCAGACTTTAGCCTTTTCAACCAAAACATTAAAAGTAGGGCAGTAAGTTCTTTAATGTGCACCAAGATGTGCAAAGCCACGTAAGAACTCTGCCATACAACATGAAACAGCGCAAAGTTGTGAGGAATCTGCACTCAGCTTAAAGGAAAAGTGAAATCATCGAAGTCCAGATACACTTTTAAAGTGGTTTCTCCATCAAATAATCCCGCACAGACGACGAAAAAAGTTTAAAAAATCTTAGTAGAATTTTATTTTTATTGATTGCTTCTGGATCAAACTGTACTGAAGATTTTAAATATTGGCATTTCAGATCAAACTGCTTGATCCATCCTCAGGATATAAGAAGAGAATGAATTTATAAGTTTAATCCAGAAGAAATCAATAAAAAATTCTATGGACTGTGGAAATATCATGTTGCTGATTAGTAGAATTCTGCCAAAACATGAAAAGGAAACTAATACAAGTCAGGTGCACTTTAGAGAGGGAAAAACCATCCCAATCTGTCATGTCCCCATTTCCGGCATGATCATCATTTGGAGGTCGATTAGCCTATTAGCCATTCCCGTAGAGTAATTTGCACCGAAAGAGAATGATTAGTTGAACCTGTCGAAGAGAAAGGCAATAAAAAAATGATAATAAAAGGAGAAAAACGTGAAAATGTGAAAATGTGAAAATAAAATATTATAAAATTAAAGTGACTTTTTATAAAGTGAAAAAACAAAATAATAAATAAAATATTAAAGTTACTTTTTATTTTTCCCAAAATGGGGCAGCCACTTTTGGAGGAAGAAAAATTCATAAAAAATAGCAAAACATGTCGGGACTTGGTTGGAGCTTTATAAAAAGGCTATTTTCTAGCATATTGGATTGAGAACTTGAATTTTGCAGAACTTTCAGCTTTCAGCTGCAACAATAGGTTCAGCTCTTCTGAGGATGAAAACCCATTGCCATTCAAAGTGGATCCACCCAAGGTTCACAATTGTCCTTATTTGGCAAATTTTGTGAAGATTTGAGGGGCTGCTATAAGCAATTATCTATGCAGATCGAACTAGGGCAGATTTGTGTTCATTGGCATCTTCATTCTTGGGTGATTCACTTTCAGATTTGTGCAGGTCATTAACAGAAGTTTTCTGAGTCATTTTGGAGGGTTCAATTGCATACATTTTGAGGGTTCAAACCCTAAATCTGGTGCCAACATTTGGGGTAAAATTTGGTGATTGTTGATGCATTGAAGCTTGTTGAAAATCCATATTTCTAGCTGCCACATCCAGCTGTTGCAACAGAGACAGGTTGACATTTTGAATGCTGAAACAAATAGGGTTTTCCATTCAAACCCTAGCACTATTCGCTTAAACTCTCTCACTGCCCTCTAGGGCCGATTTGATGAGCATTTGGTGATACAAACCCTAGCCGTACTTTTTGGGCGCAGAATTCTTCATCTCCAGTTCTGCTATCTAAATTCTGAGTTGGACAACTTGCTACAGCAGTTTTATCTTTGTAATTGACTTGCAATTCATGCCTAACAATTGGAGCATCAAATTGGTATGTGTATTTGAGGGTTTGCATTTCATCTTCAATTCAAAATAACTTTTCTATCACTGCTACCAGATTGTTACAGACTGTAATCTTTATTTACAGACCTGTAATATTGTGTATCCCTCAATGCTATGTGTCAAATATTGAAGATTAAGTTTCCTACGTATTGGTGATTGTATTTGCACTAATGTGAATCTAAATAAGCATCAAATAAAGACCATACGGTCAAGATTCAGTTTCAGAACAGCGTGTTTGCAAAGTGTTTGTTAGAATGCCAAATTGATCATTTTGGTTCAGAATTAGTAAGGGTTATTTCACAGTCTCCTCCGAGCACACAAATTAACTAGCTTTTCACTAACAAATATGTGCCCAAGTTTAAGTTTTTCATGGACACCATCCTTATTTGCAGTTGGCCTATAGCAAAAAGCCCAAGTTCATAACTAAAAAGAAAAGTTCTTCCCTATATATGCAAGGTACAGCATCATTCTACTCAAAGCAGCACGCCCTTCGGTTTTTCCAGCAGGATTTGGCTTGTTTTTGTTGTTGTTGCAGGTCTACAAACAGGTGCTGGCACTTAGGCTTTAACTATTTTAAAAGACCAGCAATATTGAGGTTTATTACCATCATTTTATGAGGTTTTCCAGCAGAATACCAACATTAAAAATTGCCTCCTTTCAGACTCTTTTTCTGCTGTTGCAGGATTTGATTGTTATTTTGCAGTCATTGGAGTTGATTCCTTCAAAAACCCCAACATACCATTAACAGTAAGCTTAAAGACTCCTTTAGCATTAATTCATACGGTGACAATAAGGGTAGCAATTTATGTACTCTCTACATAAGTCCAATTCCCAAGCTTTTAAAAGTAATATGACAGTGAAGGCAACAATCAACCAAGGGCATTTCACTACAAGTTTCATGATGGCAGCAAAGATATCAACTACAAGCTTATGTAAACCATACCAAAATAGCATTTGTACAGTTGTCAAATATCTCCCAACAATTTCATTGGAATTAGGTGTATTTTCTTTTTCCATTTGCAATTCTTGCATTGGTCTTCATCTTCTACATTTGTGATGTTGAGTCCTCTTACAAATTGTTATTTTCTATACTGTTCCTAACATTGACATCCATTGCATCTCAAGCTGTATCCTCTGGGATTATACTATGAAAGACATTGCATAAGGCCATTTGGCGATTGGATTAAGCCCACTTCATATAGTTTGGGGTAGTCACTTTTGTAAAAATTAACCCTTCTTCTTCCATTGGGCCATTTGAGGATTGGGTTAAGCCTAAATTGCATATCATCTTGGGTACTAACCTACTGTAGTGAGCTATTGGTGCGACAACCTTCACTAGAAAATGATAATAAAATCTTGATAATGCTACTCATGTAAACCACTATCTCCATATCTAACACACACCATCATGAGTTTTTCCATCTACACCATCTAAGATCAATACTATTTAAGATTGTCAAATACCTCAAGATGTGCATGAAGCTAAGAGTTTTCTACACCTTCTAGGATTTTACAGAAGATTTGTTGAACACTATTCTAAAATAACAAGCGTCTTTGACTGATTTAACCAAAAAAGATAATTCTTATGATTGGACTGAAGAATGAAAGAGCATTCATTAAACCTAAAGAACTTATTACACCTAGTTTGCATATACATTACACTAGAAAGCGTTTTATTGCAGTAACTGATACTTGGTTCAGACATTGGTGGAATCAAATTAAAGATGGTAGGATAGTATGCTGTGAATGTCATAATGTTTTACCAACTGAAAACAACTATACTGCACATGGTTTGGAATTTCTAGGGGTAATAGTTGTACATAAAAATTGGAGACATTACCTTTTAGGGAAAAAACTTACTTTGAAACTGCCTATAAAAGTTTATAGTTCATTTTTAGTCAAACCTTGTTAAATACACAGACAACAAAATGGCTGGAATTACTAACATAATATTTCAAGAGGAGAATGTGGTAATAGGAAAAGGATATGTCCTGACAACATAGTTCTTGAATGTAGTGATTTCAAAAAACTATAAGAGAAGAAATACCTAATAACGAGTATTTTAAAATTCTCTATCATGGGTTGAAATCTTCTATTACAAATGTATATATGAATAACATGAATAAATATTATCTCCAAATGGCTAACGGACCAATAATAATAACGGATGTCTTTGTCTTCTTCAAATATTTTATATTAAGCAACAAATTTTGAGAGATTCCCACGACAAACCTATCACAGGATACCAACGGTTTCAAAAGGCATTTTTTATGATAAGGAAAAGTATTTTTGGCCCAAAATGAAACATGATATGTGAGAATACGTGCACAAATGTCTCAATTATCAAAAACAAAAAGCTGAGAAATACAAGAAGACTGGCCTACTACATCCCTTATCAGCTCTAGAGTGGAAATAGGAAGCTTTTAGCATGGATTTTATTACAGGTTTGCCACAAAATGTTAAAACCATGATGCAATTCTGGCAGTGTTTGAATGATTGACTAAGATGACCCATGTCTTGCTGGCTAAGATTAAGTCCACTGCCCCCAAGATAACTCACTTTTTTTTCAAGTGTTTCTAAAAAGGATCTAAATTTATCTCTCTTTTATAAGTCTTTTTTCTAGGAGTTGGCTACAACTCTAACTTTAATACATCATACCATCCCAAGACTGCTGGTTAAAATAAGAATAGTAATAGGGTTTATACTTATAGAAGATATCTTCAGAACATGTACAGCTCAGAACCTTGGGACTTGGGAAAAGTATTTGCATCTCATTGAGTCTGCTTAAAATCAAAGCTAATACTCTACCATCAATATGTCTCCCTTTGCAGTAGCGTATACTTCTGACCATGTTCATGAGAAATAGTAAGAAATTGAAAATTCAGAAAATAAATATAAATTATAATTAAAAAAGATAAGTCTAATATGTAAACTGTACATGATTGATATAAAAGTTGAGTAGATTCTAAGAGCTCCTTGCGTGAACTTGAGCTAGGTGACACACTATCTATTAGAATAAATCCCAAAAGAAGTTCCTTGAAACTTGGAAAATATGATAAATTATCATCCCATTAATGAAGTGCATCGGAGATTCTTGAAAGAATAGGGAAGTTAACCTATAAAATTTATTTGCCCGTTCAATCACATGTAATTCATAATGTGTTTCATAAGTTTTCTATAAAAAAATGGTTCTGAATATGGACATGTTATAGATTGGAAAAAGCATAATGCTAATTCTGGTTATGAATTTGCAATAGAACCTAAAAGTATAGACAAAAGTACTAGAATAGTTAAGAAACAAAATAATTGATGAAGCTATTGTCAAATGTACTTTTTGTGATGAAAATAGTGCCACATGGGAAGAACTAGTTTTACTCAAAATCAATATCCACATTTTGATTGATTCATCATTTGAATGATCGGGTTGTAGATGTGTTTTGGGCTACAAAGGACAGTCACTGATTTAGATGAGATAATTATTATGTAGTTCATTGGTGTTTTAATTTCTTCTTCAAAAGTTTCCCCACTGTCCCTGTGGTACCAAAGGGCATGTTGCGCCAACGCCACCGGTCACGTGAAAAAAGTTTACCAAGCGCACTACAGTGTATAGGGGGGTGGATACCCAACCGATTCCTGCAGCCTACAAAAAAAGAAAAATTCTTCAAAAAAAAAAAGAAATTGGAATAGTATGTGAGGTAAAACCTCTCTTCAAATTATAAGGGGAAACTCCCTCAGATCTAAATTAACCAGGACACTAAGCTATAGACAAAATATACAGTTATTCACATTTTACAATATTTCTTCTTGGGGCTTTTCCATGAATGAAATAACTATTTTCCTATCTTTTTGGCTTAGGTACAAGCACAAGACAGCAATAACTCATCGAAAAAGTGATATTTTATAGGTTTTGAATGAAAGCATCTAACTCTAAACATGACAATAATATCTTAGATGAATGAATAACCTCAATACAAATCCATATGTTATTATTGTAGAGAAGGGGGTTTCATCACCCCCGAGGCTCTCAAGTCATGGAAGAGCCTAAGGGAACGAACTGCCCTAAACTACCTCAGACTACCTAATAAGTTAAAGAAGAAAGGAAAAGCTGAAAAGGAGGGGCAAACAAGACTTTGTTTCCCCTTAGATTATGACAGGTATTTTTAGGAAACGGATCAGCCAATTGCACAGGTCTTGGACTATGAACCAAATAGCTCTCTGTCAAAGGACGGCAGCGTGGGAGTCGGACTTCAATGCGCTGCACTGGAGTCTTAGATACACATTGGCATCCTGTACGAATAGAGGGTCAAGCAAGAACCAAAAACTCACAGAGTCTACTAACGACCCAAATGTTCTAGTTTTGCAATTTGACAAAAAAGTAAAGGAAATGCGAAGTACAACAAGAAGAATACTATAAAAGATACTCTAATAGCGAAATGACAAAGAAAGAAGAATGCCAACTTACTAAAGGTCTGGTTTGCCAAGTAGCTCCAAGAAAACGAACAACACCTACACACTAAGTAACAGGAAAAATGTTGGGGTTGTGTTTGGAACTTGCCTCAGTCAAGTCCCCGTTTCAGTGGTCCCACCTCCACGGACAGCCAATACACAATGATATTGTAGAAAAGCGATAAAGAAGTAGATAGAAAGGACGCAATTAAGTAGAGAGCAATGAGAACTTGGATGCTACTCTACAAGAACGATAATGCAAAAAAGCAAGTATGCAAATGGACACAATATCACCTTCCCTTCTAAAAGAGCTCAAGGCCAACAGAGGAAGGAGAGCAATATCACCACGTCAAGGAGGTAGAGCTTGGTGAACCTACAATGACAATAATACTGGGAGAAGAAGCTGTAGAAACCAAGTAGAAAGAAGGTAGCAGCAAGAGAGTGTGATAGAGAAGCCAAGAGTAGTGTTAGAATCATCCACAATGTTGCAAGAATGAATGGAGAGAGTGAAGGAATGAATGAATTGAGTTTGAAAGAAAAAATTGGAGGCAAATAGTCATTTCCCATTGGTCAAGATTTGGCACGGAATGTTACATTCCCAGGTGGTAAGGAATAATAAAGTTTTTGTTGCTTCCTGACACAAGAATCTTGTCGTGATGGCAATGCAGCGTGCAAACATCCGTGTGGCGCACGCGCATCCCTATAATGTCCCAGCCCAATTTGAGTTTGGGATTTGCAATTATGCTCGATTAATTTTCAGTTTTACATATGGGACATTTTGTCAAACACTTTCATTCCATTGCATCAAATTGCCAAAATATTTGAAATAAGTGGATAAACAGACGTGAAAACCAAATTCTATAACTTCATTCTTTAACAAATTGCTGTCTCACATTGATATATGTATGAAGAGACAAGCTACAACCCTTTATAGACCAAACTAAGCTATGATATGTGCAGATATATAAATGTTTGTCACTCAGAACTGAATAGTATCAATGAAAGGTTTACAATCAATGAAAGGTTTACAATTTATCACAGGCTGAATGTCAACAGCAATAACAACTTATAGACAAATGTATACCAGACCTGCAGTAGTTATCTGTGCATTATCATATAGCAGTTTATAATCAAACTAGACTCAAAACAAATGAAAACACCCGATGAGAGTTCCAAGGTGTATTGTATTGACAGGATTTTGAGAATACAAAGCCTGGAACAATATGCTAAACCTGATTACAGTCAACAGCAACTTGCAGATTCAATGGAGACCCAGAATAAGGCTCACAACCTGCCTCTATGCCCTCATATGTGATGAGCCCTGCTGGCTCTCAGCTCAAAACCCTCAATTTCTTAAGTCTTAAGATGTTTTTTAAGTTTTTTAGAGAATTCTTAATAGACAGAAGAGAAGGAGCGCAGCATATTTTTGCTTGTAAAATGAAATTTAAAGCAAAAACTCACAAATTGGAAATACAGAAGCTGTTATTATACTGAAACAATTAGAATATGCATAACAGACATACCCGAAAATCTCCAGTTATTTTAAATAAAGAAATGGCCAGATCTACAGCTGGAAATGATGAAATCAAGCATGCAAGTACGCCATGACTCCAGAAGTGGTTTCTCCTGCTCAGAAACTGGTCACAATGCTCTGAAATGACTAGGCGCCAATGACAGAAGCTAAAACCCTCACAAAAAGAAGGCGTTTCTCTTTATTACTTCACACGCCTTTCTCAAGGCACAAAACCCAAGGCAGGCCGTACGGCTATGAAAAGGAAAGATAGAATCTCTGATGAAAAGTCTCTGAACTGTAGAATGATGCGCCTCCAGTAGAAACCCTCAAGTTATTGCAAAGAACAAACAACTGCATATATGAAACCTCTGTCTGCAACTGTAGAACCTCTGTGTGAAGCTCTCAACTGTACTGATTCAGCTGATCTTTCACAGCCTCAAAAGTACTCAACACTGAAGAGTTTTTCGTTCTCCAATGGACAAATTGATCATACCCTGCTCACAGGAGAATGCTCAGAAGAAAAATGCACAAGGCAAATCGAAATAGTCAAAGATATGAGTTTCAATTGCCAGGAAATGCTTTATACCAATTGGCACGCATTTCAAGAAAGTACGGCCTTTGCAATCATTAAAATATTTTAATATTTTAATATAACCTTTTTCAATAGTTGCCATAAAATACTTTGAGCGCACTTTTCAATATTTTAAGTTATTAAAATATTAAAATCCCCTTTTGACATTTCTTAAGTGATATAAAATATTATTAAAGTCAATGTGACTTTAATAAAAGGCGTATAAGTTAAATAATTAACTTAATCACTTAAAATTCCGTAATACGCTCAAAACTCAGGATAATCTCGTGCCGTCAGAAGCTGTGAACTCCTGGAATGCAAACGCTCGCTGTGATCCAAGCACTGTCCACTGAAAACACGAACAATCAAACTCTCCAAAAAGCAACACTGACCCTCTATCCAAACTGGCTAGCCCACAAGGGTCCAATAAAGGGCTAACACACTGTTCCCGAGAACTGTCTAGCGAGGGGACATCACAGTCCGCCCTCCCCGAATTTGCTTGTCCACAAGCAAACTCAAAGCCGGATGCTGAAGAATACTGTCACTCTCCCACGTCGCATCCTCTGCCGGTAGATCCCTCCACTTAACCAAGTATTCCCTGATGACCCGCCTCCGAAGATGACGCTCTCTGGAGTCCAGAATGGCCTCAGGTATCAAAACTAATTTGCCCTCATCATCCAAGGGGTGGCAAATCAATAGAAGGAATTACGTGTTGTCCCAACGCCTTTTTGAGGCGCGACACATGGAACACGTTGTGAACTCTACTGTCCACCGGAAGATCCAGCTCATAAGCCACTTGACCCACACGTCTGACAACTCTGAAAGGTCCATAGTATCGCGGCTTAAGTTTCTCGGAGCCCTTCTTGCGAAGGGTAGACTGCCTATACGGCTGAAGCATCAGGTACACCAAATCATCGATCTCGAAAGACCGCTCTACTCGTCTCTGATCAGCATATTGTTTTTGCTGATTTTGGGCTTTCTGTATATTTTCCCTAAGTGCTCTCATAATATCCTGGTTCTCCTGTAACAAATCACCAGCACTGGGAACTCTACTGTCACTCAGCAATAAGTCAAGAAAGCTCGGAGCGTCATATCCATATAACGCTCGATATGGTGTCATCTGGATGCTCATGTGATGGGTGGTGTTGTAACAGTACTCACATAAGTATAACCACCTCACCCATGCCTTCTGCTGCCCTGAACTATAGTTACGCAAGTACCCTTCCACCCATTTGTTGACGATCTCTGTCTGCCCATCTGTCTGGGGGTGGTAGCTGGTACTAGGGGTGAGCTCTGTCCCACAAAGCTTGAATAACTCCTGCCAGAAGTTACTCATAAATCTGTTGTCCCTGTCGCTAACTATACTGCGAGGTAAACCGTGCAGCCTGAATACCTCTCGGAAGAACAAATCAGCCACCTGAGTAGCCGTGTGTGAAGTAGTGATTGCGAAAAAGTGTGCATATTTCGTCAATCGATCTACCACCACAAAAATACTGTCCTTCCCTTGAGCTTTTGGCAAGCCCGTGATGAAGTCCATGGATAAACAATCCCACTTCCTCTCAGGAATAGGAAGCGGCTGTAGAAGACCTGCAGGGTATGTGTGCTCTTGCTTGTTCTGCTGACAAACAAGACATTCCCTGACATACTGGAGAACATAGGACTTGAGACCCTTCCAAGAGAATCTCTCCCGTACCTGCCTATAGGTCTTATAGTACCCGGGATGTCCTGCCATGGGTGAATCATGCAATGACCTCAAAACCCTGTCCCTCATCTCAGAACCTGGGACCAATAAAATCCTCCCTTTGTAGATGATAAGGTCATCTACAAGTGAATACCTGTCATCCAACACTGATCCATCTACTATGCTAGAGGCCCATGGGTCCTTAGCATACTCTGCTACTATCAGATGTCTCCAGTCTTCTGAAACCAGTGTAATAGAACTCAAGTGAGGACGGCGAGATAACGCATCAGCAACCACATTCTGAGTGCCCTTGACATAGGAGATGTCAAAATCGTAAGACTGAAGCTTGCTGACCCATTTTTGTTGTCTCTCATTAAGATCTCGCTGTCCAAGAAAATGCTTCAGACTATTATGATCGGTTTTCACAGTGAACTTACTACCAATCAAGTACTGCCTGAATTTGGCCATCGCATGCATGATAGCCAACATTTCCTTATCATAGATACTAAAACTCCGTTCAGGCCCTCTTAGCTTTCTGCTCTCAAAAGCTATAGGGTGACGATCCTGCATAATAACTGCACCAATACCCTCACCACTGGCATCGCAATGTAACTCAAAGGGTTTAGTGAAGTCCGGTAAAGCCAAAACAGGACACGAAGTCATGAGAAGTTTGAACTTCTCAAAGCACGCTTGTGCTAATGGTGTCCACTCAAAAGCACCTTTCTTAGTCAAATCGGTTAGTGGCGCAGCATGCCGCGAGAACCCACTAACAAACCGACGATAGAAGGCACACAATCCTACAAATCCCCTGAGCTGTGTCAAGGTCTCAGGTGTAGGCCAATCAATGATGGCTCAACTCACCGGCTGATGTGTCCCAGATATAAAAGCTCTGCCATGCCCAAAGCACACTTGGACTCCTTGGCATACAAGGACTCCCTGTCAAGTATACTCAGTACCTCATCCAAGTGAACCATATGTTCCTCCCATGATTTGCTATAAACCAGGATGTCGTCGAAGAACACTAATACAAATTTCCTCAAGTGAGGATGGAAAACCCTGTTCATTGTAGACTGAAACGTGGCTGGAGCATTGGTTAAACCAATGGCATAACCAAAAAATCAAAGTGTCCACAGTGACATCTGAACGCAGTTTTCTCTATGTCCTCTTCTCGGACTCTGATCTGGTGATAACCTGTTCTCAAATCAATCTTTGAGAAGTAGCAAGCTCCATGAAGCTCGTCTATCAACTCATCTATTCGAGGAATAGGATACCTATTCTTTATGGTTTTCCTGTTGAGCATTCTGTAATCAATACACATCCTAAGTGTACCATCCTTTTTCTTCACCAAAACAACTGTTGAAGCAAAGGGTGACTTACTCGGCCTGATGTGCCCCATAGCTAACAGCTCCTGAATAGTCTTCTCAATCTCGTCTTTCAGACGCTTGGGGTGCCAGTAAGGAGTAATCATAATCGGTTTCGTGCCCTCATCCAGCTCTATAATATGCTCAATACCTCTATCAGGAGGCCTGCCTGGTGGAATAGCACTGAATACCTTTGCATGTTTGATTCGAAGTTCCTGCACATCTGGATGGTATGAAGAAGCTTGCTGATCCAACTGTGAAGGCATTAGCTTGCATTCAGCAGCCCACTCTACCATATCATTACGAATCAAACGTTCCATTCTCTGAAGTGAAATCTCCCTAAGATTGCTGTCCCTGATGGCTTTGAGAATATGATTTGTGCCATCAATGGTGAACTTCATCTCCATGTCACACAAATTAAGCGTGAACTCTCCTATTGCATGAAGCCACTTCATGCCAAGAACTACATCAGTTCCACCCATGTTTACAACATAAAAATCTGCCTTGAACTCAAAATTGTTAAGTTTCAAAGGCAAGTCAGGTATCATCCTCTCACAATCGAGAGTGTTTCCATCTGCAACCCTCACACGTATGCCTTCAAACTGCTGAGTTTGAATACCCCGTTTCTCCACTAACCGTGAATCGATGAAGTTATGAGTTGCACCTGTATCAAGGAGAGATATGACCCTTTGACAAGCTAGGATCCCACGGAGTCTGAAAGAACCCTCTTTCTGCATGCTGGACATATGAGCCTCCTTAAGTTCTGTTTCCACTGCAATTTCTGCTTCATTTTCTGACTCTTCTCCATCTATATCATAGATTGGAGCTTGCTGATCAAAAAAATCAGTCAATGGTTCTTCCTCATAAAACCACTCCATGTGCTTGTTTTGCCCTTTTGGTTTGAGGGGGCAATCATGATTAAAATCATACGGACCTTTGCAGTAAAAATAGAGTTTTCTCCTTCGTAAATCATTCATGGTTTCTCGATCTAAAGGGGCCGCAAACTTCTTTTTCTGATCTGCATTATCAGCCTTCTTTGGATCTGATTTATTTTCCGTGTATGAGGTGGTAGGCTTCGAGCCAAAAGGCTTACGAGGTGTAGATAGCTCCATGCTGCGAGCTTTCCTCATTGCCTCCTGTAAGGTAGGTGGATCAAATGCTTTTATCCAACCTTTCATGGGCTCGAAAAGACCTTCAATGAATAATATGACCAGCCTTCTCTCTGAGATCCCTGTCACCATCACAGATAGTCTTTGGAATTCACCAATGTACAATTCCAAGCTTCCTAACTGTTTCAGCTGTGCTAAATCTCTGAAGAAAAGCTCAGGATCCCTTCTGTCAAATCTCTCTACCAGTCTATCAGTAAACTCCTGGTACGAGGTAATCCTGTCATGATGAAGAGTAGTCATACCATGAATCCACCAGTCATGTGCTACGCCATCAAGATGAAGTGCTGCAAAACGAATGGCATCCTCCTCAGGCATGGGGCATAGTGTCAGGAATGTATCAAGTTTACTAACCCAGGCACGTGCTGTAACTCTACCACTGCCATCATAGTGAACTAAGGTTAGTTTGCTGGTTGCCTGTCTGAGATCATTCTGTTTGTGTCTAGGCCGCCTGTCATTCCTGTTCCTGGTGTGCTCTCTTTTTTGGCTCATGAATCTGTCAAAGTTAAGGTGCTCCTTAACCCTTGGTGGCAAATTATCCCACTCATCATGCATAGCCATTATATTATCTGCAAAATTAATCTCACCACCTTGTTTAGCTTCGTCTACTTCTTCAGCATCATCTCTGGTGAACGTGGGATATGTAGCTCTCTCATAGGTGCGTACTGGATCTATAATTCTCTGTGGCTCTCTATGGATACTGCCATCTCGATCTGAATCCAAACTACGAGCTCTGTTTATTGACAAATTTTGAACATTCGTGCTGAGTTGTTGAAGAATAGTTGCTACCTGTTCTTGCCCTGCAACCATGCCTCTAAGCACGTCTTTGGCTTCTCTGTCCTCATCCTCCCAAGGATTCCTGTGAGAACTTTCACCTGCCCTGTTCGCCATGTTATCTCAGTCAATATCCTCCTCCTGTTCTGCAAACGGAAATGGTGGAAAAGGATTTTGATCACCTCTCTGATTTCTAGGACCCCCTCTGAAATAGGACTTGCCAAAACCCTCTTTGTTTGACTTCATAAATTTCTCAAACCCCACAAGCTAGCAAGATGTGAGCTCTGATACCACTGTGATGAGCCCTGCTGGCTCTCAGCTCAAAACCCTCAATTTCTTAAGTCTTAAGATGTTTTTTAAGTTTTTTAGAGAATTCTTAATAGACAGAAGAGAAGGGGCGCAGCATATTTTTGCTTGTAAAATGAAATTTAAAGCAAAAACTCACAAATTGGAAATACAGAAGCTGTTATTATACTGAAACAATTAGAATATGCATAACAGACATACCCGAAAATCTCCAGTTATTTTAAATAAAGAAATGGCCTGACCTACAGCTGGAAATGATGAAATCAAGCATGCAAGTACGCCATGACTCCAGAAGTGGTTTCTCCTGCTCAAAAACTGGTCACAATGCTCTGAAATGACTAGGCGCCAATGATAGCTAAACCCTACAAAGAAGGCGCTTTCTTTATTACTCGGCACGCCTTTCTGGCAATAAAACCGGCAGGCTGTGACGGGCGGCAGCACATAGAATCTCATGAGTCTCGAACCAGGAATGATGCGCCTCCAGTAGAAACCCTCAAGTTATTGCAAAGAACAAACAACTGCATATATGAAACCTCTGTCTGCAACTGTAGAACCTCTGTGTGAAGCTCTCAACTGTACTGATTCAGCTGATCTTTCACAGCCTCAAAAGTACTCAACACTGAAGAGTTTTTTCGTTCTCCAATGGACAAATTGATCATACCCTGGTCACAGGAGAATGCTCAGAAGAAAAATGCACAAGGCAAATCGAAATAGTCAAAGATATGAGTTTCAATTGCAAGAAATGCTTTATACCAATTGGCACGCATTTCAAGAAAGTACGGCCTTTGCAATCATTAAAATATTTTAATATTTTAATACAACCTTTGTCAATAGTTGCCATAAAATACTTTGAGCGCACTTTTCAATATTTTAAGTTATTAAAATATTAAAATCCCCTTTTTACATTTCTTAAGTGATATAAAATATTATTAAAGTCAATGTGACTTTAATAAAAGGCGTATAAGTTAAATAATTAACTTAATCACTTAAAATTTCGTAATACGCTCAAAACTCAGGATAATCTCGTGCCGTCAGAAGCTGTGAACTCCTGGAATGCAAACTCTCGCTGTGATCCAAAGCACTGTCCACTGAAAACACGAACAATCAAACTCTCCAAAAAGCATCACTGACCCTCTATCCAAACCGCTGTGCCCTACGGGCAACCAATAAGCATACCACTAATCGCTCCCGAGAACCGCTCAGCTTAGGGACACTGCCATCATACTCACCCCCACGCGTGGAGAATACACCTCCAAATCCACGCATATACACAAGTTCGGATAATGAAATTGTTAGCATTTAGAGATGACTGACTACTGACGAATAATGACCAGCAATACTGAATATGAATGGCCATAGCACTGAAATAGTCAGATGATGGATATCACTATTCTAGAATGATATTGAATCCATGACCATCCACATATATCTATTTCCCGACTACAACAACTGACTACATATAATGTTCGGCGGTAGTTAGATAACCAACAGACACAACGTTTCATAACAACATTATCATTAATCGGGACTTGATTACCCGAAGGTACATGACATGTATTATTCTTACTAACTATAGTTTTATTAGCAATTGGCTGACTACAACCAAGGCCGACTACGGCCAACTAAAACAAAAGTAAAGATATACTACTTACATCATCCCCACCTAAAAAGAAGCCGTCTTCCAGACGACATAACAACCCAAGGGAATGAATGACCAAATATACAGAATTAATGAGGGGGAAGTGAGGACGTCCTTGGAAGCACGGACGATGCTGGAATAGTTGAGGAATGCTCTGCCCGTAGTCGCCTCACTTCTTCTGTACGTGTGCGGAGCTGATGATCAGCAACTATCTCCCTCTCCCTGGCGGCTTTCACCATACGAGCTGCCTCCATCAACTAGCCTTTAGTTTTGTCTACCTCTACACTCTTTGCCACCAACTGATCTTCCAATTCCTTCACGTGGTGCTCCCATGCCCCCTCTTTCTGCCATGCCTCCTCCTCCAAGGCGAGCACCTAAGTCTCCAAGGCCTCCAATTGGGCTTCCCTATCCTGGGCTAGCCGGGTCTACTCTGTCAAATCTGTCTGAATAGTTGTCATCTAAGTGGCGGACTCCTCCTTAACCTTCTGTAAGAGTCTATATGCTTCCACCCTACGTGAGACTGCAACCTCAGTGGAGAACACCTGACATTTCATGAGGTAAAAAACATCGCGGAATGCAAGCTCAATGTGGTATAGACTCTCAACAACCCTAGCATCTCGGCCTGCCAGCCGTGGTGGCCTACCCCGCCATGCCCTCATCATCGCAGTAGTCTCGCCCGCTGGCCATCCCGCTCCAAATACTCGAGTAAACTCTGCTTCACACGCCATCTGTACAAACCCTCGGATGCGTTGGACATCCTGTCCCACGAGTGGAGATCGGCCAATCTTAAGTTCCCGAGAATCCTGGCCTACCCGAATCATCAATCTGCCCATATGCTCCAGCTCCTCCACATAATGCTGCACTGTACCGACTGGATCCGATGGGTCTGGCTAGGACATTTCCACTCCAAGTCCATCACTGGAGTCGCCCTCCTCCTCTTCCTCGCCGGGCTCTTCATTCTCCTGAGGTGCTTCCCTAGCTGTCAGCTCAGGCTCAGGCACGGCTATCCCTAGCGCCATCTCTACCCTGGCCTAAGGTTGGTTAAGTGTCTCCTCAGCGAGTTTGGTTGTCTTGCTCTACTGGGTGTGGATAGTTGGGCCTGCCTCGCTTATTAATCAGTGGAAGAGGAAACATCGGCTAAAGAGGCATCGGAGCAGGGTGATGCATCCAAGGGGGAACCTATTGATCTGTCTTCCTCGACATCGGCTTCTAGTTCACCAGGGGATGAGGAGGTGTCCATAGATATTAGTGGGTAGACAACAGTGGATGTGGAGGTACCACTATTACAGCCAGCCGAGTTCACTCTTCTAGCACCGCCAGTGAAGGCGAGTGCACAGGCAGCAACCTTCACCCTTCCAGTCTCGCCAATCAAAGTTAGGAGAACATTGAGAGTAGCAGCCTCATCACCAGGGGCATCGCCAGGATGGCGCCACTTGCCACGATGTCGTCGTGCTGGGAAGCCACTGCATCGGTAGCTTCCACAACTTCCGTTGAGATATTACCAGAGGCTCCTGCAGTGGGTGAGGAGCTACCAGGTTCAGGAGTTGCAGTACCAGAGAAGCCATCGGTGACAGGGAAATGGGGGACAATCATGACGAATGGAGAGGCTTCCCCTCTCACACCGCCGGGAGCACCAGGGGTAGCTCAGATTGACAGTTGGCTGCGATTCGTGGGCCTCACACTTAAGGTGGCCGAGTAGCCAGAGCAGCCGATGGGGAGTCCTTCTGAAGGATTAATAGGCGAGGCAGGCCCCGCTGTCCACACCCAGCAGAGCGAGACAACCAGACTCGCTGAGGAGACACTTAACGAACCTGAGGCCAGGGCAGAGATGGTGCTAGGGACAGCCATGCCTGAGCTTGAGCAGACAACTAGGGAAGCACCTCAAGAGAATGAAGAGCCCGGCAAGGAAGAGGAGGAGGGCGACTCAAGTGATACACTTGTAGTGGAAATGTCCTAGCCAGACCCATCGGATCCAGTCGGTACAGTGCAGCGTTATGCGGAGCTGGAGCATATGGGTAGATTGATGATTCGGGTAGGCCAGGTTTCTCGGGAACATAAGATTGGCCGATCTCCACTTGTGGGACAGGAGGTCCAACGCATCCGAGGGTTTGTACAAATGGGGTGTGAAGCAGAGTTTACTTGGGTATTTGGAGCGGGATGGCCAGCAAGCGAGACTACTGCGATGATGAGGGCATGGCGGGGTAGGCCACCACGGCTGGCAGGCCGAGATGCTGGGGCTATTGACAGTCTATACCACATTGAGCTTGCATTCAACGATGTTTTTTACCTCATGAAACGTCAGGTGTTCTCCACTGAGGTTGCTGCCTCGCCTATTAATTCGTGGAAGAGGAAACATCGGCTGAAGAGGCATCGGAGCAGGATGATGCATCTGAGGGGGAACCTATTGATCTGTCTTCCTTGACATCGGCTTCTAGTTCACCAGGGGATGAGGAGGTGTCCATAGCTATTGGTCGCCAGACAACAGTGGATGTGGAGGTACCACTATTACAACCAGCCAGGTTCACTCTTCCAGCACCTCCAGTGAAGGAGAGTGCACAGGCAGTAACCTTCACCCTTCCAGTCTCGCCAATCGGAGTTGGGAGAACATTGAGAGTAGCAGCCTCATCACCAGGGGCATCGCCAAGATGGGCGCCACTTGCCACGATGTCGTCGTGTTGGGAGGCCACTGCATCGGCGGCCACTACATCGGCAGCTTCCACAACTTTCGTTGAGATATTACCAGAGGCTCCTCCAGTGGGTGAGGAGCTACCAGGTTCAGGAGTTGCAGTACCAGAGAAGCCATCGGTGACAGGGAAATGGGGGACAATCACAACGGATGGAGAGGCTTCCCCTGTCACACCGCCAGGAGCGCCAAAGGTAGCTCAGATTGACAGTTGGCTGGGATCCGTGGGCCTCCAACTTGAGGTGGCCGAGCAGCCAGAGCAGCTGATGGGGAGTCCTTCTGAAGGATTAATAGGCGAGGCAGGCCCCGTTGTCCACACCCAACAAAGCGAGACAACCAAACTCGCTGAGGAGACACTTAACCAACCTGAGGCCAGGGCAGAGATGGCGCCAAGGACAGTCATGCCTGAGACTGAGCAGACAACTAGGGAAGCACCTCAGGAGAATGAAGCGCCCAGCAAGGAAGAGGAAGAGGAGGGCGACTCCAGTGATGGACTTGTAGTGGAAATGTCCCAGCTATACCCATCGGATCCAGTCGGTACAGTGCAGCGTTATGTGGAGGAGCTGGAGCATATGGGCAAATTGATGATTCGGGTAGGCCAGGTTTCTCGGGAACTTAAGATTGGCCGATCTCCACTCGTGGGACAGGGGGTCCAATGCATCTGAGGGTTTGTACAGATGTGGTGTGAAGCAGAGTTTACTCGGGTATTTGGAGCGGGATGGCCAACGGGTGAGACTACTACGATGATGAGGGAATGGCGGGCTAGGCCACCACGGCTGGCTGGCCGAGATGCTGGGGTTGTTGAGAGTCTATACCACATTGAGCTTGCATTCTGCGATTTTTTTTACCTCATAAAACGTCAGGTGTTCTCCACTGAGGTTGCAGTCTCACGTAGGGTGGAAGCATATAGACTCTTACAGAAGTTTTAAGGAGTCTGCCACTCAGATGACAACTATTCAGACAGACTTGACAGAGAAGACCCAGCTAGCCCCGGATAGGGGAGCCCAATTGCAGGCCTTGGAGACTCAAGTGCTTGCCTTGGAGGAGGCACGACAGAAAGAGGGGGCATGGGAGCATCGCGTGAAGGAACTGGAAGATCAGTTGGTGGCAAAGAATGCAGAGGCAGACAAAACTAAAGGCTAGTTGATGGAGGCAGCTCGTATGGTGAAAGCTGCCAGGGAGAGGGAGATAATTGCTGATCATCAGCTCCGCACACATACAGAAGAAGTGAGGCGACTACGGGCAAAGCATTCCTCAACTACTCGAGCATCTCGGCCTGCCAGCCGTGGTGGCCTACCCCGCCATGCCCTCATCATCGCACTAGTCTCGCCCATTGGCCATCCCGCTCCAAATACCCGAGTAAACTCTGCTTCACACCCCATCTGTACAAACCCTCGGATGCGTTGGACCTCTTGTCCCACGAGTGGAGATCGGCCAATCTTAAGTTCCCGAGAAACCTGGCCTACCCAAATCATCAATCTACCCATATGCTCCAGCTCCTCCACATAATGTTGCACTGTACCGACTGGATCCGATGGCTCTAGCTGGGACATTTCCACTACAAGTCCATCATTGGAGTCGCCCTCCTCCTCTTCCTCGTCGGGCTCTTCATTCTCCTGAAGTGCTTCCCTAGCTGTCTACTCAGGCTCAGGCAAGGTTGTCCCTGGCGCCATCTCTACCCTGGCCTCAGGTTGGTTAAGTGTCTCCTCAGCGAGTCTAGTTGTCTCACTCTGATGGATGTGGATAGCGGGGCTTGCCTCGCCTATTAATCATTCAGAAGGACTCCCCATCGACTGCTCTGGCTGCTCGGCCACCTCAAGTGTGAGGCCCACGTATCCTAGCCAACTGTCAATCTGAGCTACCCCTGGTGCTCCTGGCGGTGTGACAGGGGAAGCCTCTCCATCCGTCGTGATTGTCCCCCATTTCCCTATCACTGGTGGCTTCTCTGGTACTGCAACTCCTGAACCTAGTAGCTCCTCACCCACTGCAGGAGCCTCTGGTAATATCTCAACGGAAGTTGTAGAAGTTATCGATGCAGTGGTCGCTGATGCAGTGGCCTCCCAGCACGACGACATCGTGGCAAGTGGCACCCATCCTAGCGATGCCCCTGGTGGGTGATGAGGCTGCTACTCTCAATGTTCTCCCAACTCCGATTGGCGAGTCTGGAAGGGTGAAGGTTACTGCCTGTGCACTCTCCTTCACTGGTGGTGCTGGAAGAGTGAACCCGGCTGGCTGTAATAGTGGTACCTCCACATCCACTGTTGTCTGGCGCCCAAAAGCTATGGACACCTCCTCATCCCCTGGTGAACTAGAAGTCGATGTTGAGGAAGACAGATCAATAGGTTCCCCCTCGGATGCATAACCCTGCTCCGATGCCTCTTCAGCCGATGTTTCCTCTTCCACCAATGCCTCCCCGGCAACGGCGCCAAATGTTTGCCCTATGGAATGTAATTCAAGTACTACGTACTACTGAGCAAACTAAGTCATGTGCAAAACATGGAACAGAACAATAGAATAGAAATATATCATGTTTGAACATCAGAAGCTTTATTCATTATCAGAAATATCACCATGTATAATCACAGAATATCAACAGTGCTATCAACTGTGACCATCCACATATATCTATTTCCTGACTACAGCAACTGACTACATGTAACGTTCGGCGGTAGTTAGATAACCAACCGACATGATGTTTCATAACATTATCATTAATCGGGACTTGATTACCCGAAGGTACATGACATGTATTATTCTTACTAACTATAGTTTTGTTAGCAATTGGCCAACTACGACCAAGGCCGACTATGGCCGACTACAACAAAAGTAAAGATATACTACTTACACACAGTGCACACAATTCATATAATGATAGGCGTTGAAACCTGAAGAAACTCAACAACCCACATCCTAGGGTTAATACTCAGCACATAGGGTTAAAGAAGAGACCACGCCCTCCTTGTAATCGGATACAAACTCAAAATGTAGTAAGTTAATGCCACAATAGCTTCAGCTGACAATATTCAAGAAAAGTAGAAACATAATCTATCAATAAGTCTGCAAGCTGGCTTGGGAGATCTTTCACTCCTGTACCGAGCTATTCTTCCTGAGGAGTTTCGTCCTTAAAAAGCCTGAGATTTTCAGACTCTCCAGTCTTCAGCAAAACCCTTAGCCAAATTCTTCTTCTTCAACAATGAATGAATGTGCAAATGAGCTCCAAATGCCTTTTTATAATTCCCAAACTCCACACCCTAATTTTCCTTTGAATTACATTTCATTTCATTTACTTTTCCCACCTTATAACTCCCTTTAAATTGGCACTTAACTTTCTAGTATAAAGTACACTTAAAAAATAACTTATATCCTTTTAAATATAAAGTCCCCTTTTAATATATTTTAATAACGCATAAAGTTAAATTATTTAATTTAACTTTATTATTTGACATTATTAATATTAAATGCATAGGACCAATATTAACCAAAATAACTCCAGGATATAATTACGCTCCAGGATATAATTACGCCATCATGCCAAAAGTAGTAACTCCGATAGCTGGCCATACTCATGACTTACTATAAATAGTAAGTATGAGCAACACATCCAAGTGACTTACTAAAAATAGTAAGTGTGCATCAAAATGTCCAGAATGGCCTTCAGAAGGCACACCACAAATAAACTAGACACTGAGTTGAAGAGTACTGAAATAAACACCAAAAGGCTTATTGAAGAACCAAAAATCACCCGTAAAGAGGTCCCTTGAACACCCTGTTAGCTTATGGTGACCAATTGGTAGACCAACCACTACGTCTAACCACTGCCTAGGAAAAGGGGGCATTATAGTCTGCCCTCCCCGAGATTGCTTGTCCCCAAAAAAGACTCACCTAGATGCCTTGGCCTATCACCTAAATGTTGAGATCCCAAATTGATCTATACAATTCCCAACAACATATCCTCTGCATCCACTGGGTAGAGATAAAACCAAGCTCAGCATCACTGTAGGCAACTACCCCAATATAGAACAATCTACCAAACATAGGAATCCTTGAATCCCACAGCCAAATTGGAAGTCCACCATTTCCCACACCCGCAGATTTCCACTTCGCCACTCTGATATAATCATCACCAAGCCAAGAGTGGTGATGCAACTCAACGAGATCCTTTCAAACTAATGTGCCAAGCTTATTGCCTCCTGGATCCCAACACACCAAAACCTCTAATCGATCAAACATGAGAAGATGGAAGTAACTTGAAGTACTAGTATCACAACACCTCTCCCCAACCTCTACAAACCTCCCAAGGATGTGATAAGTACCCCACATAGGTGCCAGAAAATGTGTAACAACTCCTTTCCGGTTGCTGATATAGGATAGATCAACACCCTCAAGATTGTAAGGCTGACCTATGGAGATGTGAATGATTGCGCCAAGGCCATAGGGTGATAGAGTATCATCCCTATGCCACTCTCCCATGTTGAGGAGATGATGCAACTCTCCTCCGAACTCTTGAACAGTTGTTGTCCTCCAAAAATTATTAATGAAATGCTCATCCCATGGAGTAGGACAGTCGTCTCCTACCAAAACATGGAGCAAAACTCCATCACTACGGGTTGGTCCAATGATACCATCATGCACATTGGAAACACAACTCCCCTGTGTCCTCATCTTCCCAAGTGTATCCCACACATGGGTATGTACTTCCATCGGAAATCCCTGAAGCACAAAAGTTGCACTCTCTACCAAGGAAATGTCTACATGGTGAAACTCCGATCCCTGTCCCTGTATACTACCATTTGAAAGTGACAAAGTCGGAGACCCACAAATCCTAGTTCCATCTTTAGAAGATGGAAACAATCCATCCCAAAATGGATGGTATATGTCCTGAGCCGACAATTGGCCCTCCCTCAAAGGTGACTCATGGTCACTATGGTACAAGCTATGTGAAAACTCAGGAATGTCAAAATCATTCCTATCCTCAGGCTCATGCAACCCTGAAACCTTCTCGTGGTCGACCATCATTAGGGGTTCTCCCCTCAAACCATGAGTGCCAGTACCATCCGCAATTGTCATTATAATTGTAGAAGACTAGATATCTATTGTGGGTGATGAAAATTGAACCAAGCTCAACTCCTCACAGAGCTCGTCAATCTGAATCTATAATTCTTGAAGGGCCTTCTAAGTGCTCTTCAAGGAATCTTCCATGACAATAAGCTCATCAATGAACTTATCCACTTCCCTTTCTTTCCCCTTAAGTGCATCGTAGTAGATCTCACCAAGCTGGAGTAGGTGATCTCTATCTAAGAGTAGCTGCATGTAATTGGTCTTTATCTCTTCTATCGCTTCTCTAAGCACTTATGAATCTAAAAGGGAAAATTCTCCATAAGAGTTCATATGTTCTCCTGAAGAACTACAACATTTGGCCATCATCATGAGGGTGTCATGAAAATGTCTAATGGCTGCATCAATTTGGTATTCATTCACCTTTAGTTGTCCTGCCAACTGATTGGACTCCTGAGACCCATCAATCTCATATAAATTTTCTAATTTAGGCTCAGCGTCATGCAACATAAAATCTAATTTGTTTCAAGGTTGATAACAACTCCATGAGCATTGAAAATGCCATCTCGAGGTTCTGTCAAACAACTATCATGATGTAGGGCATTCTCGTCATCAACCACTTTAGATTTGAACTCCTTCTCTTCCACCTGCTCCTCATCAAACAAGTAGGGCCTCAACTTACCATCACATTGTTTGAAAACTCTGTGAACAAGTTATAAGCAGCTATAGACATCACCTATACTTGCTTTAGAACAGCCAACAATAGAGATAAGATAGGCTGGAAAATTTCATCACTTTCATTAATAATTGAAGCCATAATAAATCTCATGTAGTCCTCAATAGATTTATCATGTTCCTCATTGAGAGAATCCACGAAAAGACAAAACATTTGTAAATAAGGTCATTACAATCATAGCCAATCATAACAACGCACGATCTCACCTGTGCCATCAACTCTAGGACCTTGACCCTCTTCCTAAAAGGACTTCTAACATCACCTATCCCATCAAAGCGTCCAATAATCAGCTGTAATACCTCCCACATTTTGCCAACATTATAGGGAACTTGAGGAGCTGTAATCCTTATAATTTCACTGAGGCAAAGAGTAACAGTGAGCCTTATCTCCTTGTTTTTGTGTCTCAATAACTCATGCTCACCGAAAGAAGTCACTGCTAGAGTCATAGCTATCCGAAACAAATCAAAAGGCGACTGCTCAACAAGACTCAAACATTCTTCTATTCTTTTCAATGTGACCAAAGTATCATCCCTAGGTTGAGGTTTACTACCGAGCTTACTACCTATTCCGTAGAGTAATCTTGCCAACCACTTTCCATCATCTGATACCAACTCTCTGTCACTAACTAAATCCATAATTAACTCTGAAACTGAAATCTATGAGTGCTGGTCACTCAACAAAGTAAAGATGTGAACCAACAGAATTTTATGATTTACCCAACAAGATGGAAAGAATAATTGTGCTCTAATACCACTATAATATCCCACCCCAACTTGACTTTGGAATTTGTGATTATGCTCGATTAATTTTCAGTTTTAAATATGGGACATTTTGTCGAACACTTTCATTCTATTGCATCAAATTGCCACAATATTTGAAATAAGTGCATAAACAACTGTGAAAACCAAATTCTATAACTTCACTATTTAACAAATTGCTCTCGCATTGATATATGTATGAAGAAACGAGCTACAGCCCTCTATAGACCAATCTGAGCAATGATATGTGCAGATATATAAATGTTTGTCGCCCAGAACTGAATAGTATCAATGAAAGGTTTACAATTTATCACAAGCTCAATGTCAACAGCAATAACAACTTATAGACAAATGTATATCAGACCTGCAGTAATTTTCTGTGCATTATCATATAGCAGTTTATAATCAAACTAGACTTAGAACAAATGAAAATAATCGATGAGAGTTCCTAGGTGTATTGTATTGACTGGATTCTGAGAATGCAGCACCTGGAACAATATGCTAAACCTGATTACAGTCAACAGCAACTTGTAGATTGCATGGACACCCAGAATAAGGCTCACAACCTGCCTCTATGCCCTCATACGACCCCCATGTCAGGAGAATACACCTCCAAATCCACACGTGCAGATTTAACAAGTCTGACAATGAATGTTTATGGTTGCACTTTGGGCCAGGAAGTCACGCCTAGCAGCATGAAGTCTCATGCCTCTGATCACAGTGCACACAACTGATATAATGATAGGCATTTATGATGGATTTCATCTTCTCAAGCATTGAGTCGATGCCATCATAAACCTCCCCCAAGCATGGCTTATCCATGTCAATAGAGCATATCATACTCATGATGGGCTCGGTTTTGAAAGCAAGAAGATATTCCACCCAATCCCACCAAGTGTCATCTAGAATCTTTTGTTTTACATTTGCCACCCTCTCAATGTTGGATTGCCTCCATATAGCCCATGATTGGCTAATGACCATAGCAAAAAGCGCCTCTCGCACCTTCACAAGTCGTCTCAAGACAATTGCGTTGGATGCAAATCTAGTCTCAGCCACCAATTTGGAAATAAAAATTAAATAAATAAATTTACATATATATATATATGAAATAAATTATTAAAGTAAAACATAACATCAAAAAATTGCATTGTTTGAAGTTTGAGTTACCTTCAGTAGCTCTATTCGCGAGAATGATCTAAAAATGGCTTGCGACATGTGGTGATTTGTTATGAACATTTGGATCTCTTCAGCTTCAACATAGACTTGTTTGATCCAATCTATTTTTGTACCCAACTTCTATAGCATGAGGTTTAGGGTGTGCATGGCATAAGCTGTCCAAAATATATGTGAGAATCGTGCCTCAACTAACATACCAGCAGCTCTACAATTCTTTGCATTGTCCATTATAACTTGGACAATATTTTGGGGACCCACTTCATCAATGCATTGTATAAGGATGTTAGCAATAAATTTTGCATCCTTAAACTACCCCTCACAATCCAAAGCTTTTAGAAACATTGCCCCTTTACGGCACACTGCAATCAAATTAATTAATGATCTATTTCTTGCATCCTTCCATCCATCGAAAATAATAGATACACCCGTTTCTTTCCATGAGGCGTTGATGTGAGATAATGCATCTTCTATATGTTTGACCTCCCTTGACAATATAGTGCTACGCACCTTCTCATAACCTCGGCTTGTGTACCCCTTTGGAGCTTCATTTATTTTTCTTACCATGTCACACCAATAAGCTGATCAAACAACATTGAAAGACAAACCATTTGTATAGAGACATCTTCCAATGGCTTGGTCAGCAATATCTCTAGCATCATTATTAAATGCCCTCTCCAATGGTCCCTTTGCTCTCTTCGAAATAGTAGCCTCATTTTCAATTTCATTTCTTCTTAAAAAAGGATGGCTTTCTACTACAATATCAAGGCCAACACTATGTGTGTGAGATGAAGAAGTAGGTGGCTTCCGTGAGCCCTAAACTATACTCAATGGACACCTCATTCTATCTTCAACCCATGCATTTGCTTCCTCTTGCTCCTTAATATATTCTTCTATTTTGGAAGGTGGTATAGGTATTTTATTTTTTCCTAGACATGCTTTAATTCCCTTCCCAGGAATTGCACACAAATGTGCTTTCACCTGACTGTAGGAACTACTGTATCGCTTCACACCGAGGGAATATCCAAACATATGTCCCCCACCTGGAATCTACTCTTCCATATCTACATGCCTCCATAGTGGTGAAGCTAGGTCAATATTGAATGAGGGTTTGCCGATGGAACCAAAACTAGTTGCCATAGTATTTAAGAACAATCTATCTATGTGCAACAAGCTTGCAATTTGTTAAGAGAAGTTTAAGAAATTTATAAATTAATTAATTTACTTAAACTTGAAACTATAAATATAAAATATTTTAATAATTTAATAAATTCATGTTTATCTATTTAAAAATTTTAATTTTTAATTAAATTTGAAAGATTAAAACTTTAAATCATTAAAGAAAAGCCAGTTTTGAAAATTAAAATATATAACTTGAAGTTTTTAAACTAGGGTTTTTAAAAAAAAATATTAATCTTCTAAATTTATTATTTATTAATCCCTAAGTCTAACTATTAACCATTAAATAAAAACAAAATATTTAACTTTTAATAAAACACTAGGGTTTTGGATTGTAAATGAAAGAAAAAAATGTGAAATAAAAAAAAACCTACTTGCAACGTCCTGTTGTGACCTTTTCACACATCGCCCCATTCAAGGTGGCGACCCCCCTAATTTTTTTGCTCCATTTTGGTCTTTTGGCTTTGGTTTTGTCTCTCTCTCTCTCTCTTTCTTTCTCTTTCTGCTATTTGCCTTTCCGGGGATGTGCCCATCTGTGAGCTTAAACGTGAAATTTCGACCAAGTCTTAAAATTAGGGTTTGTACTCTCATGGTCAATTTGAAGTCAAATAAAGTGAATGAATTGAAATCTTAGACTAACATTGATGTCAGCAAGCTTCCAGCAGGCTCCTAGCTAAATTTCATCAAATTCCGACAACTTACTATTTTACTAAGTGTGCAGTTCAGGGTGTTCTTTCAGCATTTTTGAAGTTTCGATCATCACACTACATCCAAAACATGTCAAGCTACTTGTCTGCAAATTTTGAGCTGAAACGGACAACTGTCTATTTTTAGCAATTCAGCTTTCAGTGCAAATTTTAGGGTTTATATGCAGAATTCTTCATTGCATGTTTGGAGATTCCTTCTGGGTTTTTCGAGACCTTCACAACGGTGTAACATGCAAAATGAGCTGATCACTTTTAGAGTTCAGCCTTCTGAGGCTATTTTTAGGGTTTACATGTCAGGGTTTTCTTTGCATGTCTGATGATTCTTTATGGGTTTTTCGAGAGCTATGCAGTGGTGTGACATGCAAAGCAAGATGACCAGTTTTTAGAGACTTACTATTTTTAGCAGGTGCATTCCGGTAGCTGCCCAGCGCATCAGAATCATAAACAGGGCGAAGTGCAACAAAAACGAGGTCAAACGGAGGTCATTTGATATACATGCAAGTCAAATTAGGGTTTCCAGCTTCGGGACCCAAAAAGAGGGGTAAAAAGTCAAAATTTTCGAAAACCAGTGTATCCCACTGCAATCAGTATCTTTCAAGCTATCCACCAGTAAAATTTGAAGGCAATCGGAGCACTTACTATTTATAGTAAGGCGTTCCAGAAACTAGCTAAAAATAGCAAACCAGCAGCAGGCGCCAGTGTCAACAGGCAGGTCACCCGATGAGGAGCACGCCATTTGAATTTCAAGTCAAACGGAGTTGGGGAAGTCTCAGAAACGAGCAATTACCATAAATAGCAAACCACCTTCAGCAATGGGCTAAAAATAGTAGGTCAGCTCAGGATGACAGTATGAACAGGCTGACAAGGTCACGAAGGTCCTGTACTTAAAATTTCAAATCGATCCGAGCTTCAGAAGTGTGGAAATCAAAGGGACTTACTATAAATAGCAGGATACAGAGAAGCTGGCAGAAGGAAGGAAAAATGGCTAAGTGTTGAAATTCATCCTTCACCACCTTGAAAATGCGCCCACTTCAGCTGGAGAGCAAGAAAAGCTTCTAAGCGTTCGAATATCCTCCTGCTACCTCCATATGCACCCTCAAGGTATTAGAAGTCAAAAAAAATTCTAAGGCACAAGCTTCATCCTGCTCCCTGTGCAAAATGCGCCCTCCTCACAAGCAAAATGGTGAAGATTTTTCTAAGTAATGAAGATATCCCTCACCACCTCTCATTTGCGCCCTCACCTCAAGTCAAGTATGAAAATTTCTAAGTTAGAGGCTTTGTCCACCTCCATGGGTGAAATGTGCCCATCCTCTAACAAGTGTGGAATGCGCCCATGTTAAGAAGCTCAAGTTGAAGTCAAAGACAAGTCAAAGGTGGCGTTGAAAGTTCCATCCTCCACCCCATGTAATGTGTGCCCATGTTAAGAAGCTCAAGGAGAAGTCAAAGACAAGTCAAAGGTGGTGTTGAAAGTTCCATCCTCCACCCCATGTAATCTGCGCCCATGCAAGCTAGGAAGAAGACAAAATTTTAAAATCCTTCTCACCATAGGAAATGCGACCATGTCTAGGAAGGTCAAAGAGGCATAAGTTTCATCCTACTCTATGTGTCATATGCGCCCATGTTGGAAGTCAAAGGTCAAAGGGCGTTGGAAGCTTGTCCTCCTCTAGATGCAATATGCGCCCATCCTCTTACCTATGAGATATGCGCCATGTAAAGGGTGAGTGTGGAGTGAAAAGTGGTAAACAAGGTGAAATTGATAAGTAGGGATGACTAAGGCGTGGAAATAAATATCCTCTTCAAGAGTGAAGTGCACCCAAGGTGATAAAAGTATGCTAGGAGATAAATATTGCTAAGGCGTTGAAAATGCAAGGTGATGGTAATTTGAATGGGAAATATACTAGGCGTTGGAATTTAAAATATATCCCTCATGAAATATGCGTCCAAGGCAATGGAGAAAATTATCTAAGTGATTTGATAAAACAATATTTTCTTCGCAGGCAGAGTGATGGAAGTTGAATGAAATTTTTCTAAGGCAAAACCCAAAATGTGCTAAGTGATTTAAATTTTTCTAAGGCACAATATTTCATCCTCAAAGAGAAATACGCCTAGGTTGGTTGGGGGATGAAGAAATTTGCTAAGGCATAGGTAAGTTGACAAGAAAGAGTCAAAATGTGCCAGATTCATGAGATTGAAGAAAATTTTCAAAGTTGAGCAAGAAAATGAGCCCAAAGATGAAGAATAAGAATAAAATTGTTGGAAAATATTTTCTAAGGTTAAAAATTCAAAAAATTAAATGAACACCTTCATTTGTAGACCCATGAATTCGACAATTTCTAAAGGGAATTTTCTTCTGGGTATTGGACGTATGCAATGAGGGATGGATTTTAAAGTCTTCCACAGCTCGCCAAGGATTCCGAGGTGAAGATTTTTGATGGGCGCAAAATTGATGAATTTCCTAAGGAAAATTCAAAAAAATTCTAAGGCAGGGAATAAAATATGTTGCCTTGGCGGATGAATTTGAGGTTGGATGCCTAGATAATTTTTTATCAAATTCCTGATGAAAACATTTTGCTCGAGCTAGAGTTGGATGAAATGTCAGAGTGAACGCCTCAGCCGGAAAAGTGAAGAAGATGCAGTTGAAGTTAACACTCTCAAAAGATGATTTTAAAAGAGCATCTCTTAAACACACCCTTGAGGAGGATGAAATTTGTCTAAGGCATTGAAATTTGATGCACAGGTGTTATACGCCCCAGCCTACAAATGTTGAAAAAACATGAAGAAAGCTAAGTTGGCTAGAGAAAAACGATGAACCCTCGGAAGTTAAAAGCGTGAAAATCAAATGAGTAAGGTAAATTTATATTATGAAGTGTTTTGATGTTCTTGCTTTTGTTTGTTTTGCAGGATGAACGTAGAGGCAGGAGCACAATGACTTGAAGTGATCAAGCACGATGATATTACAACCTTCGAAGGGAGATAAAGTTATGAGACTTGAGCTCTTCCACGAGATCTCGGTTGCACCCCAAACACGAAAGAAGAAAAGTTGCAAGAAATGGATAAGTGTTGGAGTTTTTTCCTCGAAGACCCAATGTGCACCCAACGCAGTCAGGCAGGTGGCAAGGAAGAAATGATCAAGTCCAGGATGGGAAAAGATGAAGGCCCAAAGGTTAGAAATGATCCCCAAGTACTTCAAGGTTGGAGAACAACATTAAAGGGGAAAATCATTATCAAGCAAAAGAATGAAGTTGCCGCCTTGAAGTTAGATTGAGAACGTGCTTGCCATGCCAGAAGTTGAATCCATGATGATCAAGCTCATCCAGTTTGCAATCAAGAAGAAAAACATGAGCAGTGTGAATGCGTTTCAAAACAGGAATCTTCTAGAAGATGGTGGCCATTAATGGCTCATTTATTACCCCACTCCTCTTTGTGGCGGTTTTCAGGGTGAATCTGGTTTAGGGCTGAGGTGGCACGATCTGGGCCATCCAGTAGATTGTAATATGAGCCGTCCATTGGACTTGGCCAGCTATATAAAGGGGTATCCCCCCTCATTTGTACTCAGTAGAAATTAGATTAGCTCATAGATAGGGAGATAGAGAGACAGCTTAGAAGTAGCATAGCATAGATTGATAGCGTAGTTTGGAGAAGGAAAGTTTTTCCTTTGAAAACTTTGTAAGAAATTGTTGTGAACACTCTCTCAATAAAAAGAGTTTTCATTGATGATGAATTTCGTCTTTTGTTGGGAGTAGCTAGCGAGGTTTCTTCGTCCTTCTGATTCAGATAGTAGTTTGGAGTAGAGAACTTTCATTTCATGCATATGGCTAACAATAATGGAATGTGGTGTTTGATCTAAGCAAGCTTTGTTTATCCATACCAGTAGCGGGCTCACTAATGGTGTGTTCGCCTTGCGTGGTCAACTGGAAACATTGTGGATCTAACTTCAATCACAGTTTGAATGATGGTATGCGTCATCGTGATGGTATCTTCATGTCAAGTGGTGGTTTGAATACTTTTAGTCATCTCCCTTGAAGATTGCACTAACTTCGTGGAAGCTGACCGATGCGAGGCAAAGTGAAGTTCGGTTGAAGTTTGATGAAGTTAAGCTCCATATACCGCATTTAGGATATAATTTAGACCTTCGGAACCCTGCAACCATTTTAAATTCAGTACTTTCTGGTTAAAATAGGAAACCCGTGCTTCATTGATAAATCTGTCGAATTGTGAAAACCCCTTCCTCTATTGTCAAACAATTTCGTAAGTCCCCTTGAAATACCAGCAAATCACATCGAGCCGACTGAGACTATTCGCATTGAAGGAACCTTGGAGTTGAACGCACGAACCCTCTCGCAATCTTAGCGTGCTGGATACTTTGATCAAGAGGGAATAGGGTAGCCGTTGGCGACTTTATTCTGCGTTGGTGCGGTCACGAAAAACACATCAACACGTCCTCCTGCCTTGGTCGCAACCTGATATTTCCCCTTAAATCTACCTTTTGTCCATCGAGATTTGCCCAACCTGATGTTTCTATGCCTTCCATAATGGATTAGAGCCTCCCTACATTGCGCTTTTTATCCACTCACATTTTTTTGCCTCACTTCATCACAACAGAATGAATGAATAAACCTAGGCATCAGGTTTTTGATGTATTTCACCTTTTTCATGGGTCAAACGAGGTCAAACAAGGTACAATCCATATGGACTTGTTTCGGAATTGGCCTGGAATCGCCAAACAAGCATTGGAATCATCGGGAATCGTCAAGCAAACCTTGAAATCGTTTCTAGGTTGAAAAAAACATACCCTATGCAAATCCACAAGGTTTCAGTACCCGTACCCGGTACGATTCGTACTTGTACCCAGTACGATTCGTACCCGAAGTTGTATGTGAAACTTGGACAATTCGGCTACTTAACATCAACAACCTATCCAAAAGTACAAGTCAGCCACTTAACTCATGACAGGAATACTCTGATACATGTCCAACAAATTTTTCAAGGGTTGTTACTGTTGGCATGATGTTTGTCATTGATGTCAAAGGCTTGGTTTATCCAAAAGCTAATGGTCTTGATGCAAAGGTAAGGTTGATAAGAATAACTTGCTTCATGAGCTCTTTCTTCATGAAGTTGATGCAAGATTTGTGTATTGGTGTTTGATGTACTTTTGCCTATTGGTGTTTGATGCACTTTTGTGTGATACATTGGGAACTTGCACATTGATAATCTTTGGTATCAAAGTTAATGTTGATGCAACAAACAAAGGGTCATTGCTTACAAGGTTGGTGCTTTCTTGAAGGTTGATGTTACAATGTTAATGCTCATTCTTCATTCAATTTATAGTGTGGTTGCCAAGAAACTTAAGAATGTTCACGTGGTGTTGATATCAAAGAAACTTGAGGTGGTTTGTCACTGATGGCATGATTCATCATCTACTTCCTAGTGTTGTTGCAAAGGAACTTATCATGACAAGTGCCATTTGTTCTTCACAGTCAACTTTATAACAAGATTGCTTCATTTCAAGATTTTTGTTGATCATTCAAGTTATATTGAGTTGGTGAGTTGATTAGCATGGTGTCTTCATCATATTATGTAAATCTCTATTCTAGAACTTTAAGTTAATTTCAATGCTAAACCCTAAGAAACCTAGGGTTTATAGAGACCATCCAAGAAATGTAGTCTTTTTGTTTTATTTGTTTATTGACCGATTATAGGGGGTGAAAGTTTTTTAAGTGAAGTCTCAAGGGGTTCATGCCTGTTGTCAACTGATCCCTGCAACCGGTTTAACAGGTGAAAGACATTAATTATAACTTTCCTATAATAATCAATGGCTATCTTTTAAAGTTCAATCTAGCGTGAGTCTATAATCAAGAGCTCAAATTTAAACCTTTGCAACAGCTATTTCCTGAATCTTAAAATTGACAAGTGGTGGAATGTGCATGTATGAAAGTGCTGGCATTTCAATTAGCACCTTTGGAGTGCTTATTGGAAACGGTCAGCTATTGCAAGTGTTATAGTACTGCTCCTTCGGATTATAAAGAGAAAGATCCCTTTTTGCTAATGTATGCAATGAGGGATGGATTTTAAAGTCTTCCACAGCTCGCCAAGGATTCCGAGGTGAAGATTTTTGATGGGCGCAAAATTGATGAATTTCCTAAGGAAAATTCAAAAAAATTCTAAGGCAGGGAATAAAATATGTTGCCTTGGCGGATGAATTTGAGGTTGGATGCCTAGATAATTTTTTATCAAATTCCTGATGAAAACATTTTGCTCGAGCTAGAGTTGGATGAAATGTCAGAGTGAACGCCTCAGCCGGAAAAGTGAAGAAGATGCAGTTGAAGTTAACACTCTCAAAAGATGATTTTAAAAGAGCATCTCTTAAACACACCCTTGAGGAGGATGAAATTTGTCTAAGGCATTGAAATTTGATGCACAGGTGTTATACGCCCCAGCCTACAAATGTTGAAAAAACATGAAGAAAGCTAAGTTGGCTAGAGAAAAACGATGAACCCTCGGAAGTTAAAAGCGTGAAAATCAAATGAGTAAGGTAAATTTATATTATGAAGTGTTTTGATGTTCTTGCTTTTGTTTGTTTTGCAGGATGAACGTAGAGGCAGGAGCACAATGACTTGAAGTGATCAAGCACGATGATATTACAACCTTCGAAGGGAGATAAAGTTATGAGACTTGAGCTCTTCCACGAGATCTCGGTTGCACCCCAAACACGAAAGAAGAAAAGTTGCAAGAAATGGATAAGTGTTGGAGTTTTTTCCTCGAAGACCCAATGTGCACCCAACGCAGTCAGGCAGGTGGCAAGGAAGAAATGATCAAGTCCAGGATGGGAAAAGATGAAGGCCCAAAGGTTAGAAATGATCCCCAAGTACTTCAAGGTTGGAGAACAACATTAAAGGGGAAAATCATTATCAAGCAAAAGAATGAAGTTGCCGCCTTGAAGTTAGATTGAGAACGTGCTTGCCATGCCAGAAGTTGAATCCATGATGATCAAGCTCATCCAGTTTGCAATCAAGAAGAAAAACATGAGCAGTGTGAATGCGTTTCAAAACAGGAATCTTCTAGAAGATGGTGGCCATTAATGGCTCATTTATTACCCCACTCCTCTTTGTGGCGGTTTTCAGGGTGAATCTGGTTTAGGGCTGAGGTGGCACGATCTGGGCCATCCAGTAGATTGTAATATGAGCCGTCCATTGGACTTGGCCAGCTATATAAAGGGGTATCCCCCCTCATTTGTACTCAGTAGAAATTAGATTAGCTCATAGATAGGGAGATAGAGAGACAGCTTAGAAGTAGCATAGCATAGATTGATAGCGTAGTTTGGAGAAGGAAAGTTTTTCCTTTGAAAACTTTGTAAGAAATTGTTGTGAACACTCTCTCAATAAAAAGAGTTTTCATTGATGATGAATTTCGTCTTTTGTTGGGAGTAGCTAGCGAGGTTTCTTCGTCCTTCTGATTCAGATAGTAGTTTGGAGTAGAGAACTTTCATTTCATGCATATGGCTAACAATAATGGAATGTGGTGTTTGATCTAAGCAAGCTTTGTTTATCCATACCAGTAGCGGGCTCACTAATGGTGTGTTCGCCTTGCGTGGTCAACTGGAAACATTGTGGATCTAACTTCAATCACAGTTTGAATGATGGTATGCGTCATCGTGATGGTATCTTCATGTCAAGTGGTGGTTTGAATACTTTTAGTCATCTCCCTTGAAGATTGCACTAACTTCGTGGAAGCTGACCGATGCGAGGCAAAGTGAAGTTCGGTTGAAGTTTGATGAAGTTAAGCTCCATATACCGCATTTAGGATATAATTTAGACCTTCGGAACCCTGCAACCATTTTAAATTCAGTACTTTCTGGTTAAAATAGGAAACCCGTGCTTCATTGATAAATCTGTCGAATTGTGAAAACCCCTTCCTCTATTGTCAAACAATTTCGTAAGTCCCCTTGAAATACCAGCAAATCACATCGAGCCGACTGAGACTATTCGCATTGAAGGAACCTTGGAGTTGAACGCACGAACCCTCTCGCAATCTTAGCGTGCTGGATACTTTGATCAAGAGGGAATAGGGTAGCCGTTGGCGACTTTATTCTGCGTTGGTGCGGTCACGAAAAACACATCAACACGTCCTCCTGCCTTGGTCGCAACCTGATATTTCCCCTTAAATCTACCTTTTGTCCATCGAGATTTGCCCAACCTGATGTTTCTATGCCTTCCATAATGGATTAGAGCCTCCCTACATTGCGCTTTTTATCCACTCACATTTTTTTGCCTCACTTCATCACAACAGAATGAATGAATAAACCTAGGCATCAGGTTTTTGATGTATTTCACCTTTTTCATGGGTCAAACGAGGTCAAACAAGGTACAATCCATATGGACTTGTTTCGGAATTGGCCTGGAATCGCCAAACAAGCATTGGAATCATCGGGAATCGTCAAGCAAACCTTGAAATCGTTTCTAGGTTGAAAAAAACATACCCTATGCAAATCCACAAGGTTTCAGTACCCGTACCCGGTACGATTCGTACTTGTACCCAGTACGATTCGTACCCGAAGTTGTATGTGAAACTTGGACAATTCGGCTACTTAACATCAACAACCTATCCAAAAGTACAAGTCAGCCACTTAACTCATGACAGGAATACTCTGATACATGTCCAACAAATTTTTCAAGGGTTGTTACTGTTGGCATGATGTTTGTCATTGATGTCAAAGGCTTGGTTTATCCAAAAGCTAATGGTCTTGATGCAAAGGTAAGGTTGATAAGAATAACTTGCTTCATGAGCTCTTTCTTCATGAAGTTGATGCAAGATTTGTGTATTGGTGTTTGATGTACTTTTGCCTATTGGTGTTTGATGCACTTTTGTGTGATACATTGGGAACTTGCACATTGATAATCTTTGGTATCAAAGTTAATGTTGATGCAACAAACAAAGGGTCATTGCTTACAAGGTTGGTGCTTTCTTGAAGGTTGATGTTACAATGTTAATGCTCATTCTTCATTCAATTTATAGTGTGGTTGCCAAGAAACTTAAGAATGTTCACGTGGTGTTGATATCAAAGAAACTTGAGGTGGTTTGTCACTGATGGCATGATTCATCATCTACTTCCTAGTGTTGTTGCAAAGGAACTTATCATGACAAGTGCCATTTGTTCTTCACAGTCAACTTTATAACAAGATTGCTTCATTTCAAGATTTTTGTTGATCATTCAAGTTATATTGAGTTGGTGAGTTGATTAGCATGGTGTCTTCATCATATTATGTAAATCTCTATTCTAGAACTTTAAGTTAATTTCAATGCTAAACCCTAAGAAACCTAGGGTTTATAGAGACCATCCAAGAAATGTAGTCTTTTTGTTTTATTTGTTTATTGACCGATTATAGGGGGTGAAAGTTTTTTAAGTGAAGTCTCAAGGGGTTCATGCCTGTTGTCAACTGATCCCTGCAACCGGTTTAACAGGTGAAAGACATTAATTATAACTTTCCTATAATAATCAATGGCTATCTTTTAAAGTTCAATCTAGCGTGAGTCTATAATCAAGAGCTCAAATTTAAACCTTTGCAACAGCTATTTCCTGAATCTTAAAATTGACAAGTGGTGGAATGTGCATGTATGAAAGTGCTGGCATTTCAATTAGCACCTTTGGAGTGCTTATTGGAAACGGTCAGCTATTGCAAGTGTTATAGTACTGCTCCTTCGGATTATAAAGAGAAAGATCCCTCTTTGCTAATGTATGCGTAAAAAAGTACTAAGGTTCCTATCTTTTTTACTCAGCGGCAAGACACAAGGGTGCACAAACAACAATGCGTCATAGCTAAGCTTTTCTCTAGTTTTTGCAGATCTTAACTATGACTAAACTAGCTTTTAATCTATCCTATCTCCCCAAGATAAACAGAGCATGAGGGCATAGGAGCGGGAATGGATGGTTGGATTGCTTGGTCCGACCATCTCACCAAAATGAGTCTGAGGCTCTGAACTCTCAAATCTATGCTGGAAATATGGCTTTGTGCAAGCAAACACTCTTTATGGTAAGTTGGATTTCAGACTTGGCAAGGAGGAGGAACCCCTATCAGAGGTATGGGCTAAGAAACAACTTACTAGAAACAACAAATCACGATGATTTGGCTGACAAACTTGCTAAGCAGGAGGAACCCCTATTTGAAATGTAGGTTGAAAGACAATCCATTAAACAACATCACACGATAACTGATAATGACAAAATATCCGAGGAACCCCTGTCCAAGGAGAAGATTGAAACAACAAGCTATTAAGACGAAACGTTCAAAGAACTCAAATATTTGGATCAAAATGCAAGCACCTTCTGATTTTCTTCTTCAAATCTCTTCAACGAGTTACAAAGAATTGGGACATGCAAAGGCACGAAATCATGCACAATTGCTCATCAAACCAATTAACTCTCATCCAAGAGTTAACAAATCATCACTTTCAAACTTGTTGGCAACAATGGCACAACAATTTTGCATAGTAAGTAAAGGTTAACAAATAATGAGCCCAAAGCTCTTATTTATAGAACTCAAAGGAGTAGGCAACCCTAAAGTCTCCCTGAGTTAACAATCAGTTCTTTCCAATCAATCAGCAGGATTTATTCCTATGACTAAAAGTAGGTGAGCAAGCAATTAACTAGAAAATCTACTTCAGTTAATTGAAACTAAACAAACAGTCAACTAGAAGTCTACTTCAGTTCACTGAAACTAAACTAAAAGTGAACTTTAATTACAAAATGTGCCTCCAAAATAGACATCCGCATTTAGTGGAGATCTAAGATCCCTAATTCGTGGAAGTCAAAATACACATCCTCAACTAGTGGGATTTGTCATGCATGATCCGTGGGACATGGAGTTAACTTAGAAAAGGGCATCAAGTTAATTTCAGTCACCATTAATGCTACTTTGGAGGGTAGGATGTCCTTTGTGGGTGATTTACACCTCACCATCTCCAATCAACAGTTCTTCTAACCAGGCATTGACTTTTATTTCTTGCAAACTGCTTTTGATATTCGATCTTCTTTGCAGCTACACATTTAGCCTTGTTGACATGGAATATGGAAGGTAGTGTGGTAGTAACCGATGGCAGCTCTGTGTTCGAAATGACTACCTTCCTTATTTGGCTATTCATTGAACGATGATGTCATTTATGCCTTCCAAGGCATCCAACTTGACTATGGCCTTTACTTGATGCATGTCCATGTCGAGTATTTTTAGGAAGTCGTGAAGTAGGACCATTTTGGTCTTGATTTCAACTTGACAGTACTGTATTCTAAAAAACTCGACTGTTGACTGTAAACACGGATATGTTAAGACAACTTTTTCTGCCATTGCTAAAAATAGCCTACCGAGGGGTAATTTTAAAAAAACAAAATTTGACATGGGTTTTGTTTTGAATAATTTTCTAAATGGACCCAGAACGTCAGAAATCCCAAAAAATCACTTTTCCTCATTCATGCAAGAGCCCTTCAGGGCAGAGGTTGCATAGGCAACAGAGGCTTATTTTTCCCGGAAAAAACTGACACATGGGTATTGTTGGTGCTTCAAAGCTTAACAAACCCAATTTCTCTGATTTTTGAAATTGTGACTTTTTCCGGAAACCCTAAAAAATAGGGGTAGCAAGGCAATTTTTATGGTAAAATCTGGCATGTGGGTTTCGTTCAATATGCTATGCTAATCATACCTAGTTGGTCAGATCTGTGATTATTTGTTGTTTTCTTGGACATGCAAAAAGTTTTAAGACAGAAGAGAAGAATAAGACAAGAGGAAGATTGGAAGTCATTCTCTACCTTTCTAGAAAAATATGCTTTTGGATGCAACCTCTGAGAAGAAATCCCTTTGTGCCACTGATCTTCAAAAATAATGAAGAACGATCCAAAACCTCTACCAGATCTTGGAAATATGCCTTGGAGAGCAAATGGTTGTTTTGATCTTCAACCTGCAAAAGAAATAATGAAATGGGATGCCTAGAGTTGGTACATATTGATTCAAGTTTGAATCCCTAAAATTTGGGTGCCAACTCGTGATTTTGGAGTGATTTGGCTTGATCTGGAGTTCTAAAAACTGATTTCCACTGATTGTGGGCTGTTTGAACCAAGTTTTCCTCCAAAATCTCTAACTTAGTCAACAAATCTTGCTTTGACTAGTTTAGGCGTCCTTTTTGAATTTGAACACTTTTTCATTATTTTTTTGTGGTGAAGATCCTCTATTTGATCCTCGCTCTCGGTCATTCAGTTGATCTTGAACAGTTGCTGATAGATTCATTGTTGAGTTGGAACCATGCTGAAGAGATGTGCCTGGGAGATGTTAAGCCTGAAAATTGAATCTAAGGCTCCAAAAGACTAGGTGCCTTTCTTCAGCAGGGGCGCTTTTTTACCTCGCTTAGTCAATTTTTATGACTGTCATTCATTTTCTCCATTTAGACCATCCGTGCTTCGAGCTGATATTGCCATTGACTGACGAGTCTAATGATCTGTAATGTCCCCATTTTGGCCATATACTCTTCCTTTGGATTTAGCCTATTTCCGGAAATCCGTAGGCTAAGCTGAAGTAGAAAACTAGGGTTTCCTCTTTCAGATTCTGTTCAATTGGCGTTCAGAGGATGTTGTGCAGACTTACTATTTATAGCAGTTTGCTATTTTTAGCAAGTCTATCTTTTGGCAGTATCTATCTAGCAGCAATTCAATCCTTTGCAATTCAGTGTTTAGTTTGGCTTTCTGATGGTTTTGAAGTTAACTTACTATTTTTGGCATTTTCTATTTTTAGTAAGTTCATTTTTGGCAGAAGCATCATCATCAACTTGGTTCAGTTTGGTATTTGTCAGTTTGCTATTTTTAGCAATTCATCAGTTGCAGCTTGGGCATTGTTTTTGGTTATCTCCTTGGACTGAGTTTCAGACTTAGTCAATTTTTCATGTTTTTGAAGTTGTAATTCAATGCACTTCTAGGCTTCTTGATAGCTGACTCTTCAAGTTGTTGTTTTAAAGAAGGGGACTTAAAGGGGTCAAGTGAACATTTAATTATTTAATAAATGCTTTATTGTTGCAATATGAAATGGATGCCTAAAGGGGAAGTTGAACGATATTTTATTATTTCAAAAAGTAAAAGGCAAAAAGGTGGCATCCCTTTTGGAAGTTGAAGTGATTCAACTTCTTGGAATTTGAAGAGTTCTTGTTGCTTCATTTGCCAACAAAAACTTATATATTGCTGCTGTTTGAAGAGCTGATTATCCAATATTTTTATGCTAATGTTATGCTGTCGAAATGACAACTTGTTTAATACTTCGAGGGATGCTTACCTCCTAGTTCCAATCCAATTTCGTGTTTGAAATACAACACCTAGTTGGTCATTTGCTGCTTCTCAAATCGGACTAGCAGATTGAGCTCAATAGTTGAAGATTTTGATGAAATTTCCAGTTTTGAAGTTGCTGATACAGTCACAGCTGAAAGTGGTTTTTGCATACAGCTTTTGGAGTGAATTTAATTTGCTTGTGGGTACTTTTCCAATCCATTCCTACACCCAAGGCGACCATCTTTGAAGAGTTTCAGATTTTAGTTTTGAGTTTATGATTTTTACTTGTCAAAATCGCCCTTGCTCAAGGCCGTACCATTCTGGAACATTGGGAATTGTGCTAAGAAAATAATACTCATCATTGGCTGCTGTTTCTTCATCATGGAATGGGCGCCTATCTTCCAGGAGATCATTGCAATTGATTTCACGTCATTTGGAGGTAATTTGACCAAGTTATGAGCATTTTATGGTGTTTACAGTTTGCTGATCAAAATTTCCAGAACTCAGATTTTTATATCAGATTGCATTAATTTTCAGTTTGGCCTTTAATTTATAATTGGGAAGTCAAAGAACATTGATAGAATACATTCTTCTCTTCTTGGCTTTATTTCCTATCATTGTAATACTTGTATTTGCAGACTCTTGAATTGTAAGGTTGAGATTTAGTAGTACTAATCCAACCAATGTCATTGCTGCAAATTACTTGTTTAATTTCATATTAATTACCCCTGGATGGTTTACCGCCAGTGTGGAAGAACGAACATTTGATATATCTTTGTACCCACTCTCAAGTGGTGAATCCCCACTCTTAAGTGGATGCCTACCGCAGCAGACGAAGTGTTTTAATTGTAGTCTTTTCCCCCCACTATTTGGTGGTAGTGTGGAAATTGTCTTATGGCTGGTTATCCGCCTATTTATTTCAGTTTTCAATTAATAACTCTGTCATATGTTAGCACCTCGCCCTCAATGGGATCTTGAGTGCACATTCTTGACGTTGAGTTTGTTTCATTTCAAGTACTGTTCTTTAGTTTCTCCGCCATATGACAACACCTATCCTTCCTTGGGATTGAGTGTGCATTCTTGGCATTGAGTTCTTTCAAGCTTGGTTTTCAGTTTGATGCTAACGCTAATCCAATTGGCTATTGCTGGTTTATGTTGTGTAATTCCTTCGAAAAAATTGGTTAGCATATTTCAGTGGTATCAGAGCCAAGATCTTGCCATCCTGTGAATAAGACAGAGTCTATTGACAGATGAGTGATAGAGAAATCAGATTCTTCACCTAAGTTCAGTTTAGCTTTCAGAAGTTCTTAAGATGTTGCATTTTCTAAGGTCCAGGAATCGTGAGAAGTCAGATTTGATTGTGGCTTCGGAAGAATGTCAGTTCAAGAGGCAATGCGAACATGAGGCTGCCATACTCCGTAAACAATATCAGAGCATGACAGATGAGTTTAAGAACGATGTTTCATTTGACACGTTTTTGAATTGTGCGGTGATTCATGACCCTGGAAAGTTGGCTATGGTCAACTACATCAAAAAAATGATTAAAGAGGAAGTAGAACTTGCCATGGTTGAAGAATCAAGGAAGGAAGAAGCAAAAGGATCTGTTTGTGGTTTGCAGCCCACAAGTAAGCAAATTGAAGAGAAAAATCAGTCAATTAGTGTTGAAGAAGACACAAGCAAGGTGCACATTTTGGTTCAAAATGAAAGTGGGCTTGATGAAGATACCTTGGCAAATGAGGAGATTAAGTTAGAGTCCCAAAATACATCCCTAGACTTGCATGGGATGGGAAATAATGAAGATTGTTATGGTAAGAAGATCATTACAGCAGTCTTGAGTCCTAATAAGGATTCAACCAATGAAGATCTCGAGACAAATGGCTTCTCAAAAGATGCTGGTGGAACAGTTGTGTGGGATAAGTACGTTGAAGAAGAGCAAGATGAAGCAAATACTAATGGTGTCTTTGAACCAGCTTATGACCATTACGAAAGTGAGGTTGTTGATGGTGATTCCGATGTGTTTTTATCTCCTCTTGTTGAAGATTTAGTGAAGGATAATTCTCTACTTTATGCTGAGCCAATTCCATATGAAGAATTAATGACAAGTGTCCAAGAAGACTTCTTTGGTATGTATGTGGGCACTAATGATAAAATCAGCAACACATCTACTCAAGATAATTTCATTGAAGAAAAGAATGACAAAATATTCAAAGCAACCAGCTTTGATGATTCTTTAATCCGATATAATGCTAGTGACTTGAGTGGTAGTGGGTTTGATTATCAAACTACATCTGTGGAGAAAGTTATAGATGAAGATTTCAGTTCAAGTGGGTTGAGGAGTGACTCATTCAAAGAGTCAACAGTTCAAGAGGAGCATGATGATCTCTTTCCTATTGATCATTGCAATCAAACCTTTCACATTTGGGATCCGGGCGCGATGTCACCAAGGTATGATAAAGAACCGGAGTGGGATAAATTCCCCTTTGATCCTGATGAAGTTCAAAAATCAGTTTGCAATGCAAGTAATGAAGTGATCTTTGGAGGAGAAGTTGCAGCAATGGCTAATGAGAACGTGATTTCTTATGTTGAAGAGAAGAATGTTTTAAAATCAGCAAATGGTTTGGATGCCTTTCAGAATTACGCACAAGAAGAGTATGAGAACTTGAAAGGTCAAGATAGAGGAACTAATTTGTTTGAAGAAGCTTGCTTGGCAAAGCTCCATAAAAATTCCTTCGAGGTGGTTGTAGCCACTAAAGCAGAGTATGTTGCTACCAAGACTTTAAGAGCATCAATCAATAATGATTCATTGCTTGAAGATATTGTTGACAAGCCTTCTATTCAAGAATTATGCAGTGAAAAAAGAAGGGAGGAAGCTGATTTTGAAAATCATGACAATGAAAACAAATCAGAAAAATTGATGTTTGATGAGTGTAGTCTCTTTGCTGATTGGGATCAAGGGCCTAAAGAGCTGCAAGTTTTGAAGGATAACTTAATGGTTTCAGAAGTAAAAATTGTTAGAGCATTATCAAGATTTGATAGCACACACAATTTTGTTGAAGAACTCTACTGGAAGTTTCAGTTTGAAGAGAGACAGAATGGAGTTAAAGGAGTCACTCTTTCCAAGTTGCAAACTATCAAAGAAGCATTGGAATCATTAAAGACAGATTATCTGCATTTGCTCTCAGATAGGGATAATGCCATTAAGTTTGCAGAAGAGACCTATGATGCCTACCAAGAGAAGGAGAAAGAGGTTGATAGTCTTTGCCTTGATCTTACCTTAGCTCATCACTCTTTTTGCAAAACAGAAAATCAATCATCTATGTCAGCCACACTTATGGAACAAGAAGCTAATACAAGGCTAATGGAGATCAAGCAAATAGTTGAAGGAATAAATGAACTCCATAATGTTGAAACAATGCATAATGCCATAGAGATTCATTATGTTGATAGTGATTGGAAGGTAAATCAAGAGTGTGAACTCTTGAGTTGGGAAGAGAATTTGCCTCAAGAAGGGATAGCTTGCAGCCATGAGCTAGATGTGATGACTGGTAATGTGTGTGATATTCATCACACTAAATTCTATGGATCAGCAACTAATGATGGGCATCTTCAAGTTGAAGAAAATGTGCATGAATTTTATGAAGACACCAACGAAAAGGATGAAGGAAATATTGTTTCTATGATTGTGTACAACAATCCACCATCTTCACATGATTTGTTAAATTATGAGTTGATTGACAATTTCTATGTGGATGGCATTGGTAAGAAGTTTTATGTTTTTGACATGCATAATTTTATAGTCAAGCATAAGATAATGTTGGTGGATCCATTCTATATGTCAAGCAACACTCTCTTGGGATGGATAGTAAATGAGCATTTAATGGTGTTCAAACTTGAACTGGCTGGTTTTCACTCAGCATTAACCAATGGAAGAGTACCACCTATCTTAAAATGGTTGATGAGGTCAGGTCTTGGAGAGATGCATCAAATTGTGGGAGAACTTTCAGACTTGCCCCTTTGGTTTCTAGATTGTGCATTGTTGATGAGGGATTATTCTAAAATGCTGGTCATGAAAGGTTCAAACTTTGCATCGATGGTTGCAGTTGACTACATGGATTTGTGTGCTCGAGACTTTCACTATGGCTCTTGGAGATATGTTGGGAATTCTTCCCAATGTGTTGGAGATTATTTGCAGTTGGGAATTCACGCTTGGAATTCTCAACATGGCTTGATGGCGATTGTTGCAAGTAGAAAAAAGGATATTTGGAGAAATAAGGATTCAATTCTTAGAATCTTTGATGCGGCCCCCATCTTTACCAACCATTTGATGGTTCTTTCTGCTCATCAACTGGTGAATTGGAGAGATATTTCGAACAAAGGAAGGTTTAATGTTGGGTTGGAGTTTCTTGAAAGGATGTTTCCAGCCTTGAGCCTGAGCAGTTGTGCTATTATGGACACTGATTTTCAGTGTTGCAGTAGTTGTTCAATTCTTTGCACACTGATTTTCCTAAAATCAGACTTTAAGTGGTTCATTTCAAATTTCATGGGCAGCTGGTACACTCATTTTTTCTTTTCACAATCTTTTATCAATGATGATTTTTGGCTTCAAAAGTGGGTAATGGTGTTTCATAGTGATTCAGATCAGTATTGGATGGTGTTCAAGTTATGTTCTAGTGGCTTTCTTTGTACAATCTCTTGCACTAGTGTTTGGGGCAGCGAACCTTTGCTTGATTTGGTTCAACTTTTTGAGACTTTGGGGGAGAGATTGGTGGAAGTTTTCAGAGTTTTTCTTGAATATGTCAGAATTACTCAGAGGAGGCATTATACATCCTTAAGGAGCTTTGAGGATGCAGTTGCTATGACTTTGCAAAGAGTTGTTTTTTCCTTTGCAAACAGCTATGATGGAATCACATTTGCTGTTGTGATTTGGTTTGATGCTTTGAGGAGTGATGTTGATGAGAATATTTTTGAGTTGTTTAGATTATTCTTCTTTGTTCTCAGAATGGTGATTGACATTGACATTGCAGATGTTAATTCCTCAGAGTTTATTGAGCATGAGACGCTGCTAGATTTTGATTCAATTCCTTCTATGTTGTTTGACTTGAATTTCAGGCATGTTATCACTTTGAGGTTGCAGGGATGGTTAGTGCAGTTATGGTGCAATGATTTCATTTGTATGATTAGAGTAGAGCAGCATCAGCATGGTGGGGTTTTTCAGAGATGGACATGGGACCCCGGGATCCTATATGTTTGGTGGGATCAGTTTGGAGTGTTGTGGCATTGCTTGAGGACAAGCAAATTTGGGAAGGGCGGACTGTAATGTCCCCATTTTGGCCATATACTCTTCCTTTGGATTTAGCCTATTTCCGGAAATCCGTAGGCTAAGCTGAAGTAGAAAACTAGGGTTTCCTCTTTCAGATTCTGTTCAATTGGCGTTCAAAGGATGTTGTGCAGACTTACTATTTATAGCAGATTGCTATTTTTAGCAAGTCTATCTTTTGGCAGTATCTATCTAGCAGCAATTCAATCCTTTGCAGTTCAGTGTTCAGTTTGGCTTTCTGATGGTTTTGAAGTTAACTTACTATTTTTGGCATTTGCTATTTTTAGTAAGTTCATTTTTTGGCAGAAGCATCATCATCAACTTGGTTCAGTTTGCTATTTTTAGCAATTCATCAGTTGCAGCTTGGGCATTGTTTTTGGTTATCTCCTTGGACTGAGTTTCAGACTTAGTCAATTTTTCATGTCTTGAGTTGTACCCCACGCCTAGGCTTGATGACTTCAAGTTGTTTTAAAGAAGGGGACTTAAAGGGGTCAAGTGAGCATTTAATTATTTAATAAATGCTTTATTGTTGCAATATGAAATGGATGCCTAAAGGGGAAGTTGAATGATATTTTATTATTTCAAAAAGTAAAAGGCAAAAAGGTGGCGTCCCTTTTGGAAGTTGAAGTGATTCAACTTCTTGGAATTTGAAGAGTTCTTGTTGCTTCATTTGCCAACAAAAACTTATATATTGCTGCTGTTTGAAGAGCTGATTATCCAATATTTTTATGCTAATGATTATGCTGTCGAAATGACAACTTGTTTAATACTTCGAGGGATGCTTACCTCCTAGTTCCAATCCAATTTCGTGTTTGAAATACAACACCTAGTTGGTCATTTGCTGCTTCTCAAATCAGACTAGCAGATTGAGCTCAATAGTTGAAGATTTTGATGAAATTTCCAGTTTTGAAGTTGCTGATACAGTCACAGCTGAAAGTGGTTTTTGCATACAGCTTTTGGAGTGAATTTAATTTGCTTGTGGGTACTTTTCCAATCCATTCCTACACCCAAGGCGACCATCTTTGGAGAGTTTCAAATTTTAGTTTTGAGTTTATGATTTTTACTTGTCAAAATCGCCCTTGCTCAAGGCCGTACCATTCTGGAACATTGGGAATTGTGCTAAGAAAATAATACTCATCATTTGCTGCTGTTTCTTCATCATGGAATGGGTGCCTATCTTCCAGGAGATCATTGCAACTGATTTCACGTCATTTGGAGGTAATTTGACCAAGTTATGAGCATTTTATGGTGTTTACAGTTTGCTGATCAAAATTTCCAGAACTCAGATTTTTATATCAGATTGCATTAATTTTCAGTTTGGCCTTTAATTTATCATTGGGAAGTCAAAGAACATTGATAGAATACATTCTTCTCTTCTTGGCTTTATTTCCTATCATTGTAATACTTGTATTTGCAGACTCTTGAATTGTAAGGTTGAGATTTAGTAGTACTAATCCAACCAATGTCATTGCTGCAAATTACTTGTTTAATTTCATATTAATTACCCCTGGATGGTTTACCGCCAGTGTGGAAGAACGAACATTTGATATATCTTTGTACCCACTCTCAAGTGGTGAATCCCCACTCTTAAGTGGATGCCTGCCGCAGCAGACGAAGTGTTTTAATTGTAGTCTTTTCCCCCCACTGTTTGGTGGTAGTGTGGAAATTGTCTTATGGCTGGTTATCCGCCTATTTATTTCAGTTTTCAATTAATAACTCCGTCATATGTTAGCACCTCGCCCTCAATGGGATCTTGAGTGCACATTCTTGACGTTGAGTTTGTTTCATTTCAAGTACTGTTCTTTAGTTTCTCCGCCATATGAAAACACCTATCCTTCCTTGGGATTGAGTGTGCATTCTTGGCATTGAGTTCTTTCAAGCTTGGTTTTCAGTTTGATGCTAACGCTAATCCAGTTGGCTATTGCTGGTTTATGTTGTGTAATTCCTTCGAAAAAATTGGTTAGCATATTTCATGATCTCGCTTAACGATTCATCGGTTAACCAGCTCAGACCTGGAAAGGATGACTGGTTTCACGGCTTCTGAAAGTCAGTGTTAGGTATTCAAAAGCAAGGGCGCCTTTATTCAGCAAGGGCGCTTTTGACTTTTCAACCGGTTATTTTGATGTTGTAAACTGCCTCAGTTTGATCTTTGTTGTCAGATGATTACTTTGTCAAATGTCTTCACTGACGGTTTCATTGTCAAGATTGATCAAAATGGAGGTCATCCTGGAGGTTATTCAGCAAAAAGACTGCGTCTACATGCCCAAAGACTAGGCGCCTTTCTTCACCAAGGGCGCTTTTTCATGACACTTAGCATATTTTCCAATGTTCTTCATTCAATCTCCATCTCCAGCATTTTTTGCTTGATTACTGCCTCTGACTGCCTAACAGGTCTAATGAACATGTTGTTGGATTGATCAAGAGGCTAAGAGGGAGTTGAACAAATGCCTTACACAAAGCAATTGTTAATAACTTCATCAGGTGTCTTGAAAAGAAGGGCGCCCCTGGCTAGCAGGGGCGCTTTTACCTTGAAGTTCATTGATTAGTCCCCCAATCTGCACACTTTGTTGATCAACCATTGCTGTCGTTTGATGTGTCTTGTAGGCTTGCTAACTAGTTCGTTGCAAAGCTGGAGAGATCACACGAAGATAGCATTTCTCAAGAAGTGACATCTTCATCATCTTATTCAAGGGCACCTTTCTTCAACAAGGGCACTTTTTTCATGTCAGACTGCCATTTTGGATGTTTCTTGCCTAGAGCATCTCCATACTCCGTCGACGTTTGCCGGTGATTGACGAATCACATGGTTTCGCTTGACGATGCGTTGGGAAGCCAGCAAAAACACAGAAGAGATGATTGCCTTGGTGAAAGTTGATGACTGCATTTGACCTTTGGAATTCAAGGGCGCCCTTGTCTAGCAGGGGCGCTTTTAGCTTGCAGATTGATCATCCCTTGAAAATCTTCATTTCTTCATGCTTCGCGTTTGCCGTGCATCGTGATTGATTTGAGCTTTGTTGTTGACGATGTGGACGCGTGCATCCAAGCAATCACCTTCATCGTGTGTGTGTACAGGTGTTGGAAAAATGACTAAGGCATTTGACTACCTAGCCTCCTCTTGGTAGCAAGGCGTGCATTCTCCAGACTTAGCCAAATTTTAGCATTTTTCAATTTGAAAATCCCCTCCGTCACAAAGCATCTATTTCAGCATTTTCGCCATGGTTTCTTCATTGAAGCTTTCGAAGCTTAGATTTCAGCACCTGGTACTAGCCATTCTACTATTAATGGTTGTAGAGATCCTAGCTTGCTTCCTGAAAAAGGAAAATAGACCCACCAGAATAAAACAAATTTTTTGGTGATTTTGACTTGACTAGTGTGATCATGAAGTCGATTAATCCTATCAAAATCATTTTTAATCATTTCTGGGAAGGTCCTTATTTTCAAGGGTTTTACTTAAAACAGGGATTTTGAAACCGTAATTTTCAAATTTTCAGAAATTTGCAAGCATCTTCCTCGACACAATCCCACAAAAAGCCTATGTTTGGTTTGACCTAAAACAAACTTTTGACATGATTTAGATCATCTTAAGAAAATGTCTCATTGAAGCAAAAATTTATTTTGGGTACAACAGTAAGTTTGATGTGTAACTCCATGAAGCTGTTTTGTGAAGAAAAAGAGATTGCTTTTGAAGTCCATTCGGATTCTAGTTGAGGAATGTAATAAGTGTTTGTTAGTGCAATGTGTCTTTGTGAAGTAAAATGAGAAGAAAATCAGGAATATGAAAATAGAAAAAACAAGAAACTGAAAAGACGTGTATGTAACGAGATGCGGTCATACATATCAGATGAGGATATTGTGAATTAAAAACATATACACAAACTTTGCATAGTAGAATATATACACAGATGCACTGCAAAGAAGGATGAAGGTATGTGTGCAGTTTATAAGAAGATGAAGTAGCTTTGGAGTTTGGATTACTAAGATATATCACATGAAGACATGCAGATACAGTGTATAGAGGGATGAGGACATGCAAATATTGTGCATAAAAGATAGGTATGAAGACAATGAAAGATGGAGATATTGATAATGAAAGTGTAAAGGCATAAATACAGTGAATGAAGGCATGAAGATACAGACACAATGCATGATACCATGTTTTTGAGAGACAGTGCAGAGTAAAAGAATCTTGAATATCAAAATGAAAAAGGATGTTTGAAAAAGAAAAAAGCTGAGACATATTTCTGTTATTGAAAAGAGCAGAGATAAATTTATATATTGCAAAAGAACAGAGACAAGATTGTTAGTGTTTGCAGATATGTGAAGTTGTGAAACTATGTTACCGGTTCACAGGGTTCTGGCACGGGTCCTGGTCCGGGTTCGCACTGGGTCCGGGTCCTAGTCCGGTCCCTCTATGGGTTCGGGTCTGGTCCCTCTGTGGGCCCTATTTATTTTTCTCTCAACCGCCACTGCGAAAAAGAACAATTTCAGACTTCGCAGACACGATTTAATTTGTTTTCTGCACATTACGGTTGGATGTCGAGGGTTCCGAGTTGCAGGCTACACCCGTTACAGTAGTCGCGACGGTTGCAGGCTATTCCCATTACACACGACGAAAAGACACAGACAAAAGGGATAAAGAGATAAAAAAAGACTCAAAATCAGCAGCGCTCCATATCTGGTGTATCCCATCCTGAACACTTCGCAATCAGACGTGATTTTATATTTATTTATATTTATAATGTAAATATGATAAATATAAATATTAGCAATAATTGTTTTATAAATTTATAATATATATAGTATAATAATTTAATTTGTATTTATTATTTGTTATTATAATTATATAATTATAAATATAGCTTATAAATTTATAGACTTATAAAGTTATAATTAATTGTTAATTGATTAATTAAAATTTTATATTAATAATTTATTTTTAACAATAAATTTATATATTTTTTACATGTTTTTGTAATTCGTACTAATGAACCCAAGACGAACCAAACCCACCCCCAAAAAAATTTTGCCGAACCGACGAACCGAACCGGCGAACCCGAACCAGAACCCGAACGCGAACCGGCTACTTAGTTGTGAAATGAAGATACAGGTTTGCGATATAAAGATGCATAGTATTATGAATTGAAGATGCAGATAACTGATATAAGCACACACAAATTTGTGAATTGAAGATGCAGATAGATGTGAATTGAAAATTCAGGTATTTGTAAATGGAAGATACAGCTGAATGAATTGGTGATATGTAGTTGAAAGAAACGGTAAAATACATCTGAACGAATTGAAGAATTGCTAATGAAGAGATATATGAATTTTTGTGAAAGAGATTAGTGTTTTACAGGTGCAGAAATAAGGATTATTGAGTTGCAAACCTTGAGGAATGAATTGTAGAGAAACAGAGTAACCCTCTGTAATTTACTTTTTCTTGTATTCAAAGTTTGGAGTTGGTGCTTCAGCCACTGGACTTGGTGCATTGGTGTTTTCGGAGTTGGTGCTTCAAAGGAGAGTTGGTGCTCTCGGTGGGTTGGTGCTCACTAAATGTAATCAAGATTGGAGATTGGTCAGTGAGACCTTGGAGTTGGAATGATAAGGAATGGAAGCTCCTATCAACTTTGTTTTGCCAATGAGGCTAATTGTGTTGTCAGTGAGACACACAATTTGTGTACTGAAAAGTTATGGCTGTTCTACCCTAATAGAGCTATTATTGAGAGTGGTTTTTTCACCGTTTTCAAGGTTTTTCCACTCATAAACTTGGTGTCTTTTGTCTCCTTGATGATATATTAATGAGTACTTGGTTCAGTATTCTTGATGTACATGTGATGTTATATTTTGCATATCTTTGATTTCTTTTATGAAGTACATATCTAAAACTCTTGTGTAGTCAAGGGAAATAAGTTTTTGAGATTGGTTTTATTCGACCACTGATTCCCCCCCACTCCCCCCTTCTCAATGTCAGTGGTCCTGTACTCCAAAAATTACAACTTAAAGACATATATAGGTGCCTATTTTTGTTATTCATGCTGCTTAAACCTGACAGTGAACACCAACACACCTATTTTAGTACTCTTGTCACTCAAAACTAGTCTCAGACTACCGAGGCACACTACTCTATCATATTTGACACTCAAAATACCTACAAGGACTTCTTTTGGTTGTTTTTGTCATCACATGTTGCTTTATAAGACTTAAGCACCCATATGGGTTGTTACTGTCACTTAAAACATGCAAATCTGCCTACAGAGCACAATTTTAGAGGATAGTTGTCACTTAAAACACATCACTACCTTCTAGGCATATATACAACTCATTATTGTCACTTAAGACTCTATTATTACATACTAGTAGGCCTTCTCTGTTGACCTTTGACATTGGGTTAGTTTGGCATTGATGTCAACTGGGTTAGTTTGGCATTGATATCAAGTGGTTAACTTGGCATACACAAAAGTGGCATTTATTGAATTACTCTTGTTTGGCTGACTTTCAATGAGCATTGATAATTCATTGAGGCAGAAAATACTTTATGTGCTTATAGTTCTTTGGACATATTGATACATTTGTGCATCATTGGATTTGGTACCTGGTGACTATCATCTACATTTGTTTTTTGATGTTGAGATAACATTTATTCCGGGGCTTTGGAACAACACTGTTACATGAGACTTGCCTTAATCTTTGATACATTTGAAGACTCAAAGTATACTATGTGAAAAGGGAGGTGCTTATTATACAAGAAAAATTACACATTTCTTGGTGACAAATTCATTATTTACAAGGCAGTTTCTGAAGTGTTATTGCATTGGAAAAAACAATAATGAAGTGGTTTGGTTTTGAGTAAGGTTAATATATTAATAATAACAATGAAATATGCATTATAATGTTTGTTGAAAGGGCATTTGATCGGACAGAATTATTGCACATACAATAATGTTTATGAAACAACAATTTATGAAAGGCATAGATTTAGTGTTGTTTGGTTACCTGTGCTAGCAGGTTAGAGGCTCTTAAGAGTTCATTTGAAGGATGCCTTGTTCATTGTGTTTGTCGGCACTTTTAGGGCTAACCAGTTCAGCAGGGTAAGGATGTATAATGTGGAAAACAAAAGAAATATCGGATATATTACAAAGTTTGACAATGGTAAATAAGGCAGCGGACTTAGGGTTTGAGGAACGATGATAATATTGGAAATACTGTGAAATGATTAAGGATCTGCAAAGATGTGACAAAGCTCAGCTAGTGTGAGTAGTGAAAAGAAGAAGGAACCTTCAAGTAGTTACTAGCCGGCAGTAGAAATGGTTTCAAGGGCATATCTCAGTGATGGTAATCTTTTGTTCGAATGCTCTCAATAAATTAAATAGTGTTTTTTGTTAATACAAAGATTTGTGATTTATCTAATCTAAATGTTGTTAAAGCAAATTAAAGTTGTTCAAGCATTGGTATCATGGGTTAGGGTTTGGTAAAATTTTAACAGTTTGAAGAAACTTCTCTGACCCATATGCGGATATGGTTAACACTATTCATGGCAGTTTTGAGAAGTTTTTCTTTTCTCATATGAAACCGATTTCAAGGGCTTTCAACAGTTGTTTTCACAAGTATTTGAACTCTCTATAATGATAGTTGTCATTCGAAATGGAAATTGCTACAGGCAGTTTGAAAAATACAGGTATAAGCTGTTTGATGAAAAGAAAAAGAAAAATATAGAAACAGTATAAGAGGACAGTCATCTTGTTGAGATGGGGATGATAGTGTAATTCTTTGCAATATCATTGATATAGCAATGTTGTACTTCAATGCAAAATCTTTCTTGAATTGTTAAAGCACTTCATAGTGCAAGATTGTATGTGCACATTTGTGATGTTGGATTCTTGAGTCTCGAATGAAATGAGACAGTCAAGATCTGGTTTGCAGTGAAACAGAGAAACCCTCTGTAATTTATTCTCTTCATGATTTACTATGAGTTGTTAAGGTCATGTCAGTGAAACAAAGATTGACCTTTTGTAGCCAGTGAGGCTTGTGTTGCCAGTGAGGCATTTTGTAGCCAGTAAGGCTCTGCCAGTGAGGCATTTTGATTAAGCCAATGAAGCGATTTTACAAGTAGTTTTCTATCCCTAAAGGGTTTTCCAATCATGAAAAACAATTATGTTATGGTGTGATTGCTATTTTGATTATCCTTGTGTTTGCTCAAGTATTTCACTTTTAATTGATATGATGTTGCACTCAATAAATGAATATTTGAGACATTGAAATAACATGAGCATAAACTGGTGCAAATTGATTAATTCAAAATGAAGATCTATGTATACTTTTTGTGATGAGTCCGATAGCTCTACATATATGATGTTGCACTTGATAGTTGAGCTTTTATGATCTTGCATTTTATAAGAGCAAAGTCTTAAAAGATTAATTCAAGGTTGTTGGAAATTTGTCATACCTTTGATTCACTCTCCGCCCCCCCCCTCACACCCTTTTCAAATGTATCATACTCCAACAAGTGGTATCAGAGCCAAACCCTATTATAAGTCTAACCAACTTAAGGGGTTCCTGGTAGTGGAGTACTATGGGAAAGTGTGATAAAGAGAATGATTTTGTTGTTGAGATTGATGACGAAGAAGAAGACCTCTTTGTGGGTGGAGATGACTCTGAACAAGTGTATGAGGTTGATGTTGAAGGTGAACTAAGATGTGCTTTACCTTGTATGGAACCTTGTGAATTGATGGTATTTGTTGACAGCAATGAACCTTTGTGAATTCCATTTAGATAGTGACTTTGTTTGGTGTTAGTGAACGAGGACAGTATTTCTTTTGTGCATATTTGTCAATGTTCTATGACAGTGGATCACTGGCTGACAATTGTCTTTGGAAGAGTGGAAGTGTTCCTGATTTGTGAGTTGTCCAACAATGCTCCTGAACTCGTAGCAATTTCGACACCCTTAACAGAGTTGAGTCTTCCTTGGTCTGCTATATATAAGTGATGGTTACAATGCTTACAATCTTAGATCTTAATGACAGTTTGATTACTTGCAATAATGTGAGTTCTTATGACAGTGGTCATTTCATTCTCATATTGCTGTCAAAGAGGGAGAGCTGGACTATGGAACCTTGTCTGCTAAATGGACAGTGGTTTCACTGTTTTGACTGCTAAGTGGACAGTAATTTGGACTTGCAAACAGTGTTAACAATGTATAATGCACAGTGATGACAGTCTAGTGATTGCCAAGTTCTTTGTTGTCAATCTAATGGTGATTATGCTTCTTTGCTAGTAGTCTTGACCAATGTGCTTGGACAGAGTATCTTTGATTTTTGTGTTACAGTCAACAGTGGTTTTTGGTGGCAGTATGATGACTGTAGTCTTCATTATTTTTTGGAAACCTTGATCTTGCAAAGCACAGGGTGTATGACAGTAGTAAACGAGTGGATGCATTAAGTTTTTAGGAGCTTTGATATTGCTGCAGAGTTATGATGCTTGAGAACAGTGACTTTGGTCAAAAAACACAGTGATTTACAAAGATAGTACACAGTGCTCTATGAAATTTTTTTTTGCAAAGTGTTTCCAAGAAGCAGTTGCTTGGTGATCCTTGTAAAGTTGTAAAGTGATAATACTCAGTGGCAGTTCTTGAAGGTGTATAAGTTAGTAATGCCAATTGATGTCAAAATCTAAGTCACAAGGTTCAAATTCAAATTCAAGTTTGGCAACATTGAAATTTGGATGAAAATCGGCAAGAGAAAAATTTGAAAAGTAAAAAATTCGGATTAAATTCGCCTTAGATAAATGTCTTAAATTAAAAATAAAATAATATCATATTAAATATAGTATATTTGTTAAATTTAATTTAAATACTCTAAATTTGTTAAATTTAATTTAAATACTTTAAATTTGTTTAGTTTATAATCTAAATTGAATAATTTATATTATAACAATTTAATTTATTAAATATTAATATTAAAAAAAAGAAAACTATAAATAAAATAAAACAAATCGAAAATTTCTTGGCGATCTAAGAATGACTTGACTCGGCAGACATTGACAGAGGCAACAACCGATTTTTTCAAGCACGTGTCGGGATACATTGACCATGTGTGGAGAGGAGGATGCTTTTGTCTCCTGCATTGCACCTTCCCCAAATTTCTTACCGAATAAATAGCGCGGGGCGGCTTTGAAGGGGCGTCCACTATGGGGGTGTCCTGTTTGGTGAAGGCCAATGGAATTGGTACTAGGGATTGGTGCATCTGATTGAAGAATAGAAACCCATGAGACAAACATGTCGGGAAATAGAAACCTACAGCTCAACAATCAAATATATTTCAATAAAAAACATATCCGACTTTTTCCGTACGAATCCCCAAGTGAATTTTAACGAATTTAATAGAAAAGTTTGAAGTTCGCCAAAATTTGAATTTCATGCTTGATATTTGGCAAATCTTGTGACTTAGGTCAAAATAACAGTTGTTTGTTGAGGAATTCTTGCAGTGGTATTGTACTTGGTAGCAATTTGAGAGTTGGGTTCCAATATCTATTTGATCTCAATGGTGTATTCTCCCATACTGATCAGCATCTTCACATTACTCAAACTGTTTCTATATAGTGTCTTTGACAGTGTTATGATGCATTTCCTTCATTTAGACAATGTCTATTTTTTAAACTAGTATGGTGCTCTATCATGTTAGTGTATTTGATGTTTTAGATCAGTGACTTTGTGCCTTTGTAAGTGGAATGGTTTGACAGTGGCATTTGTATCTAGCAGCAGAATTGCAGAATGGTATGGTGTGGTTATTGTGGAGGAACAATTCATTTGTGACAGAATTGTATGGGAGGACTTTCATGGCAATGTTTTGTGAATGCTTTTGCAGGACAATAGTAAAATGTTGAGGGCTTTGAGGACATTGGAAGGTTGCACTAGGTTTTGGTTTCAAGGGGAGCTTCTTAGCATAAGCTTTATCCCTGATGTTATTATGGATTTACAGTGGTGGTTGGCATGACACTTCATCTTTTAGTTCTTGATGGATTTCATACTCTACTTCTTCTGACAGTTCAGTTTGATGTTTCATTTGACAGGTTGGTATATGCACAGGTTTATATCTGATATTGCTTCAGTTTCTGACATCTTGTTGTTGGTCTGATAGATGAGGACAGTGGTATCATGGTACATTCTGATAATTCTTGGTTTGAGCTGGCTGAATGCAGCATTGTTTTTTTATTCCTTCGTCATTGTTATTCTAAGAGAAAGCAGCTTATCTTTATGAGCATGGTTTTAGAGGGAGTTTTCATGTCTATAAAACATCCCTGGGTTATGTTTTACGCAGATCCTGTCAGTTGCATCGCAATTTTGGTTCAGTTTTGGTGCTATGGCAGATTTATCTTGCATTATGTAGAGCTCCTTTCAGTTTTATTTCTTCAAATTTGATGATGTTTTGCGATCATGTGCAAGCAGATTGGTGTTCTTGGGCAGGTACTTCGTGGATTTTGATGTTTATCCACCCCTTTGACCTTTGGCATTGTTGTCAAAAGAGGGAGAAAAGTTAAGATACAGAGATACAGGTTCAGCTTTTCATTATACCCACTATATGTTGGTTTATTGCTGAGTTCATTTGGTAATCATATGATGATGACATGACAGTGTTTTAGTGCTTCTACAGGTGATATTCTATCGGGTTCTTTGGCAGGTTTGACATCAATGCCAAAGGGTAAGTTTGTTGACCCCTTTGACAATGGGTTAGTTTGGCATTGATGTCAAGTGGTTACCTTGGCATACACAGAAGTGGCATTTATTGAATTACTCTTGTTTGGCTGACTTTGCATGAGCATTGATAATTCATTGAGGCAAAAATACTTTATGTGCTTATAGTTCTTTGGACACATTGATACATTTGTGCATCATTGGATTTGGTACCTAGTGACTATCATCTACAATTGTTTTTTGATGTTGAGATAACATTTATTCCGGGGCTTTGGAACAGCACTGTTACATGAGACTTGCCTTAATCTTTGATACATTTGAAGACTCAAAGTATACTATATGAAAAAGGAGGTGTTTATTATACAAGTCAAATTACACATTTCTTGGTGACAAATTCATTATTTACAAGGCAGTTTCTGAAGTGTTATTGCATTGGCAAAAACAATAATGAAGTGGTTTGGTTTTGAATAAGGTTAATTTGTTAATATTAACAATGACATATGCATTATAATGTTTGTTGAAAGGGCATTTGATTGGGCAGAATTATTGCACATACAATAATGTTTATGAAACAAAAATTTATGAAAGGCACAAATTAAGTGTTGTTTGGTAACCTGTGCTAGTAGGTTAGAGTCTCTTAAGAGTTCATTTGAAGGATGCCTTGTTCATTGTGTTTGTCGGCCCTTTTAGGGCTAACTGGTTCAGCAAGGTAAGGATGTATAATGTGGAAAACATAAGAAATATCAGGTATATTGCAAAGTTTGACATTGGTAAATAAGGCAGCAGACTAAGGGTTTCAGGAACAATGCTAATATTGGAAATACTATGAAATGATTTAGGATCTGCAAAGGTGTGACAAAGCTCAGCTAGTGCGAGCAGTGAAAAGAAGAAGGAACCTTCAGGCAATTACTAGCCGGCAGTAGAGACAGTTTCAAGGGCATATCTCAGTGATGGTAATCTTTTGTTCAAATGCTCTCAATAAATTAAATAGTGTTTTTTGTTAACACAAAGATTTGTGATTTATCTGATCTAATGTTGTTAAAGCAAATTAAAGTTGTTTGAGCATTGGTATTATGGGTTAGGGTTTGGTAAAATTTTAACAGTTTGAAGAAACTTCTTTGACCCATATGCGAATATGGTTAACACTGTTCATGGCAGTTTTGAGAAGTTTTTCTTTTCTCATATGAAACCGATTTCAAGGGCTTTCAACAGTTGTTTTCACAAGTATTCAAACTCTCTATAATGACAGTTGTCATTCGAAATGGAAACTGCTACAGGCAGTTTGAAAAATATAGTTATAAACTGTTTGATGAAAAGAAATAGAAAAATATAGAAACAGTATAAGAGGACAGTCACCTTGTTGGGATGGGGATGATAGTGTAATTCTCTACAATATCATTGATATAGCAATGTTGTACTTTAATGCAAAATCTTTCTTGAATTGTTAAAGCACTTCATATTGCAAGATTGTATGTGCACATTTGTGATGTTGGATTCTTGAGTCTCAAATGAAATGAGATAGTCAAGATCTAGTTTGTAGTGAAATAGAGAAACCCTTTGTAATTTATTCTCTTCATGATTTACTATGAGTTGTTAAGGTTATGTCAATGAGACAAAGATTGACCTTTTGTAGCCAGTGAGGCTTGTGTTGCCAGTGAGGCATTTTGTAGCTAGTGAGACTTGTGTTGCCAGTGAGGCATTTTGATTAAGCTAGTGAGGTGATTTTACGAGTGGTTTTTTATCCCTAGAGGGTTTTCCACTCATGAAAAACAACTGTGTTATGGTGTGATTGTTTTTTTTATTATCCCTGTGTTTGCTCAAGTATTTCACTTTTAATTGATATGATGTTGAACTCAATAAATGAATATTTGAGGCATTGAAATAACATGAGCATAAACTAGTGCAAATTGATTAAGTCAAAATGAAGATCTATGTATACTTTTTGTGATGAATCTAATAGCTTTACATAGATGATGCTGCACTTGATAGTTGAGCTGTTCTGATCTTCCATTTTATAAGGGAAAAGTCTTAAAAGATTAATTCAAGATTGTTTGAAATTTTTCATACCACTGATTCACCCCGCCCCCCGCCCCGCTCTCCTCTCAGTGGTATCGCACTCCAACATTCTCTTCCTGCGTTTGCCTCATAATTTTGATCTGACAGTCCTAGGCATGCATTTCAGTCATCCATGTCACTTGATCATACATAATGTGCACCTACATTCTGCCTTTGTCACTTGAAACCCTTGCTAAACTTGCTCAGGCACTCTTTTGAGATGTTCATGTCACCTATCAACATCCTAGGTGTCTATTTTCCTCATCTCTGCCACCTGAATGATGTCCATCACATGTTGGAGCTCATTTGGGTCATGTCTGCCACTTATCAACATCCTAGGCACACATTTGGAGAATCCTTGTTACTAAAGTGTACTTGCATGCATATACGTGTGCTTCTAGACACTTGTTGCCTCCAAAAACTCTAGTCTTCATCTTTGAGTAGTACTCTTTCCTTGTTTGCCTCTCTCACTTAGCAATTTCAAACCAAGCACAGTCTCCTTGTTCCTGTTACCTAAACAGTTAGACCAACTTCATGTTTCATTTATTCTCTTCCAACCCATCATCAGTTAACAAATCTTCTTCCAAAGAATAGACTTTCCTCATCTCCTGATTGTACACATGCCTTAGCAAATGATCTATACAATCATTAAGAATGACAAATAATCCATAAACTTCCCATGGATGCAGACAGGATATTAGACTTATGTATACAACACCTTCATAGATGTACATGATGAAATCAATATAAATGGCCAAAGCATTAAAAGTTTCATAGGGATGCAACATACTTATTTCTCCAAAAGAATAAAATCTTGCAATAAGGCCAATGAGGCATGGATTAGTTATTATTCAAAAATATTGCATAGAAAGTGACCTTTGGATTAATTTGAATAAGTTGTTTACAAACTAAACTCAATACCACTAATGGTTTTATTAGTTGTCTAAAGACATGACTAGTAGATAATCGCATGGGAATTGTATTTATAATGTCTGTCTTGGTATGACGGCAATAAAATACTGGTGGAGGATGCAGCAGACAAGAGTTAAAGGGAACTTTTGTGCAGGCAGTACCAGCAATCATACAACCAAGGACACAGAATGTACCCTGGATGTGCCTGGCCGGGCTGTATTTTCAAACAAATTATTGAATTTTATCTCCTGGCTTGTCGTACAGTTGTCCAATTTTTACAAGCACAGTCAACTCTTACTAGAGAAGAATTACACATATGTACCCATACTTGAATTAATGAAAATCTTTACATACTTTTTTAGATTATCATGCCTGAAGGGAAACTATACATTTTAGTTTGTTTCTCTGCTTATATGCTAGAAATAAATTCCTTTCTTAAATATTAAGATCATTAAATATAAGTGGATTTTTATATAATTAAACAGATTTTTCTAAATGAAAAAAAATTGTTAAAATAAATATAAATGGTGTCGATGCACCAAGTTACGACCCAAATGTCATTTCAAACTTTTCCAAAACAAAGATGTAAATGGTGTCATTGCACCATATGGTTTCTGTGTTATTTCCATTATATGTTTCTCTCAACAACTTTGAAATTGAAATCCTCTAGGAAAGGGAATCAGTCATGGATAATGGTTTTAAACAAATCTCATGTGTGCATATGTAGCTGTCAATTGGCTTTACGATGGCACACTAATGCTTGACACTATGCTTGACACCATTTGTGTGGATTGCAAACTTGCAGTCTGAAAGTAGCCTTCCAAATTGATGTTCCATTTAAGTATTGACTGTGATACCAACTCATTGATCTTTATATCAAACTTAAATGCAGATTCGTTAGTAGGAAGAGATGTACAGAATTTGCTCAGTCAATTCTTTTTGCAACACAGAAAACATGTCATACATTGAATTTTCTTGAAACTCTTCAACAGTTTGTGACCATTCTCACCTTTCTTGGATGAGCAGGTTGATAAGATCAAGGGATCTAATTTTGTGATATTCTTTTTTGAACATTTCAGGTGTTGGGCTTGCTAGTCAATATGAATCACAGATACATTTTATGTTTGGAGCCTTACCACAATTTATATAGAAGAAAATCTATCTTTTCTTAAAATAAGTTATATTGCGATTTTAGAAGTCTCAAAATGATCCTTCAATTCAAGGAATTTTTACAATTATATTTGATAGATGAAATCTCCTACGATAAAATTGACAGAAACCCTACTTAAAATCAAATCTAATATAGGAGTTGCAGAAATCTAAGTACTTCCTGCAGTAGTTACAAATTAAATAGCTACTACAGTTTAAATTTTAAAAAATATGTATTTCCACACATAAGTAATGACCCCCCTAAGAAAGTCAATAAGGTGTTCCTCATATTGATTACTTATTGGGAACAAAATGTTGTTTAAAAGGTATCACAATAATAAATAAGAATATAATACTACCAAGTACCAACCATAATCAACATGAAAAAGGTCACGGACTAGAATCTGAAAAAATTCTTTAGTCACTCCCCCTTCATCGACACCTTCCTCCCCTTCAAAAATCACCTGGACATGTTAAGTTAAACGATTATTCACTTGCTTGTTTCTACACATAAATGTCATTTCTACTAGACTTGGGATTTATTAATAACTATATGGAAATACCAACTTGAATAAGATGCTAATTGTTTCTTTCAAATGGAAATAAAAAGAGTCTGCAATTAATAGCTATAAACGGGGAAACGATTCACTGATCAGAAGTAACATAGTATAATAATAAGAAGGATGTCATAATTACATCAAACAATGACATAATATTATTTTTTGTCCTTTGTGTTATATTTATCGATAACAAGAGAGTCTCTCCCATCAATCTATAAACATAGTCAAACTTTAAAAACTATGTAGTACATCAATACATCTCAATATGAAAAGTAACTCAAGGTGGCTTCTATTAAAAGATCCATATTATCATCAACAATGTTCAATCCTTCCAAATCAACAATGTAAGGCATTGTTTCTAGACTGTTTACAAGATTTTATAAGTGACTCTGTAACAAAGAGTAGTAGAGCTAAATCCTGCACTCTAGCTAGTTGACACATTTACTTTGATGAATATTAAGCATTTGCATGATGACGACCAATAATATTTAAGTAAATTATTGTTTTTCTTATTTTATGTGTCATTTGTTTATACTCCTGATATCTGCATTATGTTTTTCTTGATTTGGGTTTCCCCATATGTCATAATGTATGCAAGACATAAGCCTTTAAATGGCCTTAAGTATAACTGAATAATGTAAACATCTTCTAATAACCAACTAGTTTTTAAAAGGTGGTTTATGCCACTTTTTTGCCTTGTTGATCTTCAAAATGCAATTAAAATATCAAGGTTGTTGATTTAAGATGGCTTCAGTCAGATATAAATGATTATTACATTCATGCATCATCATCATTTATATTTAACCAAACTGTTCTTAAAATATAAAACCATCAAATCAGTTATTCAAATTTCAGATGATGATCAAAATTTGCAAATGGATAAATCGGAATTCATATTAGATGATTGTTAAAACCACACATCTTAGTCTTTGATAACACCGAATGGCTTCGGTTGTTAAGGAAGCCCGCGCGCTCAAGGGACACGTCCTCTCATGAGACACGTCTCTCCTTGAGGCGTGTCTCCCTCATATAAAAGGGACTTCATTCCCTTATTTGAAAGACATTGAAATTGATAAATGTTCTGCAATCAGCACATTTGATACAAACAAAATAAATCTGACTTAGAATTCTAGAACAGAATTCAAACTTAGAATTTCCATAGGTCCTTTTAGGATACAATCTGATAAGATTCGATTACAATTACATGGTATCAGAGCCAAGTTGAGTGAATCCAAATCAAATCTAGATATCAGATTACTTAGAAAAAATTCGTATTTTTGAAAAATCGAATTCACATCTCATTCTTCATAATGTCAAGTGTGATCAGATTTGAAGATCGTCTTGAGGGAGCAAACAACTTCACCTCATGGAAATTCAGAATCATGATGATTCGCAAAGAAAATAAGTTACTCATTTGTGAGAGAAAACAAGAGGGAACCAGAGAATGATCCTGAGAAAACTCAATGGATTGAGAATAATGAAAAGGCCATGAAAATCTTAGTAGATGCAGTTAGGGACCACATAGTACCTATTCTAGCAAAACATGAAACTGCATATCTAATGTTCAAATCCCTTGAGAGCACCTATGAAATAAACAACACTAGTAGGACTCTTGCCTTAAAGAGACAAATCAACAATGTCCAAATAAACAAAGGAGAAACTATTAATATATACTTCATGAGGATCATTGAACTAAGGGATCAATTATCTACAATTGGATATCAAATTGATAGCAAAGAGTTAACACTAATTGCACTAGGAAGCCTACCAAACGCATGGGAGCCATTTGTTCAAGGAATAAGTGCAAGATCTGAACTCTCCAACTTTGATAGGCTAAGAAAAGACTGCCTTCAAGAGGAAACAAGACTCTCAACAAAAGAAAACAAACAAAAATCTATAGATGAGGACATTCAAGTGCTCAACACATCATCTAATAAAAGGGGTAAGAAAAACTCTTACGAGAAAGGATCATCTAAGAGAAAGAGAAATTCCCATGGAAAAGGATCATTCAAAAGGAGGAAAGACATCTCTCAAGTACAATGTTTTAGATGTGATCAATATGGGCACTATGCAATGAAGTGCCCTAACAGATCAAAACAACAAGCATCATTTGCTAAAGTAGGAAACCAAAATTCAGACCATGATTCTGAGAAATTTGTATTCTATTCAGCCTTTTCAAGTCAGGTATCTAACAATATCAACAACTGGGTGATTGATAGTGGTTCTTCGAGGCACATCATAGGGTTTAGACACTATGACTGAAGAGTCTGATGAAGAAGTAACAATTGGGGATGATTCTACACATCAAGTAAAAGGAGTTGGAACTTGTTCCATCACATTGAAATCTGGTCTCTCCCTTCAACTCACTGGAGTTTTATTCATACCTGGAATAAAGAGGAATCTAATATCCATCTCTGCTCTTGAAGGCAATGGATATAGGGTTACCTTTATGGATGGGAAAGTTTTGGCATGGCCTAAGAACTCAACTATAAAGAAAGCTCTAAACATAGGTGTAAGACAAACTTATCTTTATAAACTATGCACTGAAGTCAAGCAAGCCCTTACCCTTGATACTTCTGATTCATATGAAATTTGGCATAGAAGATTAGGACACCTTCATTTCCGTGCCCTACCTTCCATGGAAAAACTTGTAACAGGATTACCTAAGTTAAAACCCTACTCGTGAAGGAACTTGTAAAGGTTGTACCCTAGGAAAGAATACAAAGGGATCCTTTCACAATAGCTTGAGCAAAACCCAAAATGTATTAGAATTGGTTCACTCTGATTTATGTGGACCCATGTTTGTTCCCTCCAAGGCAGGCTTCCTATACTATGTCATATTTATAGATGACTTCTCTAGGAAGACCTGGATTTACTTTCTTAAGTGTAAAGAGTCAATAGAAATCCTTAAAAGGTTCAAGGAATTCAAAGCTCTTACTGAAAACTTCTCTGGGAAGAAAATAAAAATCTTAAGGACAGACAATGGGAAAGAATACACCTCTGAAATCTTTAAGGAATTCTGCATGAATGCTAGGATTAAGAGGGAGTTTACAGAAGCCTACAACACTCAACAAAATGGGGTTGCTGAAAGGAGAAATAGAACCATTGTAGAAGCTGCAAAAGCAATGTTGCTTGACCAGAACATTGAAACCTCATTCTGGGCAGAAGCCTCTAGAACTGTTGTCTTCATCCAAAATAGATGTCCTCATTCTCACCTAGATAACAAAACTCCTGAAGAAGCATTTACTGGTCTAAAACCTGATATTAGTCACTTTAGGATTTTTGGTTGCCCCGTCTATATTCATGTGCCCAAGGAGAAGAGATTCAAACTAGAACCTTCCGGAAAGAAAGGGATATTTATGGGATATAGTGAAACCTCCAAGGCCTACAGGATATTCATACCCGGGCAGAATCAAATTGAATTGAGCAGAGATGTCATCTTTGAAGAAGACATTGCATTCAAAAGGGCAAGAAGTTCTAGTGAGATAGAAAATTATTCCCCTAGGGTATTAGAAGTGGAACCTACTCCTAAGATTCAGAGGGAGTATCCTGAGGAAATGCCAAATGAACTTCAATCTACTTCAGATGAGAACGCAAATGACAACAGCAAGAAGAGGCCACTTTGAGCTAGAAAGATGATCAAAGAAGCTGAGAATCATGCAGCACCCAAAGGAACATTTAGGGAGAGTAAAAGACCCAAACGGTTCTCAAGCTATGTTGCTCTAATGAATGACATCATAAATTCAGAACCCACCAGTGTTTCAGAAGCCTTCAGACATCAAGTATGGAAGGACACTATAACGGAAGAGTATCAGTCCATTCTAAAGAATGATGTATGGGATATTGTGCCTAGACCAAAAGAGAAATCTGTTGTCTCTTCTAAATGGCTCTTCAAAATCAAACATGCCGCTGATGGCAGTATAGAAAAACATAAGGCACGTTTTGTGGCAAGAGGTTTTTCATAGAAGGAAGGCATTGATTATGAAGAAACATTTGCACCTATTGCCCGTTACACATCTGTAAGAGCAGTGATAGCCATTGCAGCAGCTAATGTCTGGAAGATCCATCAAATGGATGTGAAAATTGCCTTTCTAAATGGAACCATTGAAGAGGAAGTCTATCTAGAACAGCCTGAAGCTTTGTGATACATAAACCTGACTCACATGTATGCAGACTAAAGAAAGCACTCTATGGACTTAAACATGCACCCAGGGCCTGGTATGAAAGAATTGACAGCTACCTCTTGGGACTAGGATTCTCCAAGAATGACGCAGACCCAAATCTTTACTTTAAGGTAATCAAAGGTGATATGTTAATAATTATTTTATATGTTGATGACCTGCTGATAACAGGAGAAGATCACCTCATTGCTCAAGGAAAGAAGGATCTAACTTCAGAGTTTGACATGAAAGACTTGGGCATCTTACACTACTTCCTAGGTTTAGAAGTATGGCAGAAATCAGATGGCATCATACTAAACCAAGGGAAGTATACTATTGATATTCTGAAGAGGTTTGGAATGTTGGATTGTAGACCCATGTCTACACCTATGGAAACCAACCTTCACAAACTAAAAGAAGCAGCAGCAGAATCTAAGTGTGCAGATACCACTCTATATAGACAAATGATTGGATCATTGATGTACCTGGTTAACACCAGACCTGATATTTGCTATGTAGTGAATGCTCTAAGCCAGTTCATGTGTGAGCCAAAGGAAATTCACCTTATGGCTGTGAAACATATATTGAGATATCTTCAAGGCACTATTGGATATGGTCTTCTTTACAAAAATAATCAACTAGATCTACATGGATACTCTGATTCAGATTGGGCTGGAAATGTAACCGATCGGAAAAGTACATCAAGATGTTGCTTCAGTTTGGGATCGGCTATGATCTCTTGGATCTGCAGAAAACAGTCTTCGGTAGCTCAAAGCTCGACAGAAGCTGAATACATTGCAGCCTCTATGGGGGCAAGAGAAGCAGTATGGCTCCGGAAATTGCTTGTGGGACTCTTTGGTGAGCCCTTGAATCCTACTATCATTCATTGTGATAATCAGAGTTGCATCAAACTCTCTGTAAATCCAGTATTCCATGATAGATCTAAGCACATTGAGATCCCCTACCATTATGTAAGAGACATGGTAGAAAAGAATGTGATCCAGTTGGAGTATATTAGTACAAATGATCAAACAGCAGACATTCTCACCAAACCTCTCTCCCGAATCAAGGTTGAACACTTCAGGAAAAAGCTTGGTATGATTGAAATGTAATTTGATATTATGTTTGAAATTCAAAATTGTTTAGAAGTTGTACTAATATATTTAAAGATGTTTAATGTGTAAACTCTTTTGTCATGTGTGTGACTCCATGACCTTATGGGCCCACTCCCCCTGTGTACATTATTGAAAGGTGACGATCTTTCTAATAATGAACACTTGTATGTGACATTGTAAAGTGACGACTCTACAATGTTGAGTTGAACTATCATGATAGATATCATGTGACTTGATATCTGTGGACATGTCATGATAGTATCTCTTGGACACTTTGATGGATATCATGGGACTTGATGTCATTTGAAGATCATTGTGATCCTTAAGAGATAATCATGGTGGATATCTATATACATCTGTGGATATGCCATGAATTATTATGGTAGACATCATGTGACTTGATGTCAATGCACATACCATAATGAAGATGTGATTATGAAGAATGTCATGTGACTTGACAATCTTATGAAAACATATCATATCTTCGATATCACGTGTGAAGGTGATATCTCCACTTATTTGATTTGGATATCTTCCCTAGCTAAGAGGGAGTGTTGATTTAAGATAGCTTCGGTCAGATATAAATGATGATTGCATTCATGCATCATCATCATTTATATTTAACCAAACTGTTCTTAAAATATAAAACCATCAAATAAGTTATTTGAATTTCAAATGATGATCAAAATTCGCAAATGGATAAATCGGAATTCATATTAGATGATTGTTAAAACCACACATCTTAGTCTTTGATAACACCGAATGGCTTCGGTTGTTAAGGAAGCCCGCAAGCTCAAGGGACACATCCTCTCATGAGCCGCGTCTCTCCTTGAGGCGTGTCTCCCTCATATAAAAGGGACTTCATTCCCTTATTTGCAAGACATTGAAATTGATAAATGTTCTGCAATCAGCACATTTGATACAAACAAAATAAATCTGACTTAGAATTCTAGAACAGAATTCAAACTTAGAATTTCCATAGGTCCTTTTAGGATACAATCTGATAAGATTCGATTACAATTACAAAGGTAAAAAAAATCGAGCATATGCCCAATGCAAATCACAGCTACTGGGAAAATATTTCTGCCACCTAGAATTAGCCAGATTTGGTACTAAAACAATGCAACAGGACTAAATGGCACACTTTTATGGTTAACCAATAATTTGAATTGAATTGAATGCTTTTAATTACGTCCATGAGACCAGCCGGCCTATGGGACCCCCAAAACAGAACTGAAACCACAATTTGACAAGTGGTTTGTCATTGATTGTAATGAGAAAAACTACAGGAATGTAACAATGAAGAGCATTGATTATTTACTGCCAAATAAAAAATGCCTATTGGAAATAAATGGAATATAGCGGTCCATACCAAATAATTATAGATGAAGATCAATGAATGCTTTATTCAAAGGTAGTGCTTCTACAATCCAATTGTCAACCAGGGTGGATCGTGTACCAAATCAAACTACTTTCAAAGACAACGATTTAATACTATATTTCCAAGGGTTGGAGAATTTCGCAAATGAATAGATAGCTTTAATTCTTTTCAATTTGAGTCTGCATGTGTTAAAATTTTATAGTTTCTGTAGATTTGTATGAATTCCTGAAAATGCAAACTGTAGCATATACAACACATGTTAAATTAATTGTGGTACATGAATCTGGGAGTGAAATTTGTTCGCATTCATGATAGTTTTAGACTTAGGTAATATTACATTTGTCATCCTTAGATGTTTGCATCATCTACACTGGAAAGCTATGATGGGTCACTGTATGGATGACTTCAATTCATAAGGAATTTGGAAATTTGGATAGAAAAGTCATAAATCAGGCTTATTCGTTCTTCCCTACCCTTTTATTTCCTTTGATTTTTTAATAATTAACTGAAATATTAGCTTAGATAAGATTATAATACTTTTAAATATCTCTGAACACAAATGATATATCATTCTTCATTTTAAAATTGAATAATTTCAGTGTCTTTTAAGATAGTTGTGCTTCTCTGAAATTTCAAAATCAATCTCACTAGTAGCAACCATCCAGAACCACTTAACCAATATTCCCTTGTAGCAGGAATAAACATTATATACTCCAGGAAAAGCCTCAATAAGAATCTCTGGCCTTGGAACAATTCCCTTCAAGAAAGTAAAACTTGCTCCTCCTAGTGTTGGTGTGTCAAATGACCAATCAACAAAATTACAGGAAATTATTGGACCTTTATATTCTTCATGCAAGCATAATTGTATTTTGGATTATAACTTAACTTCAAACTGAGGCAGTGAAGCTGGCTTTTTCAGACATCCTGCAGTATGTACTCCAGAGTCCAGACTATAAACTAGCATAAATCGCTTTATTGATATAAGAAGAATGCATTCTAGTATTATTTTTCTTCACACTATTGATTCTAAATGCAGCAAAGTTAGAACACCTAGATATCAAAGCCTTCCATGTGATTAGAAATCGATTTAGGAAAACATAATGATTTGTTTTGGTATGGTCAATGTAAAACTCATGTTTAGCACAAACAAACTGTACACAATAGAAACTCTCAAAGTTTCCAAATTAAGAATTAATTCAACATGCAATGGATCAAAGAAGGTAATTTCCCATTTAATTGTAACAATCATAGGTTGCATAAAATCCTTTGTTTCTTTCTAATTTTTTTAATGTCAATTTTCCACTTTTTATGTCTTTCTCACACCACCACTGTCAATAATTCAAATGGAATATAATGTGAAAACAAGCCTATATCTTACAATAGGCTATCCCATACCTTGTCAATAATAAATTGAAACACAAGTATTGGATATGTTTTCTCTAGGAAAATGATGGCATATTCATAGGAAATAGCATAGCTGGAAGACTCGTAAAAATCTCGCCGAGTCATTCTCATGGTGAGCTTTTGAGCAAGAAACTCGACAGATTTTGGGTGAATACTCTCCAGAAACTCGACAAATCTGAGCCAAAAACCCGCAGACGGCACGTAAAGCACAGGTCGGGTCAAAAAAAGACCCCAAAATATAAAAACTCAGCTCCAAAACAGCAATTGAGCTCTACAAAACCCCCCAATGCATCTTTTTCCTTCAAACACATCATTCACAACACTTTGTCATCTAGGTGAGAAGAACGAAAAGGGTTTTAGGCAAATTTTGAAGGAAAATTCGAAGCATAGGTCACTTTTTAGTTTTCTTTTAAACATTTTTCTTCACTTTGGCTGCAAAACCAAACATCTAGGTTAAAAAAAATTCATCATGGGCTAAAACTAAGTAGTGTTTTTGTATTTAAATTCCAAAAAATTGGATTCATCACAGTTTTTTGATGATTTTTTCTTATTTTTTAAATGAATTCACTATTTTTTGCATACACAACTTTTTTTTTTAATTATTTTAACCGTTTTTTGGAAAATTTAAGAATGTTTAGAATCTTTAGATTATATTAAATATTTACTTTTTTACACTAATTTATATTGATTTGCACTAATTTTATGTTGATTTTAGTGATTTATGTTGAATTTAGGTTAATTTATTTAATTTAAAAATTAAAATGTCATGCTTTCACTTTGTATGTGTAGGCTAAATACATCATATAATGACAAAAAGAGAAGCTTTTGAATCAGCTTCAGCCTTAGGCTCCACCCAATCAGTGCCACCGCCGATTACAGACACTTGTCCTCCTAAAGTTAGAGACCCTGTTTAGAAATATGTCATACAGGGACCAGTACCTAGATCAATTATTTGCATTAAATGTCAAATGCTACATCATGAAGGCATAAATCACCTTAAATACCATCTTGCAGGCATTACTCATTGTGATGCCAAGCGATATCTTGGGACCACTAAAGAGATAAAAAGGGATATGAATGCCCTACTTGCAGATGCAGAAGAGAAAAAATTGCAAAGAGAGAAGACAAGGGCAGCCATAGCAGCATCTACAGCTGGTAGTCATGGTCATCAAGTGCAACCAGAATCAAATGAAGTTATGTCACGTCAAAGCATAGTGGACTCTCTTCATGGTCCATACATCCAAAGCAGATCAGCCTCCATTTCATCTAACTTCAAGTAGAGTGTCAACACCTACACCTACACACAAGCCACATAATTTGTATGTGCCAAGAAACACACCTAGAGCACAACCATTATTGGAAGCTATAGGGTGGAGCAAGGAGGTGCATGAACATGCAGATATGGCATGTGCTGATTTTTGGTACTTCAACAACATTCCTTTCAATGTGGTGAGTAGTTCTTATTGGGACAATTTTGTAACTGCATTTACAGTTGTGGGAAAAGCCTACAATGCGCCTTATTATAAAGACTTGAGTGGGAGGTTAGTTAATTTATACATAATAATATATGTTCAATTTTAAGCTAAGTTTATGTTCATTAATTTATAGTAATTTATGTTGAATTAGGCTATTTTTTGTGTTTAAAAAAATAACAAATTGTACTCACTTTGTACTTGTAGAAAGAAGGAATGGAAAAAAATTGGCTGCACTACTATTTCAAATATGTGGATAGATGGGAAAAACATCATTATCAATTTTTTGGTAACTTCAAATGTTGAGGTTATTTTTTTGAAATTCGTGGATGCCTCTAACAAAGTAAAAAATGTAGAAACATTGTGTCTAATGTTGGAGGAAGTTGTCATGGAGGTGGGCATAGAAAATGTGGTACAAATCATGACTAATAATGCAACAACATATGTGGCGGATAAGAGATTGCTCCAAGGCAAACATAAGAAACTTTTTAACACCTTGCATTGCACATTGCCTTGACCTTCTTTTGGAGGCCACAGGAAAACTTGAATGAGTGACACCAGTTGTAGATGATGCAAGAGCATAACAAAATTTGTCTACAATCGCCCATGGGTTCTTAATTTTATGAGAGATCACACCCAAGGAAGAGAGTTGCATCAGGGGTCACAAGGTTTGCAATGGTTTTCCTAATGTTGAAAAGCATTATTGGTTCATTGACTTCTTTGAAATAAATGTTTGTGAGTCAAGCATGGCTAGACTCATTTTCTTCAAGGAAGCTTGATGGAGAGAGGGTTCCAAGCATAGTCTTTGACAACCTTTTTGCACAAAGAGCTACAAAGATCGTAAAGGTAACCTCAAAGCTTTGAATTTAAATTCAAATTGAATATTTTATTTTCTTAATTTAAGTCTTTCATTATAAATTTCTAATTCTACTCTTTTTGTATTTGTAAATTGTAGGTGTTGGAGCACTTGGTTAGAGTTCTTTGTTTGGTAATGGGAAAAAAAACCCAATGGGGAATATTTATGAGGCTATGGATAGGGCCAAAGAGTCCATCAGAAATTATTACAAGGGGGATAACCTCAAATTTGATCCCATATGGAAGATCATTGATAGAAGATTGAACAATCAACTCCACCAACCCATCCATGCAATAGGGTACGTCCTCAACCCCCCTTTTCCCAATTCAAATACCTCCTCAAATCCTAATGGAAAAGTTATGGAGGCTTCACAACATGCATTCAGAGGATGACACCCTAGGTTGAGGTGAGAGACCTCATTGTCCAAGAAATGGAAAGTTACAAGGCTAAAAGTGGTAGACTCTTTTCTTCAGAGCTAGTACCTAAGGAAGAACCACTCAGACACCAAGTATAAAATTTGGAGTCTTTATTTCACATGCATCTTACAAGTTATAAATTTCAAATTTACAACTATTGATAATTTGATAAAATATGTTTTGACTTTGCTTTCTCACTCTTAAATATTTTATTTTGTAGAGTCTTGGTGGACGAATTGGAGAGCAAGCACCCCAAATATCCAAAGACTTGCCCTCCACATTTTATGCCAACCTTGTAATGCATCTAGTTGTGAGTGCAATTGGAGTTTGTTTGAAGCCATCCACACAAAGAAGACAAACAAATTAGCTCAAAAATGCCTCAATGACCTTTTCTTTGTGCAATGCAACCTTCGGCTATGCACAAGAAAGGTAGAGGACAAATCAAAAGACCCCTTTGATTTGGATGAGATAGATCCTTATAGTGATTGGATAAGGTTGGATGAGCTGCCTCCATTGTTTATTGAAGATAAGATTCTTGATTTCGAGAGACGAGCATTGGAGGATGTCGGTGTAGCAAGAGATGTAGGATTGGATGACATTGATGAGGCTAAGGAGGAGTCATTGGCATCTACTACCAGGATGGAGGTTGAGCCACTACCTTCCATACCAAGTGAGCCACAACAAACTCCAAGAACTAGAAACTCTACCTCTCCCCTAGTTTTCAATAGAGTAGGGAACATGAAGATGTAAAATGTTGTATTTACTTTTAATTTTACTATTGCCATTTTCCTAGCTATCTATTGTATCATTATATCAGCCATCAGGATTTTGCATGAGGATGGTATTTTGTACTCAATTTGCATTCAAATCAATCAAATTTAATAGAAAACACTTTTGTCCTCATTTATGGAGTCATTGGATGTTAGTTTTAGGATAAGAAATGAAATAAGCAGAGAACACAACACAATAGACTAATGAACACAGCAGTTTACCCTGGGAAAAGCCTCCTTCTCGAGGGAGAAAAACCCATCAAAATATATCTCTTTTATATAATAGAAGAAATAAGAGCAGAAATCTACTTACATCACAGGCCCAACACAAGGCCGAATCTGATACAATGAATAATAGCACCTCTCCTTCATGCAAAGATACAAATGAATGTGATTGTCCTCGAGATCGAACTGCTGCTACTAAATGATTTGTTGCTACAAGTGTGAACATCTTCTTGAAAGAATGCGAATTGAAATGAGAATGACTTGATGATTAAATGAATGATCACCACCTTGTATATATACAAAACTAGGCGACTTTTCATCTAGGTCGGCTCCCTTAGAAGATAAGAAATATTAAATATTAATTGCAACATGAAGGCCGACCAGCCTTGAACAAAGGGAAAATAGCTCTCGAAGCTATAAAACACTAACACTCCCTCTTAGCTAGGGAGGCATTTTCTAGATATCCTCGTCATGGAGTCTCTCAACATGACACTCATAATGGTTGCACCCACATCTCAGTCTCAGAGATGTACAAGAGTTCATCACGGAGTCTCTCAATGTGTTGTTGTCATGGAGTCTCTCAACATGACGTCTCATCTCAGTCTCAGAGATGAACAAGGGCTTGCACCTCATATTTCTCCGTCTCAGAGAAATATACACTACAAGGGCTTTCACCTCATATTTCTCTATCTCAGAGAAACATACATTACAACAAGTCTTCATGATGATGTGACTCCCTCTGAAGCTCCAAGTACTGGCATCAACCTCCTTACCTCCTCGTCCAAGGTTGCCTTTGTTGGTTTGTCAGACTCCCTCTGAATGTTAATTCCTCCTCTTAGAAGAAACTGATCAACTTTAGAATAAGAAACCTTCTAAATCAACTTTAGAACTTCGCTCCTTCTAAAATTTCCCTACGTCAATTTCCGCAATAGAAACATGTTGTCTAGACCTTAATTTGCAATCTCGAGCAAAGTGACCATACTTGTCACACCTGTAACATTGAATGTGAGAGAGATCCTTCTTCTTCTTTGGTTCTGGGGCAGAATCTGATTCTCTGTCTCTATTCCTCTTTCTTCCTTTGCCTCTTTCTCTAGAAGTATGAGTAGCAAGAACTTGATTTTCTACATCATGATAGTTTCGCCCAATTCCTCTTGTTGCCAACCTGGACTCTTCTTGAATACAATCAGCTCAAAGACGATCAAACTTGGGAAACTTAGATCTCCCACTGATGCTTTAAATAAAGGGTTCCCAAGATTGAGGAAGACCATTTAGTGCCAACATAACAAGATCTTTGTCTGCAATTATATCCACAATAGTGCTCAACTGATCTCTCAAATCAGCAATCTTCATAAAGAATGAGATGACTGAATCTTCTTTATCCATTTTTACATATGGTGAAGTTGTTGTCTCAAAGCAAGGGCTCTGCTAGTATTGTTGATCTCATATAATCCTTTTAGAGTATCAAACATTTCTTTAGCTGTCTTCAACTTGGAGATGATTGGTACTAGGTGATTCATCACAGAGTCTATCATGATCTTTCTAGCCTTCGTGCTATTTTTCTTCCACTGGATTTTCTCAGTATCATCAGAAGGATTAGGCATATCACTTTCCACAAAATCAAGAAGATCATTCTCCTCTAATGCAATGAGTGCCCTGGGTTTCCAAGAGTTGAAGTTTAAGGCTCCATCAAGCCTATCTTCTACCTTGACACCGATCACCATTTTCTTTTTCCGCACAAATTCACCTTCAAAGATTTGTTCTTAGGTCTGAATAAATTGCAACCTTAGATCTGCAATATTTCAAGTTCTGCCCTAGATGACTTGACTGCTTAAACAAATCTGGTCAAATCTTTTCTTAGATCCGCTCTGATACCATGTTAGTTTTAGGATCAGAAATGAAATAAGCAAAGAACACAACACAATAGACTAATGAACACAGCAGTTTATCCTAGGAAAACCCTCCTTCTCGAGGGAGAAAAACCCAGCAAAATATCTCTTATATAATAGAAGAAATAAGAGCAGAAATCTGCTTACAACACAGGCTCAACACAAGGCCGAATTTGATACAATGAATAATAGCACCTCTCCTTGATGCAAAGATACAAATGAATGTGATTGTCCTTGAGATCGAACTGCTGCTACTAAATGATCTGCTGCTACAAGTGCGAACTCCTTCTTGAAAGAATGCAAATTGAAATGAGAATGACTTGATGATTAAATGAATGATCACCACCTTGTATATATACAAAACTAGGCGACTTTTCATCTAGGTCGACTCCCTTAGAAGATGAGAAATATAAAATATTAATAGAAACATGAAGGCCGACCAGCCTTGAACAAAGGGAAAATAGCTCTCGAAGCTATAAAACACTAACATTGGATACATCTTGTCATTGAATTTTGCAAAAAAAAAAAAAGAGTTTCCAAAGAAATTTAAGCAATTTTTTAAGTTGTCGAATTTTTGCTGAGTCAAAATTTTGAGTCTGCTGAGTTTTCACCAAGTTCAAGTTTTCCAACTATGGAAAATAGCATCAATACATCCTTATTCAATTAGACAGTCCATTAAATTTCATGTTATCTCTCTTGTTATGAAGACCAGTGATATCCTCTTTTCACATTTCAATATAAGATATCATAACTATATAGACAATGGGAAAGATTTTGAGTGATATTGTTTACTGCAAACAAACCTTTAAAGGCTTCTTATATTCACTTTTTTGGAGTGGAGAAAGTTGACGCAAAGTGTCTGCAATCAAGTCACTACGTCGCACCTAAAATTTTGCAAAATGTTCAAGTAGATTAGAACTAAACATTATTAAACCTGAGTAAATAAATAAAGAAGCTTGTGTTCTTCATTGTCTATACCATCAACAGCAGAAAAGGGTTTGCAAATGAATGTGTAAAGATCTGTTCAACAACTGCTCTTTGCACTGACATTTGCTTATAAATATCAGCTTCTACCTTCACAAAAACAGAAAAATATACAAAATATGAGATATATAAAACAGCTATACAATACAGAGGAAAGTGCAATGCTTGTCCCAAAACACAGCAGTACCTGTAGTATTTGGCTTTTAGCTTTTGGAGACAGCAAAAATGGAACCTGCAACATCAAGGATAAATATCAAAATGTACAAAAATGAAGACAGCAACGTCAATGATAAACATCAAAATGTACAAAACTGAAACCTGGAACATCAAAATGTAAAGAAACTTTTTATTGCTCACTGAAATCTATTACAAGAGACAAAATGAAAAAATAGCTGTGATTTCCCATTTGAAGTAGTCAGCATATCCAGTGTGATTTTGATTTTGACTAAGTGAGGCACAGGGCTCCAACCCACTCAACATGCTTCTTCATTCATCCAGATTACTTCTGTGGCCACAAGAGATACTGAGTTACCACCACAGTTTGTAGGCACTGATGGGTGGTTAAAACAAGCATTTTCACTACTACAAGGATTACTTCGGCCTTCGATGTTAGGTGTGATCCCAGAGGGACTACCTCTCCTAACACCTGGCACTCCTCAATAAGCATTATCAGATCTTGTATCGGACCCTTCATAATGGTAGATGATGGTACTAACGACTTCACCATTTTTAGTCCGAACAATGTTGCTTGATGTTCTTCAGTTTTCCTTTGAGGCTGCTCTTTGCTCTTCAGGGTTCTTGTTCCCCTTTCCTAGCCATTTGTACCTATTTCTTGACCACTTGTTTTGGTGGTCTTTTATCGTTTTATATCTTTTATCTTTGCTTTTCCCCTTGGTGGGACTTTTAACTCTCTATTGTATACTGATGTTCTCTTGAATCCCACTGACCTACTTTTGGTCATATGTGGACATCAGTATAATTTCTTTCTTATTGTGTAAACTAGAGATGCTGGACAATATTAGACATAATGTCTTCTACAATAACAATTATGTATTTCACAACATCTTCCTTCCATATTTGAACAAGTATTTAGTTTCTTCAGTGATTTGTACCTACTTACTTTTGCATAATGTAGGATCCCTTTGAAAGCTAATACTTTTCAGTTTCCATTAAAACTGAATGTGTTCTTTGAATCCATTTGCTTTCTTTTGCTCATCCATGGACATTGATGTCATTTATTTCCTTCTTTCATTCTTTCTTTGCATAATGATGGTGACAACTGCGATAACTTTTAAAATCTTTTAAATCAAATTGATCTGTAGGGATATTCAAAACTCATCATAGTTTATCTGTAATTTATGTCCTTATCTTTATAAGATTGTTCACAAATGTCAACCTTCCCTCTGTAGGGTGAGCCAATGATTCAACAAACCAAATAACCACAAACAGATACAAAAAACAACAGATCATAACTGGATCTCTTAAATCTTGTTCAATTATTAGTTCATCAAAATGGCATAACCCACTATCAATTTGTCCTAGCTTAGCTATCCGATTTATTTTCAATACATTTTTTTATGCCTCCAATTTGTAGCAAACTACCTTTTCATTCTAGATCAAAGTTATTGAAGTACATAGCTCCCATCAATTCATCCAATCACTCATTATTACTAGGTGAAGAATACATCTTCAGTTTTTTTCCAAAATACAAAATTAACTCAACAATCTCACCACACCACGTAGATCCATTTTCCATACATCTTCCTATATCCACATATATTGGCAATAATTTGCCTCTACTTATTGCAATCTTCTAGACAATGAAAAAATTGTCAAAAAATATAGTTCCAGCATTTGTCAACAACATGCAACTCCTTCAACATTTACATGAATATCTAGTGGGCTACTACAAATATGTAATGTCTGAAGATGGCCCTGGTTCAAATCAATTGCTCTCTTCTGTGCAAAATAATTGTTCTTAGATTTAAACCTAAGTTACCAGTTCGGGTTCGAGGATGGGTGCGGGTACGAGAACCCAGTACATGGGTACGTGAAATTTTGTTTTAGGGGTTTGGGTACGTGTGTGTGTGTGTGTGTGTGTGTGTGTGTGTGTGTATATGTATTATATATACAAAAAAATAAGAGAAATATGCAGAATTGTAAAGCTAAATCATTTCATAGTATGATACTTGATCATTGATCAATGCCAAATGCCAATGATAAATATTAAATGCCAATTGATAGTTGAAAAATATTCAAATAAGCCATATCAATGATATCATATACGTCTATGTTCACGCAGCAAGTACCCGCAGACGAACCCGAACCGGGTGCGTACCAGAACCGGGTTCGGGGCCTGCAGGTACGAACCCTGCAACAGAGATTTAAACATTTTGAACTCCAAGATGTCATTTCCATTGTATGCTATTTTTTCATTACTCTAGATAGCCATGCCTCTTTTAAATCCAAGATAACTTTAAACAAAGAACACTCAAAAGTTTACCTGACACAATGAAACAAGTCTTGTTTCTGTCTCATTAGTAGCCCACTTCATAAACTCCCCTTGCCATAGCTATTAGTGAACACAAAAAAAATGTATTAGTAAATTTCATAGTTATTCCAGAGTATTTTAATATCACCAGTAATTCAGTGACCATATCTAATACTTAATAATTAACCAAAGATTATTTTTTCTTTATATTTATAAAAGCAGTATATAAATTCATACAAATTTTGTTCAATAGATATCATTCACTATACATGGGTCAAAAGCAATAACATAAAGCTTTTAACATTTTTTTAATATTAGAATTGACTAAGTATGGACATGGAAAGTACATTTGGAAAAGTAGTTAAGCCAAGTAAATCGTTTCGAAGCAAGAATCTCAAGGATGCACAAGGGCACTGTACGTAAGTATTTTGGATTTAGAGACAGAATGCAATTCACACATAGAAATGTGTGGAATGGGCAGTAATTAATAGATTATGAGATTACCTTTTAAGCCATATTGTAGCAACAAAAAAGTGCAGAAATAGATAGAAATATCAATCTCATACATCTTATTATCTTCATTCACACTTGTTCACAGCAATATAAGGAAAGTAAAGGTAGATTATGTCTGAGAACTAACCATTTTTACTAGTTCCTTAATAAAATAAACATTGATACTAAAATCTATTGAATTAATATGCTTTTATATATAAATTGAAAAGCTCTAAGTCTACATTTATACAAGGTTCTTTGGGATATTCATATAATCAGTGTAACACCCAAGGGACAACCCAATCAAGGAGATTTGACTAGGTTATAAGTGCAGAAATTCTATGTCTGTTGTAGGGATTTCAACTATGCAAAGATATATTGAACAACAAAAACAGAGAAGAAGATTGACAACCATATTAGAACTATAACAGCAAGTTTAAATTATTTAATTATCCTTAGTTCTATAGAAATCTGTGAGAATAAATGTATGAAGTCTACATCCTCTAACTGTCTTGCAACTAACCTTTTATTGTCTAACCTACAAAGAATGTTTATGTACATATTTTTACAAAGGAGATAAATGTGAGGTTCCAACTGGGACATGACAGTTCATTTCCATTGCAACTGTCACAACTACTTATAGCCACCAACAGCAGGTCAAACTATGTGGTAACACTGGTGTGGAGTTATGACTTGCAGAGTGAGAAGTAGGTGTTGGCTACAATGAAGATCCTATTGATGAAACCACAAAGGCTGCTGAGGAAGACTCAATTTGTTGAGGTATGTTCTAGTGGCCCAGATCCTCCTAGATCAGGAAACAACACCACTCAAGCAACTTTGATATTTTAACATTCAATTACAACTTAGGTGTACACACTACACATTACAAGTCCACAATGGAAGTCCAAAAATCACCATTTGGAAATCCACCTTACATGTCACTTTGGAGATTTGAGCTTGGGTCTCCACAAAAGAACCCCAAATTTTTCACCAATTGAGCTCAATCCCTTTGCTCAAAGTTTATACATAGAAAATTATACATATATATACATGTATGTATAACTATGTGTGTGTGTGTATACATATATATTATATTTTAATATCTAACCACCATCCAAAAAAATTGGTCCATAGTCCCCCTATTTCTAAAGCCTATCCTTACATCTCCCCATCCCCCTACGCCAATAACTCCGTGGAACATAGAATATAATCAACTTATTGCACTCGAAGTTAAAATATATTGCATAGATTAGGTAAGATGGAGACATTTAGATGATAATAGAGGCGCATATAGTTATAACATATCATAAGGTTGTATGTTATTGATTTCCTTTGTGTTACCAATCCATAAGGTGGAACCCCAGGGTCTGGGATTGGTCTAGATCTAGTCTGTCTAGTGTCTCGCATATCACTTGTAGGTCCGTCTAGGGAAAACCAAGGCAAACCCATAACGAATTTGGCGAGTTACCACACATAGGCAACATATTTCACCAATTTGGTGGCTGCCCATGCCTAGGCAAAGTTTTTTGCCAATTTAAAAAAATTGACTTATTTGCCCCTATAACCCTAAAACATGGTATAGATGACATCTAAAAGACAAAAACAAAATCATTTCTCATATTGTGAACGAAGAACAAACATATTCTTCATCCTTGCTGAACTTTTTTTCTTGCTTGCCATTACATGAATAGAGTTGAAGATTGATCGGTGAGCGTTCCAAACTAGTTGGTGTGTTATTCCTACGCATTTGCAAGAGTTAATTCGTTGCCAAGGAGATTGTAGAGGAAGAATTTTTCAAAAGAGGTAGGTTTTTTCCAAGTTTTGGTTTTTTTCCAACAATTTTTTTACAAATGAACTCTCTTGTTTTGTTTTCATTCTTCCAAGAATCTATAACACATGCTTATTTTTTTTAAATGAATTAAGTTGTGAATATTTTTTTCGTTTTCGTTTGTTTCAATTCTTTGAATGTATTGTTTATTAAACTTGTTATAGGTATTAGAATAGCATTTGGTTCTAGCTCCATGAGTAGACCCTGCCTCAAAATAGACACATACTCTCCCCTTTAGAAATATGTTGAAATGGTATAGCAGCTTCCAAGTGCTAGGGGTTATGTTTGGATTTCAAGTGAATGTAATGTTAGATATTCAAGCTCATGCAGTCAAGTGAAAGGTCATTTGTGCAAGATCCCTAGACTAGGCATAAAATTTTGCCCAAGCAAAGATGGTAAGACATTCCAAAATCACATGTCTGGGTATATATTAATGAGCAAGAAAAAGAAAAATCAAGCAACAAGTCGTAAATCAAATCATCCCTTGTTAAACAAAGGATCTCGAGGGATGAAGCCTCCCTCCACGACCTTCTAATCTTCAACTTGCAGAGAGCCACTCATTTTTGTCCATGCTTGAAGAACAACTTATGGCTTATACACATAAGAGATCACAATGACCATTGGAAATGGCATTTCAAAATGAGTCTCAAGAGATTGTCGATCAACACATAGCGAGATGTCTCTATGCAAATAAATTGGTATTCAATGTTGTTTTCTCACCATATTGGCAACAAACAATGAAAGCAATTAATGAGGGTCCAAAAGGGTACAAGGGCGCAAGTTTTGAGGTGTGTAGCACCTTATTGGAAAAAGAGGTGAAGTTTGTAGAGGATTCCTTGAAGCCTATAAGAGGTTTGTGGACTGAAACAAGGTATACATCATTTTTGATTGATGGAAAGGTGCAAAAACTCGACCATTGATCAACATAATTGTAGTGTCCCCTAAAGCGGCAATGTTTTTGAAAGCAATGGATTGTGAGGGGGTGCATTTATTGCTAACATTCTTTGTCAAACCATTGAGGAAGTGGGCCCTCAAAATGTTGTGCAAGTTAACAAACAATGCCAAAAATTGTAGAGAAGCTAGGTTATTGGTTGAGGAGTGTGTACATCTTGTGTTGTCCATTCCCTCAAACTTATGCTACAAAAAATTGGCACTAAAATTGATTGGATCAAATAGGTATATGTTGAGGTAGAAGAAATCCAAATGTTCGTCACCAACCACCATTTGTCACAAGGCATATTTAGAACATTCTCGAAATTGAAGCTGTTGAAGGTAAGGTTAAATATACTTCACCTTAGTAAACTTCTTAATTTTAATTTTTCTAAATTTTTATTTTTAATTTTTATTTTCAAATAGGTTGTTGAGACTCGTTGTGCCTCCAACACAATTGTGCTCAAACGACGTGTGAAGATTCGAGAGGCACTTTCTAACATGGTCATCAACCCAAGTTGGTCCACATGAAGGCAATCTAGCACTACAAAGGAAGAAAAAGTTAAGCAAATGATCGTAGATAACATTTGGTGTGATCATGTTGAGTATCTCCTTAGTTTCATTCAGCCCATATCGAGCATGGTCTATTATACCAACATGGATAGGCCTTGTTTGGGTGAGATATATGATGGCATCGTCTCAATGATTGAGAAGATGAAAGCCATCATAAATGCAAAAGAGCAAGATCTCAAAGAAACTTTCTTCAAGCAACTACAAAAAATCATTGAAAAGAGATGGAACAAAATGACCACTCTGCTACATCTTCTTGCTTTTGCATTGAGTCTCAAATATTAAGCTCCTTTTTATGTCAACAAGAGTTGCCCCATCTATAGATGTTGAAGTCAATCAATGGTACAAAGCAACACTTCTGAGACACTTCATTGATCAAGACATGTGGTATGTAGTGAGGGTTGAGTTCATGGATTTTGCACGCTCCAATGACTTTAGTATTGATGCTCTTTGGGACAAATATAAGGTGGATGCTCATAGTTGGTGGTGCTTCCATGACCAATCATTCACACACCTACAACCTCTTGCAAACAAAATTTTATCACAAGTTTTATAAAAAATAACTTTAATCATTTAAGTATTATTTATATTTAATTTTATAGTCAATGTAATGTCCCCTTTTTGGGATAACCCTAAATTTGCCCTAATTTATCAATTTCAAGTAATCACCTAGGGTTTGGGAATGTTTATAGGGCGAATAGGCCCCTGCAAAATAGAGTTAGAGAATATTTACAAGATAATATTAATTAGAATGCATAAGAGAATCAAAGAGAGCATGGTTAGGGATACAACTACCTGTTTAGACTTACAAATATGTTAGCAAACATTTATAAATAAAGACAACATCATTTTATAAGGGATATTGTATCTTCTTTAGATTTTCCTAATTCATTCTTCCTTGCACATAATGGTCGGATAGGGTGCCCAAGAAACCCTCTACCCTAGGCCCAAGAACAGTACACCCCTCTTGGCCCATGTGGCCCTTGCCATCCATATGGGTGGGGTACCTAGTGAGGTGTCCTATCAATGTTCCCCTTATCAGAACCATTATTACTTAATTATGTAGGGGGTTTGAGGGTGCAACTACAGTAGGGTGTCCTGGGCAGTCATTCCCTCTAAGCCCAAGAGCAGTACACCCCTCTTGGCCCATGTGGCCCTTGCCATCCATATGGGTGGGGTACTTAGAAGGTGACCCACACGTTGTTTTTGTTGATGTTTAGCAGCTTCGGGCTCAATTCCTCCAGCCTCGGATGAAGAAATAAATTTATTTATTTGTGATAATGGCAACATATCTCTAAGATGGTCGACCTTCCTTGTAATTATTATTTATTATTTGTAATTATCTTTTATGTTGGCCGACCTTGTCCTTGAAAAGGTGCGACCCCTCTAAGCAACATGCATATATAGAAGGTCTCTTTCTCTCATTTGTGTATCAAGCAAGTTCGATCTCCTTCTTCTCAAGTGTGAATTATATCAAGTACAAATCCTTCTATCTAGTGTGAATTTCTTCTAAGGCATATTGTGAGTCCATTCAAGTGCAGATTGAAGGGCACACTATTAGTTTGTTTTACAGCCATTGCTGGTGCTGATTATTGGCCTTGTGTATGGCCTCATTGTAAAGAGACTTGCTGCCATTACTTATATATATAAGAGATATATTTGTTGCTGGGTTTTTCTCCTTCAAGAGGAGGGTTTTCCCAGGGTATCTGCTGTGCTATTGTGTCTGATTTTGAATTAATTTTTTGTGCATTACATTTGATCATAAAACTAACATCATATCAGATCGGGTTTGAAGAAGATCGTGGTCAGATTTGTTATTGCAGCGATACTCTTTATCCTCTTTCTCATTCTTTGTCTATCTCTATTTTAGTCAAGATGGTGAACAGACTTAAGATTGAAGATTGAAATATGCTAACCAATTTTTTTCGATAGATTTTCACACACAATCAACACTTCGCCAATTGAATTAGCGTTAGCATCAAAAACTAAAATCCAAGCTTGAAAGAACTAAACGCCAAGAATGCACACTCAATCCCAAGGAAGGATAGGTGTTGACATATGGCGGAGAAACTAAAGAACAGTACTTGAAATGAGACAAACTCAACGTCAAGAATGTGCACTCAAGATCCCACTAAGGGCGAGGTGCTAACATATGACGAAGTTATTAATTGAACTGAAATAATTAGGCGGATAACCAGCCATAATGATACATCTATCTAATTCATCTGCTGCGGCGGGCATCCACTTAAAAGTGGGGATTCACCACTTGAGAGTGGGTACAATGAGAGCTACAATGTTCAATTCTCCACGCTGGCGGTAAACCATCTAGGGGTAATTAATATGGAAATTAAACAAGTAATTGCAGAAAGTAAATGGTTGGATTAGTACTACTATATCTCAACCGTACAATCATGAAATCTGCAAATTACAAATTACAATAATAGAGAGCAATGCTAAGAAGAGGAGAATGAATTCTTTCAATGTTTTTTAGCTCTTCAATGATGAAAGAAAGCCAAAACTGAAAACTAATAAAGTCTGATATAAAACTGAGATTCTGGAAATTCTGATAAGCAACTGTGAAATTCAAAGAAATATTCACAACTCACTCAAAATACCTCCGATTTGCGTGAAACGAAACCCAATGTCCTGCTGGAAGATAGGCGCCCAAAATCAGATGAAGAAACAGCAACAAAAACTCAAAATTTATTTCTTACACGATTCCCAATGTACCATGAATGGTACGGCCTTCTTGAGGGGCGATTTTGCAAGTAAAAATCAGAAACTTCAAATTAAATTCTGCCACTTTGCAAGAAGGGTCGCCATAGGTCTACAATTGCATAGCAAAGATACCCAGAACAAAATAAAATTTATTAAAAGAGCTGCTAACAAAATACACTTTCAGCTGTAGCTGCATCAGCAACTTCAAAATTGACAAAACTCCAAAATTCTTCAACATTCGAACTCAATCTGCTAGTCTGGATGAGAAGCAATCCCAAAACCAACTAGGTGTTATCTTTCAAACACGAAATTGGATCAATGCTAAGAGGTAAGCATTCCTCGAAGCTAAATTCATGAAGTCATTATGACAGCATAACAATATGATAAGCATAATGGATACCAAGGCTGGAGCAAAACCTTCACTATATAGAAGCTCACACAACTCTTCAAATTCCTGAGAAAGCATAACAAAAGACACAAGAGTCTTTTCAAATTTCCAAAAACAATTAATTCTCAAGATGGCGTCCTTTTTGCACCATTATGAACTTCACTTTATTTTTAAAAATATCTCCTTAAAAGTGGCGTCCACTTTTCCCAAGGCATTAGACAATAATTAAAATATATATACACCTCATGAAGGCGTCCCCTTCCAAGTCCCTCTTTTAAACACAACTTAAAGTCCTAGGCTCCTAGGCAAGGGGTCATTATAAAATTATAACATTCATGCCTTTATTCACCAAAATAAAACCTTTAGAAGCCAGACTTGAATTGCATTAAATGCTCCAACTGAAAATGAAGACCTTGAAGACTGATAACTGCGTACTGCCAAAAATAGAAATTCCCTGAAATGCCATAGAACCTTTGAACATGGAAACCCTAATTTTACCTCAAACGAGCCTACAGGCTTCCGGAATAGGCTGATGAGTGTCAGAACAGATCACTGATGAGAAGGGGACATTACAAAGATAGACTCGAGGGAGCATCTAATTACACATCATGGAGGTTCAGAATCATGCTCACATTGGAAGAAGATGAGAAGGTGCAACGGAGAAAGAAAGACATCAAGGCAAAGAAGATGTTAGTTAATTCCATTAAGGATCATATTGTTCCGATTGTCTCCAAGTTGAAGACGGCAAGAGACATGTTCAAAACTTTGGAGGAGATGTACGAAATCAACAACACCAGTCCGGCACTTGCACTGAAGCAACAACTTCACCATGTGAAGATGGCAAAAGGAGAAACTGTGATTGCTTACTTCATGAGGATTTCAGAATTGAGAGATCAACTCTCTACAATTGGTCATGTAGTCGATGACAAAGACTTGACCATGCTTGCTCTCAATGGTCTCCCTTCATCTTGGGAATCCTCTATTCAAGGAATCAGTGCAAGATCGAAACTTTCTAAGTTTGATTGTTTGAGGGCAGACTGCATTCAAGAGGAATCAAGGTTCGTGTTTAGAGGCGTTGGCCAAAGTTCAAATAATGGAGACATTCATGTTCTCGCCTCTCAATCTTCGAAGAAGAAAGGAAAAGATGGGAAGAAAGGATTCTTCAAGAAGAATCGAGATAAAGGAAATGATGAGGCTCCCACATTCAAGAAGAAGAGAGACTTATCCAAAGTCCAATGCTTTAGATGTGATAAGTTTGGCCACTTTGCTAAGCATTGTCCAACCAGGCCTAAGTAACAGGCCACCATTGCAAATATTGATGCTGCCTCTCCGCAGAAGGACTCGTGAATATTTGTTCCATTCGGCATTGTCAAGCAATGTACCTACCAACACCAACACTTGGTTGATCGACAGTGGTGCTTCTCAACACATCACTGGTTTTAGGAAGCATTTATCAAACTTGGTGGAAAGAGACTCTAGTGAACAAGTTATCATTGGAGATGATGCTAGCTACTCGATGAAAGGAATTGGGACATCTACTCTCCACTTGGATTCCGGCATTACACTGCAGTTAAGTGATGTTCATTATGTTCCAGGCATCAAGCATAATCTTGTTTCCATTTCATCCTTGGAAGATAAAGGGTACCAAGTTGCCTTCTCCAAAGGCAGAGTTCTTGTATGGACGAAGAATTCCAACTTCAAGACAGCTCGACTAATTGGAGTTAGACATGACAGCCTCTATAGGCTATGCACGTGCCCTCTCCAGGCTCTAGTGCATGACTCTTCCAGCTTGTGCGATCTATGGCATCGAAGATTGGCTCACCTTCACTTCCGAGCCCTACCTATCATGGAGAAGATGGTCTCTGGTCTTCCAACCAGGAGCATGAAGGCACTTGCAAAGGTTGCGCAATGGGTAAGAATACAAAAGCTTCATTTCATTGTAGAGAAAGTAGATCCAAATGTATTCTAGATCTCATTCATTTTGATTTATGTGGTCCAATGTCTATCACTTCTTCGAGTGGTTTTTTGTATTACATTATTTTTATTCATGACTACTCTACAAAGACTTGGATTTATTTTTTGAAAACTAAAGACTCTGAGGAGGTATTAGAAAGGTTCAAGGAGTTCAAAGCTTAGGTAGAGAACCTCTGTAATGTTCCCTTTTTCAGCGTAATCTTGTTTTGCGATTGTTAGCCCTTTATTGGACCCTTGTGGGCTAGCCAGTGGATAGAGGGTCAGTGATGCTTTTTGGAGAGTTTGATTGTTCGTGTTTTCAGTGGACAGTGCTTGGATCACAGCGAGCGTTTGCATTCCAGGAGTTCACAGCTTCTGACGGCACAAGATTATCCTGAGTTTTGAGCGTATTACGGAATTTTAAGTGATTAAGTTAATTATTTAACTTATACGCCTTTTATTAAAGTCACATTGACTTTAATATTATTTTATATCACTTAAGAAATGTCAAAAAGGGGACTTTAATATTTTAATAACTTAAAATATTGAAAAGTGCGCTCAAAGATTTGATGGCAACTATTGAAAAGTGTTATATTAAAATATTAAAATATTTTAATGATTGCAAAGGCCGTACTTTTCTTGAAATGCGTGCCAATTGGTATAAAGGCATTTCATGGCAATAGAAACTCATAACTTTGACTATTTCGATTTGCCTTGTGCATTTTCTTCTGAGCATTCTCCTGTGACCAGGGTTTGATCATTTTGTCCATTGGAGAATGAAAAACTCTTCAGTGTTGAGTACTTTTGAGGCTGTGAAAGATCAGCTGAATCAGTACAGTTGAGAGCTTCACACAGAGGTTCTACAGTTGCAGACAGGGATTACATTTATGCAGTTGTTTGTTCTTGACAATAATTGAGGGTTTCTTGGTGACGTCCTTCTACAGCTTCAGGGATTCCTCTTTCAGAGATTCTATTTCTTGCTTTCATGGCCGTACGGCCTGCCTTGGGTTTTGTGCCTTGAGAAAGGCGTGTGAAGAACATAAGTGAAACGCCTCTCTTTTGTGAGGGCTTTGGCATCTATCATTGGCGGCTAGTCTTTTCAGAGCTTTGTGACCAGTTTCTGAGCAAGAGAAGTCTTTTCTGGAGTCATGGCGTGCATTCATGCTTGTTTTCACCATTTCCAGCTGTAGATCTGGCCAGTTCTTTATTTAAAATAATCTGGAGCCTTCTTGGTATGTTTATCTTTCTAAATCTATTTGTTGGAGTTAAATAATACATTCTGTACTTTCCTTTTGAAGAAATAAGATCGAATTCATCTTTTATGAGCAAAATATGTTGCGCCCCTTCTCTTCTGTCTATTAAGATTTCTCTAAAAAACTTAAAAAACATTTAAAGACTTAAGAAATTGAGGGTTTTGAGCTGAGAGCCAGCAGGGCTCATCACAACCTTCCTGGGAAGAAAATCAAAGTCCTGAGATCCAACAATGGAGGAGAGTACACCTCAAGTAGCTTTCGGAATTTTTGTATTGAAGCTAGGATTAAGAGGAAGTTTTGTGTCCCCTATAATCCTCAACAGAACGGCGTTGCTGAGAGGAAGAACAGATCGATCGTTGAAGCAGCAAAAGCCAGGATCTGCAAACCTTCCTATGGGCAGAAGCTTCTAGGACTGCAGTCTATGTTCAAAATAGAAGTCCTCACAGATCTTGGAGAACATGACTCCTGAAGAAGCCTTTACTGGAAAGAATCCAGAGGTGAGTCATTTGAGGATCTTTGGATGTCCAGTTTATGTTCACATTCCAAAGGAAAAGAGAACAAAGTTGGAGCCTTCTAGCAAGAAGGGAATATTTGTGGGCTACAGTGAGACATCAAAAGCCTACAGGATATACATTCTGGGTCAGAAGTTGATCGAGATCAGTACAGATGTCACATTTGAGGAAGATGTTGCATTCAGGAGATCCAAGGGTACTCACATGGAGATTGACAGTGAAGAGTCTTCTCAAGATATCGAAGTTGACTATACTCCTGAGATTCAGAGGGAGACTTTAGAGCCAAAGGAAGATAATGATCCAGTTGAACCCTTGGAACCTACTGATGGGCCTACCGATATTGTGATTGGGAGAAAAAGACCTCTATGGGCTAGGCAAACAATGCAAGAGGCAGAAAGGTTTGCAGCACCAAGAGGAACATTTAGAGAAAGTAAGAGACCGCATAAGTTCTCCAGTTATGTTGCTTTGATGAGTCAAATTATTGAGACCAAACCTTCCAATGTTGAGGAAGCTTCTAGTCAACAGGTTTGGAGAGATGCTATGACAGAGGAGTATCAGTCCATTCTCAAGAATGATGTTTGGGACATCGTTCTTAGACCCGAAGGCAAATCTGTGGTATCTTCAAAATGGCTCTTCAAGATCAAGCATGCGGTTGATGGGAGCATTGAGAAGTACAAGGCAAGATTCGTGGCTAGAGGGTTTTCACAAAAAGAGGGAGTTGACTATGAAGAAACATTTGCTCCAGTTGCTCGCTACACTTCTGTCAGGACCATCATTGCCATTGCTGCATCTAGAGGATGGAAGATTCATCAAATGGATGTGAAGACAACTTTTTTGAATGGTGTGATCGAGGAAGAAGTTTATATCGAGCAACCTAATGGATTCGAGATACATGGGAAGGAGTCTCATGTTTGCAGGCTGAAGAAGGCCTTCTATGGTCTTAAGCAAGCACCTCATGCATGGTACGAAAGGATTGATCATTCCCTGTCAAGCTTGGGCTTCCTCAAGAACGATGCTGACTCAAATCTGTACTTCAAGGTAATTAATGGTGAAGCATTGATTTTGGTTCTGTTATCCTGAATTTTTGACATGTTTTAAAATTTGGATAACCAATCAAAATTTTCATGAAACTTGAAGGTTTTCTTCTCTATGGCATGCATTACGAGGTGCATAGAGTGGTAAATCTCAGTTTTAGGTTTATAAACCTTTGGGCTACTCTTTTTTCCTCTTTCATTTCCGTTTTTGTTAATTTCTGAGTCTTTTTACTTGTCTTTTGGGTCAAAATCGGGTTTTTGAAGTAACTCAGCAAATAGGGAATTTTTGACTTAAAAGCAAAATTGCTAAAGCTCTTAAAAATCCCGAAATTGCTTAAGTGAGTCAAAAATCCAAATTTGTTAAGAGTCCTCATTTTTGACAAAAGTAAAATTGCATTGGTATCTTAAAAGCCCGATTTGCTTTAAGCAAAATTGTTATTTGATCCAAAGGGTTCGATTTTATTTAAAACATTTGCAAAAGCTTCAAAAAGGTTCGAATTTGTTTTAAAAGAAATTGCTAAATGGATCAAAAAGCCCGATTTTGTCATGAAAGGATTTGCGTTGGTAGCCAAAAAGCCCGATTTCAGTTTTTAGTGTTATTTTATGTTGCAATAAACTTCAGAAAGTCCGACGCCATTCTGGTTCAAGCTATTTGAGTTCTATTTGGTTTGTCTTCCCTGTTTCATGGAGATTTTATCTATCTTAAAGCTTGAAAATCGGATTTTTCCTCACTAAATAGCCAACTCTTTTTCATTTTCTGAATCGAGCTTAGGGTTTCTCCATCGTTACTCTTATTTGCGAACTTGTTTCCAAGTATGTTATTTGTTTCTGTCTCTTTCTCAACGTTTTCTGTTACTTTTTACTTTGTATAAAATGTGATCTTCATTTTTGCATTTCACTTTAGATTTTAACCTCTTTTATTGAAAACGCGTTGTTCTTTAACATTTTTACACGTTTTTACATTGTCATCTGCCTTTGTCAAACTCGTTTATACATATATTTGTTGGTATTTGTTTTTGTTTTACAAAAATGCGTTTTCATTGTCATTATCTACCTTTTATAAAATGCGTTTTCACTCATTTTTATCCCGCCTTCACTAAATATGCATTTTTCATTTATCATACACCCTTCATAAGCCGCGCACCCTCCGTTTTCCTTCATCCCATCGATACTTGCTCTCCATATCATTCTATATGCTTCCATTCTTAAGCTCCATACTGAACGCATTTTTTACTTTTAAAATGCCTTATATGCTGAAAACGCTTTTTCATCATTTCACTTTTCCATTAATAAAGTTTTCATTTTTCATTCCGTCTTCATCCATCTTCCCTGCCCGTTTCTTTCACATTTTCCATTCATCCACTTCAAATCCTCCATTGTTATTTTCCACAAAGTACTTCACTTTGAGTCATATTTCGGGTTTTGAGAACCAAATATGCAAATCGGGATTTACAGTTGGGATTACAATTTTAAAAATTGCCAAAAAAGTAAAATTGTCAAATGTCCAAAAAATCCCGATTACCTTTTATAAGATTGTTGAAGTCATTGAAAAACCCGAAATGCCTTCAAAAGCTCAAAAGTTGAACTTTTTAAAACATGATTCAAAATCCAAGCCAAAAACATCTGTCTTACTGTTTCAAGAAGATAAAACGTTGTTTTTGATAGCAATCATTCCATCAAGACCTGAATTCGTCTTCACCATTCACTTTCCATCATTTTTTTAAAGACCATTTCATTGACCTAGGGTTTGAGTTTCACCATGTCCACTCACGTTGATGTTGATGATTTTCTAACCTTATGGGGTTTTCACCGCAATCTTGCAGATTCCTATTCAATGACAGACGAACCAACTTCTCCAATAAACAAAAAGATGAAATATAAATTTGATAAGTATCAGAATGAGATTTCCCCATCTCACGTGGTTTCAAATATTGACGAAATCAAGGATACAGAAATTGGGCATGTTGATATGTCCGAGTTTCTTGGGAGAGCTGAGAAATCTACTTCTCCTGACATGCAGAAATTGCTGAGAAGTCATATTCATCTGGTCTCTTCTTTTCCTGTTGCTGCCCTTGAGCCTGAATTCGTTCTTGCATGTGCATCCCATTTTGACAGTCAATCTAGAACTATCAAAAACGATGATGGTAACGTAGTTATTAGACTAGATGCTGAGACAATCAACAAAACTTTCAGAGTTCCTGATGCTACTACATATTCAGAGATCACATTGAAGAGTGCTCACAAACATTTCGAGCAGAAAAAGAATGATTGTATCAAACATATCAATTCTAAGTGGCTTCTCAAATCACGACCTTGTGTAACCCGGATACCTAAATTGTATCGGTCTGATTTTAAGGAAGAAATTAATGATATGATCACTCTTCTGAGCAGGATAGCAAAGATAAAATTAAATCAAACTTTGGAAGCTTTCAAGCAAAGTTTGGAATCGCTTGAAAAGGATTTAAAAATCTGGCATGAGATAGATCAAGTCAAGTTACAAATTCTATGCAGCAACTCAATCCTACCAAACAGAGAGAAATACATAGAATTTGAAGAAATTATGACAAATAAGTCATTAGTTATTCAAGATCTCATCAAAGATATCCAGGCTACTTTAGAAATGAATGATGAAGTTCAGCAGGATATTCTTTCAAGTTTTGAGAAAATCCCTTGCACAGTTTTAAATCATGAAGGTGAATTACTTGCAGCTGATTTAGTTACTACAGAAATGACAGCAAATCTTCGTCAACAATTGGAATCAGAGCAGTTTACCATGGATTCAATTCATAAATTTGTTAATCATCAGATAATCCTTGATAAAATGCAAACTTCTTATGAAGAACATAGACTTGCGACAATCAGATATTTTGATGTAATCTTGAAGACTGTTGCAGTAGCCAAGAA